>OX940976.1:62263906-62578770 GCA_954871275.1 Leptopterna dolabrata | reverse complement strand
TATAGAACAACCTTCTGTTACAGATCACACTTCTCTGTATAGAACACCCTTCTGTTACAGAGCATAGCTCTCTGTATAGATAACCCTTCTATATAGATCACCGAACCTCCGTAGGTAAGTACCTAACGCCGTACTCGTTACTAGGTACCTACCTAAATCAAGTGTTAAATGTTGCTAAAATAATTTTATCAATGACAAAGAGTAGCTAAAATGGCAAAAAGAAACACAAATGAAGTTCTGAAGGAAAATTGTTTATGTGACGTGAAAAATATTCAGTCGCGGTAGGGTTTCGATCTCGGGAACTTTGGCGTTAGTCCGTCACTTAGACCACTGCGCTACAGCGCCCACCTGGCCGAGATACCAGTGATGTGCGCTCTCAACTCAGTTTCATGCCTGCATACAACCTGCTCTTTACGGCAAACTGTACAGCAAATGTTATGGCAAAATCATAGAATGCACCGGATGGTCTAAACAAAGTAAAAAAAAATCAAACTATTTAAAAATGCGAAAAAAACCACCCCTCAAAATAAAATTTTCCGAGATAGGGATACTCTAGATATTTCAAACCCTATTTTTCACCCCTTAGAAATGAGTGACAGTAACGCTGAGCTTCGACGACCGACTAGAGCCAAAACGGGACCGATACACCAAATTTCGTGAATTTTGGTTCTCTAAGGAAAAAGCCGCGGACGGCGTACGGCGGGCGGCGTACGGAAATATTTTTATTCGATATTCGTATTCTACGTTCCTTGAAACGTGTACCATGAAATTTTGATGAGGGGTTAAATGAAATTTTTTCATGGTCGATTCCAAAGGTTCATTATTGAAAATAATAAACCAAAACGGGACCGATGCGCCGGAGAATTTTGTTAGCTAAAGAAGTATTACTTATTCATGGTTTCGCGGTCATTCTGAATTTAATAGTTCACCTGATTTACAAATTCGCCATTGATACAACTCGGTTCCTACATTTTAAACCGTAATATAGAAACGCAGTAATATTTCTGAATTTTCCATACAAACGGGAGACCAAAATTCCTGCAATAAAAGTGTTTTTCAATTATCCATGGTGTCAACTAACCAGGTTTTATGGTACCTCTTCCATTTCTATCGATACTTGAACATAAAAACTTCAAGTAGGAAAAAATACGGAAGTTGGCATAATAGAATGCAATCCATGGTTTCTCGGTAGGGGATATGATATTGTGATATGTTTGTGATGTAAGAGGTCGGTCATTGTTCCCACCAGGCCGGGTAGAGTGACAGGAAGCCCGCATAGATACAGAGAAATCGTTATTGATAAACGCCAGCTCTACGCGGTGTACTGGTGAGAGCAGCAGCAAACCCCAGGCTCTCAACCACATTGAAACGAGGGGAGATTGGAATACATGAATGAGATATCAGCCTCCCGCCAGACAGAGCTCCCCAACCTGGAAACGCCAAATTCAAATCCGTCAGTCCGCAATTCAATTCCGGAAGGTCCGAAAGGGGGACTGGACTCGGCAATTAATATCGGAGAGCCCTTTTGTGTTATGGAAATAGATTTATTCACCGGAGGCCAGCATAAATTTGCGGACAGTTTGACGTTAAAATGTTCATTTGAATATCAACTGTGCGACGAAATAAACAAGAAAACTTGATGTGTGGCACTCACAAATAATGCGTGACGTTTAGGCGGACGTGACAACATCCCAGAACTTCCTAATAGGAACAAGTAAAACCACTTATAATTTTGAGTTCAAATTTCACATAAATCCATCATGTAAATTTGCTTTTGGGAAGTCGCGTGATTTTAAAATTTGATTATCTTATTTCAAAACTATAGTTCAGGACCTGAACTGAGTTCACACATGCAGATGAATGAACATTGTGAACAACGATTTGTTATCTAGAAAATTGAATGCACTTGACCATTCTAAAATTGGCAACATTATAATGCAGGGTAGAATAAAAACTCGGTTTTTCCGGTTTGAAATGGGTATGAGTGATTAGAGGACTACGAGGGCTTCAAATATACAGTTATTCTTAATGGGATGCTGGGAACGTGGGGTCAGTTGCTGAGAGAAAACAAATTAAACCATTATCACTCCAAGTCAGAGAAAACTCCATAAGGTATCACGTTATTTGTGATACCTGATTTTCAAATGGACCAAGTTATCATATCAGGGACTGGGATGAGCAATCGATAGTAAACGGAACTACGAATAACGTAGTGGCCTGCAAAAGAGAGTAACTGGAACATTTTACGAGTCACGCAATTCTTGTGTAGGTTCTACTTTGCAAGCGGAGAAGCTGAGACAAGGCCGCCGATGGAGAAAATCGTTGAACCAATAAACCTGAGTGCAAAGCAATTCTCGACGATGCCTTTGATGGAGAAGCAGTTAAAAAAGCTACCTACGTCGCGACGCACGGTACATAGTTGGTATCAAGAAAGGTTGTACCAACTTTGAGCCAAAGTACCTAATTACTACCATCAAAGTACCTCCAAAACGTCACCTATTTTGAAATTTAGTATAACTCTCCCTAGACTGGTTTTCCTTATGGATGCATTTGCGTGTTCAAAGAATGCAATAGTACACCAGGGCAAACATCAGAAAAATTCTATCAAAAAGCCACCCTAAAATTAATTTTCTCACTAGGCAGCTGGGATGGCTCTCAATGGCAATCAGGGCCCAGCCATTAAAACAAAATTTAAAAAAATAAAACCTTGAGAGCATCAAAGCAAATTGTAAGCATCTCATATTACTCAATGGGCTTATAAGTAAGTACCTAATACCTAACTAAGAAACAATATAGGAGATATAAGTACCTACCTATACCTGTTCTAAAAAAAATTAGGAGGCCCATGGACTAAGTATTTATGAGCCATCATAATATGGATGTCAGTGCTGAAGCTGTATCAACTTGTAAATGAATGAATGAATAATGATGATGGTTTAAACTTTAAATTATTAAAACAAACATAATTTTCTTCTCATGTTCCTTCTGTTGAGTTCAATGTCGCTCCTATCTCATGGGGTCATGGATACATGAAACCATAACCTACTTTTTTCGCGTTTGAAATTAGGGACTTGTGATGATTTATATTCCTTCAGCTTACCTTAGCCATGATTGCTACGTGCTAAGCCTAGTCCCACAGGTTTTTGCTTTGTGTAATAGCACCCGGTGTCAACAGAACTGATCCCATCGGGGACTTATCGGGAATTATCGAGGACTCGAATTGACTGCTAAGTATTTACGTGAATTCCCGGATGATGTTTTTTTAAAGTTCACTTTCTATTAAATAAATATTAGTAATTTTTACCTATTTTTAAATATTTCAGAAAACATTTGCATGATAGTATGCATATTTCAAAAAAAAAATGCTTACATTATTTATATATTTCGCATTTTTAAATACATAAAAATCCTTTCCCTGAGAATTAGGTATGCTAAACCTGCTTTAGGTAGGTATGCGTTTTGCTTAAGGAATGGGGCAGAGTGGGGCTAATTTTTATACTTTTTGTGCACCGTGTATACGTAAGAATGTTGTTGTTTTATAATTAGGAGTATCCACTTATTTTAGTTTATTATTTTCAATAATGAACCTTTGGAATCGAGTATGAAAAAAAAAAATTTCAACTCAACTCAAAATTTGATGGTTTACATTTCAAGGTAGGTATGTGTGCAATAAAAAATTTCTGTCTGTCCGCCGTACGTTGTACTTATCACTTTTCTTGGTTACCATGAACCAAAATTAATGAGATTGAAATTTGGTTTGTAGGTCCCGTTCGGGGTCCAGTTGGTCTGCGAAGCTCGGCGTTGCTGTCAAGCCATCTCTAAGGGGTGAACAATAGGGGCTGAAATTTTCAGCACATCGTAGCTCGAAAACTTGGTTTGAGTTTGTTTACGTTTTTAAATTGATCTTGAATTAAAGCATTTTTTGAGACCACCCGGAGCATTGTGCGACCAGCCGTTCGTTTGCACCGAAAAGCTTCGTCAACACGATCGTGAATCAAACGGTATAAATCCGGCCCGGATATCATCACTAAGGAGCACCTGATTATAATCACGGATGGCTGTATGACGGTCGGCTGTTCTGTGATATTATTTCATTTGAAAAATGATGTATTTTCTGGATTTTATTGATAGGTACTTTTGCAACTTGAGCAAACGTTATGCTTCATGAATAACAACGAATAATTATTAATGATCGAATTATTGAATCCCGCGCATTTTTATGAAATGTAGTATCCGGGCTGACTCAATAGTCGATTTAGGGCATCTATACAGGTAAATTATTACACAACGGTTTATTATTTGTAAATTATTACACAACGGTTTATTACACCATATACGCAGAAGGGGCATCATTATAGGAAAATTATTACACAACGGTTTATTATTTACCTTATGCTTCATGAAAAACTAAAAATAATTAATGATTGAATTATTGAATCCCGCGCATCTGTATGAAACTTTAATTCCCCGGCTCCAGTGCTCGATTTAGGGCTTTCCTGGGGGGGGGGGGGGGGGGGGGGGGAAGCTCCAGGGTACTGACCACAGAAAACAGTGCTCTACGCAGAAGGGGCATCTGTACAGGTAAATAATAAATCGTTGTGTAATCACTTGCAGCGTTTTTCCGTATTAGTTTATTTATTTTCAACTCGAATAAAATCTTATCCACAGAGCAGGAAAAGTTTTAAGTAGCGTAGGGCATTGCATTGTGATGCCCAGGCACCGTGAGGCACATCGGTACCTTATATTATGCATATCACTGTCCACCCTCAGTTTATTGGCAAAAGGTTTGTGAATAAGACGCCGATCCCGATAGCCAAGCACAACCGTGAAATGATGGTGGGGAGGGGGGCGTGTGATTAGCTAGTGTGACGTCAACACCGAGACTGGTAAGAAATATGATTCAAACAATAAGGTTGCAGACGACCAGATGAAACAAAACGTATTCCGAATGTTTGGTCAAACAACATAAACAATAAGAAAGTTGGACGGAGCGGGTTCTCGAAGCCGCGGAGAATGGAAACTTTCAACACTGACGGCTGCGTCGCTCAAAGAATTTCAAGGCCGGTGACCTACAAAGACGATTCCCAGGACTCGCAGTCAACCATGAAGAACCAACAGCGGAATGTTGTTAAATAGTTGGTAGGTACGTACAAGTATAAATACTTTTGTTAAGCACATATTTTAGAATGTCAAGGGAACACAATACCTATTTTACAGAGTAAAGCGAAAGCATCTTCTCTTAAGTAGAGAACTTAACACAAGAGGGTTGGGAGAATAGGTAACTAGCATTATAGTAGGGAAGTAGTAGGTACTCAATTAGAGGGTTTAAATAAAAGTAACATATGCTGATGAGTGTATGTGGAATGACTAGTCGTCCCATAGCTTCCTGATTTTATCATTACAAACTGAACTCTGGCTAACAGTAGGTAGGTCAAAATGTGCATTTTGACAGAGATGATACCCGAAACCCTAAATTGTCTCTGTAAGACAGCGAAAACACTGGGCAATTCAGAACAAGCATAAGACGAGGGAATATGAGAGTTTGTTGTACTTATTAAAAAAAAAAAAATAATAATAATATCAATATCATCGAAGTAGCAACCTACTTTGATCAGACCTTGATTTCTGGACACCACGTTATTGCTTATCAACATACCTTCTTGTTGTTAGCCTGTGGATGTTGTGTCACTCATAAACTGAACGTTAAGTTGGAAACAAGCGGGTGGAACGAGGCCGTGACACGAGGAGACATGCACGAAACGAGTAAAACCAACGTCGAATCCGAAAAAACACGCGAGCCTGGCGGGCGGTGACTGACGCTTGGACGTGCCTTTCCGGTTCTGGCTTTGGTTGATTGGGAGGGGGGGGGGGGGTATTTGGAGGGGAATGGGAGATTCTGGAGGGGAAATGATGGGTCATTCTGGGGGATGAGGATGGGAGATACTGGGAATTACTTCAGGGCAACCTGGGGTCGGACAGCTAGATGAAGAATAGGTAGCTGTCATCACTTGTGTAGCCACTAAGTGTAACGTTGACTATAAAAATAATAATATTGATAATATTGAGTTTAAAAACTGATGATATCAACAATCGGCGGACGAACAGAAATTTTGTTCATTGTTCTTAATAATGAACCTATGGAATCGAGTATGACAACCAAAATTGGATGATTTGCGTTTCAAGGTGCGCAGAATTCGAAAAACGCTGCAAAGTCCTTGTCACATGGGTTTATTATTCTATTGTTCATTTATTGTTCATTTCATGTGAAATAATTGAAATAGCTATTTCTGGTGGTTTCCACCATTTTTTGCCCCTAAACCATGAATTAGGTAAGCTCTTTTTTTTTCAATTTATCTTTGATCATTGGTAGTGCCATCTAATCGTCTTGATCCACGTGTTGACACTTTTTCTAGTGTTATTGTACAAACTGATGGTGATTTCAGACGATTTCGCAGGTTTTTGACTCATACAAAATCAATTTTGGGAGCTGAACATCTGGTACAACCTCAATTTTCCACTCCTTGGCCAAAATCGACTTCATATTCGATCTTCTCGTCCCCAAAAACATGGAAAACGATACCTCAAAAGCTCATGTTACCAACATGTTGCTAAAACGCAAAAAGTACCTATTTTTACACACATTTTCACTCATAACACCCCTGGATATATTTCGATCGGGCTGAAAAGTTTCGGGACACAACTGGGGCCCAAATGGAGCATGTGTGCCAATGAACGACTTTTTTAGACCAAAAATGAAGCCGGTACACGTGATACGGCGTACGGCGGACGGACATTGCATTTTTGAATCTATGCACCTTGAAACGTAAAAGAAAAAATTTTGAGGGGGTGTTATAAAATTTTTTTGCTGAGCGATGACATAGGTGTATTATTCAGAGAATAATAAACCAAAAGGAGCGTACCTAAAATTCGTGTTTTGGGGGCCAAAATTGGTAAAAACCATCAGAAACAGCTATTTCAATTATTTCACATTAAAGAAACAATGTAGGTGTGTCCAGTAGAATAATAAACCCATGTGACAAGTGCTTTGTAGGTTTTTTTTGTACAGTATTCTCAAATTTAGTAAAATGAACGTGCGTTTCTTTTATTATAGATAACCGAAGATTCTGATTGTTAGTGAAGACGGCTTACTGTAAAAAAATGTAGGTACGTAAATAACAAAATGAGGGGGGAAAACTGCACAGTTCAACCCCCTGGGATGATTCATGGGAGGCAGCACCCCGAAAATTTCTACTCGATTACATTTCCCACCCTTTTGTCGATCCCTTCTGATATATATTTTTTTAAATTAATCCACCCCTCAGCGGCAAAGGTCCAAAAAGGGCCTTCTCTACACTAGGGGACCTTTGTAACTTCGCATTCATTATTCTAAGTGGTGTCATTAACACAAATGCCGCACGGGGTAGTTATTTAATTGAATTCGAGAGTCATAAGGTCTCTTCTGAATGGTCTTTCAGCCTTTTCCTATCCCTCCCCTTTGAAGGCGACCCCTTTTGTTAATCTCGAGCTCACATCTAGTTTTTGAGTCTCCCGCTGAGTCTCGATCTCAAGATTCCATCGTATCACCATTGTACAGTTAAGACCGGACGTCGTGCTCGCACGTGGGTTATGAAATATCGTATGAGTTTCTATATTGCGTTTCCCGGCAATAAAACTGGATTACGGGGAAAGGGAGGGCTGGTGTATTGGTTTTTGAGCCCCCCGTAAAAATTTCTTATTCAAAGAGATCTCCAGCTTTTTATGATTGGTGCACTAGGTACTAAAATGTCAGCTACTCCACAGAAGACGATCCAGTATATGAATCAAATGATTAAATTCAGTAAGTACCTATTATGTCTACCAGGTGATTTTGTCTGAACTGGTGAATGAACGTGGTTTCAAACATAATTTGAACTTGGTTTCAAACATGAACTTGGTTTCAAACATAATTTCTAATAAATGAACTTGGTTTCAAACATAATTTCATCATTTTCTAATAGAAACACTGGTATTAGGACAGCCAGTCACATTTTTTGCTCATGTTAGGATGCCAATTTCCTGGAACTAATTTTCTTTCAGTTTTGGAAAATGATCTACATAAAAGTACTTAGGCTTCCGATTAACCGGGCTAGACGGGGCAGACTATTTTGCGGTTAATCGAAAAACACGGATAATCGGAAGTAAAAATTTCGAAGGAGGAAGAAGTCAGACAATTAAAATTACCAAAGTATATATTTATGCAATGTATTTATGGAATGTAATTTAATAAAATTGTTATTTAAATTTTTATTTTACTGACTTCTGTAAAATAATTAAACATACTTCTCGAGGGTCTGCTGGACAGGGCTGAGAGGGCGCTTTACTGAATCATTGTTTCTCCATTTACTGATCACAGCTATTTCGGAGGGGAGGACTGATTTTTGCTGCTGTAGGTATTTCATGGCTGTGTCCAACGTTTCGAACCCTTTGAGCATGTGAAGTGTTCTCACCACCATCATCATCTTCACTCGTATCGTCCGTTTCCTCGCAGTTTCTCATTCTAGATTCAATAACTTGAGCCAGTTCAGCATCACTCATTTCGAAGTCGACATTGTCACTTGTAACTCAGGTGTTGATATTTTGCGGTGTGGTATTTTCCATTCCAGGTACCAAGGTGGCCAAATCCACGAGTGGGGATTGCTGACACACCCAACTCACTCGCGATTTCACGCAGATTCACAATTATCAATCCGTTTTAGAGCTTATATTTTTGTTTTCATCGCAGCTACAATTCGTTTACGTTTTACAACTCTGCAACTGGTGGCAATTACAGCATGTTGATGTAAAATGACCAATAGTCCATAGATACGTGGGTTCTGTTGTTTGTTTCTGTTGAACCAACTGTCTGTCGTTCATCCTTGGAACCTTGGAGCCGCGAGAGGGGACACAAATCGGGCTTTCAACCCCGGATAAGCGGGAGGCACTTTTCGGTCATCATAACTCCGGATAACCGAGATACCAGTTAATTTATACCCAGTTAATCAGGACCCTACTGTACCTAAAGAAAGTTAGTAGATTTCATCAAGTTGCAATTGAGAGTATTTTATTGTGTGAAAGAGTGTAACAGTGGGGGTGGACGCTCGAGAGTTCCCCTCCTAGACCAGCGAGATTATCACCGGTTAAGAAGGGATATCGATTAGGCTTACCCAAGCGATCCCGTCTCCACCGGAAGGGAAAATGTATCGAGAACAGCCCACACTGTTAAAATTGCCAATCGAACCATCATAAATTGCACATTACTGGTGTGGGGGGGGGGGGGGGGGGGGGATAGCGCACATATTTGAAAGGAAATATCTTTTGGACGCAACATCTACATAAAACTATTACACTTACTTACTTCCTGGCGCGAACGTCCTTCACAGAATCAGGGCCTCCTCAGATAAAACTACATAAGGTGGTAAAATAGACTGGTGTTTCGAGCAGGCGGATGAACGGATGTTGACTTCCGTTGAAGGCTAAGCGGTGTGCAGCTGTGCAGGTTACTTGGCATAGGAGGCGATGTTACTTTTCTTCAGTGAGAGGGTACAATCACGTATGATCCATTACAAACATCGTACACCTACTGGGCACCTATAAAAAAGTAGGTACTTCTTGATACCACTTCCGACCGTGAAACCATCAGGTGGCCATTGTATAAGAACTCCGGTCATCATTGAAAGGGCGATGCGCCTAAAGAGAGCGGAAGATTTCGGGATCTCTTTCAAAGGACTGCAGAAGGTTTTAGGTGGGTTCGGAGAGGTAAAGGGCCGAGTGGGGATGAGGCCAGCTGCCGTGAACACCTTGAGACTCAAGACAGCTGGTTCTAGCCCTTGGGTGCCCTAAGAAATTCAACAGGAATCTGTGCAGCAGGCGAGATCAACTTAGTGGTCCGAGTTGCCTGGGAAAAATTTGGTTCTCTTTATGATGGCGTGACTTGGTCAAACAGACTGACATTATAAAAAGTGGAGGTTGATTACCAACAGCCCTCCTAATCTTCGTGGGAATTTCGTGGCTACTACGAGTAGGTATTCCGATTTTCTTAAACTTCTCTGTTTGTTTCAAAACACTCAAATTGTATACCTAATAACTATGAAGGTAGGTTGTCAAGGTATACTGCAGGGAGTTTGCGTATGGGGTTCTGAGGGTCTCGGAATGGTTATTACCTGTATAAATTGAAAAAACGCTGCAAATCCCTGCACAACGGTTTATTATTTTGTACAGAATACCCTTCTGTTACAGATGACAGGTCTCCGTATAGATAACCCTTCTATATAACATATTATGTACTACTCTACACATATTATGTAGATCGCCTACATAGTTAGGTACATATTATGTACCTAACCCCGTACTCGTTACTAGGTACCTACCTAAACCGTTGTGTAATAATTTACCTGTATAGGTTCCCCTTCTACAGAGATAGAATAATGAACCGTTGAGTAATAATTTGCCCATCAATAATACTTCAACGGTTGTTCATATTGCAAAAGTACCTATCAACAAAATCCAGCCCCTTCTTGGTAGATGAGCCGTTGTGTAATAATTTGCCGTTGTGTAATAATTTACCGTGTAATAATTTGCCGTTGTGTAATAATTTGCCATTTTGTAATAATTTACCCATCATTAATACTTCAACGGTTGTTCAAGTTGCAAAAGTAGGTAGGATCAACAAAATCCAGCCCTGTCTGGGTAGATGAGCCGTTGTGTAATAATTTACCGTGGTGTAATAATGTATCGTTGTGTAATAATTTACCGTTGTGCAATAATTTGCCGGTGTGTAATAATTTGCCATTGTGTAATAATTTACCCATAAATAATACTTCAACGTTTGTTCAAGTTTCACAAGTACCTACCAACAAACCCAACAGTCCATCACTTATCAAATGAAATAATATAGCACAACAACCAAGTCGACTTCATACAGCCATCCTTGATTATAATCAGGTGCTCCTTAGTGATGATATCCGGGCCGGATTTATACCGTTTGATTCTCGATCGTGTTGACGAAGCTTTTTGGCGCTCACGAACGGCTGGACGTACAATGCTCCGGGTGGTCTCAAAAAATTGTTTAGCTCAAGACAAATTTAATAACGTAAAAAAAAACCCCTTCAATCGAAAGTTTTCGAGATACGGCGTTCTGAAAATTTCAACCCCTATTTTGAACCCCTTAGAGATGACTGACAGTAACGTCGAGCTTCGAGGACCAACTAGACCCCGAACGGAACCAATAACCCGAATTTCATCAATTTTGTTTCATGGTAACTAAGAAAAGTGGCCCGTACGGCGTACGGCGGACAGACAGAAATATTTTTATTGCAGTTTTGGATTCTACATACCTTGAAACGTAAACCTTTGAGGGGGGGGTAAGAATTTTTTTTTTTTTCATGCTCGATTCCAATGGTTCATTCTGGTTTATTATTCTGTGAATAATACACCTATGTATTCGCTCAACAAAAAAAATTTATTTATTAGTACCTACCTATTTTTATACACATTTTCACTCATAACACCCCTGGGTATATTCCGATCGGGCTGCAAAGTTTCGGGACACAACTAGGGCCCAAATGGAGGATGTGTGCAAAAGAGCGAATTTTTTAGACCGAAAATACGTGATACGGCGTACGGACATTGCATTTTTGGAGCATAATATGCACCTTGAAATGTACTCGCAAAAGAAAAAATTTTGAGGGGGTGTTACACAAATTCTGGTTTAATCTTCTGTGAATAATACACCTATGTATGTATTCGCTCAGGAAAAAATTTGTATAACACCCCCTCCAAATTTTTTCTATTCCGTTTCAAGGTGCGTAGATTCCAAATAATATGCAATTTCCGTGCGCCGTATCACGTATTTTCGGTCTTTTTTCGCACACATGCTCCATTTGGGCCCTAATTGTGCCCCGAAACTTTTCAGCCCGATCGGAATATACTCAGTGGTGTTATGAGTGAATATGTGTGAAAAAGTAGGTACTTTTTGCGTTTTAGCAACATGTTGGTAACATGAGCTTCTAAGATATCGTTTTCCATGCTTTTGGGGACGAGAAGACCGAATATGAAGTCGATTTTGACCAAAGAGTGGAAAATGGAGGTTCTACCAAATGTTCAGCTCCCATAAATGATTTTTCGTGAGTCAAAAACCTGGAAAATCGTCTGAAATCACCATCAATTTGCATAATTACACTAGAAAAAGTTTCAACATGTGGATCAAGACGATTAAATGCTACCAATAATCAAAGATAATATGAAAAAAAAATGATACCTAATTCGTGTTTTAGGTGCCAAAATTGTGGATCAGCAATAGCTATTTCAATTATTTCACATGAAAGAAACAGAAATGAACAGCCAGCATTTCTGTAGGTATGTCCAGTAGAATAATAAACCCATGTGACAAGGACTTTGCAGTGTTTTTTGCTGAGCGATTACATAGGCGTATTATTCACAGAATAATAAACCATAATCTTTTGGTTTATTATTCTGTGAATAATACACCTATGTAATTGCTCAGCAAAATATTTTTATAACACCCCGTTTTCCGTTAAAAAAAACAACGGAGGCGCCGCCGTAGATTGGCACTAAACAATAGTTCACGGATGCTCTTTTTCACGGAACCGCCCTCAGTCGTGGTGCATCCGTAAATATCATGCGGTCACGGATGCACTGTATACATTTATCCGTAACCTCTGTATTGTTGAAGGATCGTCAACGTAAACACCCGCGGTTTCCGTGGTGTACTATTTAGGCGAAATCAACGGATGGTCATTTTCACGGAAGCGCCCCCCGAAAATCCCCGTAAAATTGTAGTGATTTCCATTGTTAATCCTCCAACGCTCCGTCGCACGCCCGTGGTTGTACCGTGACCTTTGTACGGATCGCCATAGCCCCATCCATGACTATCCCGTAACACTCCTTCGCCTTCCCCGTGGCCCATCCATGATTTTCCCGTGAATATTGCTCTTCCTTCATACCGTG
Organism: Leptopterna dolabrata; assembly: GCA_954871275.1. Lineage (NCBI taxonomy): Eukaryota > Metazoa > Arthropoda > Insecta > Hemiptera > Miridae > Leptopterna > Leptopterna dolabrata. The sequence goes on along the minus strand of OX940976.1, from coordinate 62,565,786 downwards.
ACTTACCGCCACTGTATGAAGGATTCGTGGATTTTCTGTAGCCCACCCGTCACTATCCTTAATGCTTCCGTGCACTTCCTTCAATGATCCGTGATTATTCCGTCACATATTTGACTGACGGTCGAGGGAATCATGGCGGATGGTTAACGGACAGGTTAAGGAAGCGCAACCCTCCATTGCTTCTCTGTTGAGGAAGGCCCCCCGTAGAAACATACGTGCCCTTTATGAACGAGCAACGGAGAGACGTGTTCTACATGTCGTTCTACAGTGCACGTCCCTCCGTCATCGTCCTCCTTCATCGTCCGTCAAGGGTCCCTAACCATCTACCGTGAACCCTTTACGGACGAGCTACTGAGGATGACAGACGTCCACTGCCTCAAAGGCTCCACCAACCGATCGATTACACCTACCGAGTAGCTCGGCCGAGTAGTCGGTGGAGCACTCCGCCGAGCTACTTCGATGTTAACCGCAGTGTGGTCGGCCCAGACAGTACTCGGCCTAGTAACGGGCGAGTGATATTGGGCAGAACCATGTTCTATTTACTCGGCCGAGTAGGGACCCCCCACCACTTATTATGTAGAAGGAGACGTTTTCAATTATACATATAAACTGACATTTTCATTTATATAAGCTCAAAAAAAATTTATGTTTTCAGTGTAGTACCATCTACCTTTTTTGCCAATTATTAGTTATATGTATTCGCTAAGCAAAAAAATTTTATAACACCCCCTCAAAATTACTTTTTTTACGGTTCAAGGTGCGTAGATTCCAAAAACGCTGCAAAGTCCTTGTCACATGGGTTTATTATTCTATTGGACATACCTACAGAGATGTTGGCTGTTCATTTATTGTTTCTTTCATGTGAAATGATTCGAATAGCTATTTGTGATTGTTTCCACCAATTTTGGCTCCCAAAACTTGAATTAGGTACGCTTCTTTTTTTTTCAATTTATCTTTGATCATTGGTAGTGTCATTTAATCGTCTTGATCCACCTGTTTACACTTTTGGTTTATTATTCTGTGAATAATACACCTATGTATTCGCTAAGCAAAAAATTTTTATAACACCCCCTCAAAATTACTTTTTTTACGGTTCAAGGTGCGTAGATTCCAAAAACGCTGCAAAGTCCTTGTCACATGGGTTTATTATTCTATTGGACATACCTACAGAGATGTTGGCTGTTCATTTATTGTTTCTTTCATGTGAAATGATTCGAATAGCTATTTGTGATTGTTTCCACCAATTTTGGCTCCCAAAACTTGAATTAGGTACGCTTCTTTTTTTTTCAATTTATCTTTGATCATTGGTAGTGTCATTTAATCGTCTTGATCCACCTGTTTACACTTTTGGTTTATTATTCTGTGAATAATACACCTATGTATTCGCTCAGCAAAAAATTTTTATAACACCCCTCAAAATTTTTTCTTTTCCGTTTCAAGGTGCGTAGATTCCAAAAACGCTGCAAAGTCCTTGTCACATGGGTTTATTATTCTATTGGACATACCTACAGAGATGTTGGCTGTGTTGCGAATAGCTATTTGTGATTGTTTCCACCAATTTTGGCCCCCAAAACACGAATAAGGTACGCTCCTTTTTTTTTTTTTTAATAATCATTCATTGATAGTACCATTTAATCGTCTTGATCCATCTGTTGACACTTTTTCCAGTGTTATTCTACAAATTGATGGTGATTTCAGACGATTTCCCAGGTTTTTGACTCATAAAAAATGAATTTCGGGAGCTGAACATCTGGTAGAACCTAAATTTTCTACTCTTTGGTCAAAATCGACTTCATATTCGGTCTTGTTGTCCCCAAAAACATGAAAAACGATACCTTAAAAGCTCATGTTACCAACGTGTTGCTAAAACGCAAAAAGTACCTATTTTTACACACATTTTCACTCATAACACCCCTGGGTATATTCCGATCGGGCTGAAAAGTTTCAGGACACAACTAGGGCCCAAATGGAGCATGTGTGCGAAAGAACGATTTTTTTAGACCGAAAATGAAGCCTGTACACGTGATACGGCGGACGGTGGACGGCGGACGGCGGACGGTGGACGGCGGACGGACATTGCATTTTTCGAATCTACGCACCTTGAAACGGAAAAGAAAAAATTTTGAGGGGGTGTTATAAAAATTTTTTGCTGGGCGAATACATAGGTGTATTATTCACAGAATAATAAACCAAAACTCGGCGCTGCGCGCCTCGCCAGGGGGCAAGCCCCCTGGACCCCCGGATGCTTACTGCTTAGAGCCTACGGCTAAAATCCAAGAAACATGGAACATGCTTTAGCCGTCACCAGGATACAACCAAGTGACAACCAAACAAGCGTCATTGTTTACTATCCATTTATAACATCCATTTATATAGTTATAGTATGAAACTACGAAATAAATACCAAGAACAAATACGAAATAAATTCGTGATAAATCAAGAGCTTTCCAACGAATGGAAAACGATATTTGTCCGATGAAAATGAAAGAAGTTTCATTTCCCTAACAACTACTCGGTTGTACGTGAAAATAATCGTTAAAATTTCGTGACACTTCCGCGTGACATTTTTCGGCTAGTGTTAGTCCAAGGCTAAAGCATGTTCCATGCTAAAACAGCAAATTTTTACGCTATGGTTTATTATTTACCTGCATAGATGCCCCTTTTGCGTATAGCACTATTTTCTGTGGTCAATACCTACCCTCGTGCCGGCGCCAGACGTTTCGTCAAATGCGTTGACTTAATGACCAGGTCAGGTGAAGGCCGTTCGTCAAAGGATGATGGGCGTTTTGCATAGCGTTTGGACAAAAGGTTAAAGACTTTTCGTCAATTCATATCACCGATGATTATAAAGGGGTGGTGATTCTCCAGCAGAACTTGACGGGGTTCACGCTTGATCATTATGTAATTCCGTGATTTCACACGATCTTAATTTTCCTTCCTTAATCCCAAAAGGTTTTCTCATTGCAAACGGTTCAGAGGCAAAGCACAGGTGTTCGGCTGTTACAATGAGCTCTATTCGTTCAGTATCGATCGATTGTTGAACCCATGATACGCCCACTTTTGGTCAAGCTGTTAATTTAACTAGGTACGGGCTATGATTTTCAGTTTCATTTTTGTTAATCCGGAGTTTTTTGCCCGAACGACTCGTTTCCCTTTGCCCAAAAGATGTACATCCCCTTTGCCCAAATGACAACCTTTTTTTTATGAAACGAATTATTGGTTTCGGCTGCCGTTTGACGAAACGACTTACGTTCCCTCGTGCTCCCCCCAGAGAAGCCCCAAATCCTACCTACTGGAGCCCGCCAGGCAATCACAGTTTCATAAAATATGCGGAGGATTCAATAATTATTCTATTATTAATTATTATTATTTGTTATTCATGAAGCATAACGTTTGTTCAAGTTACAGAAGTACCTATCAACAAAATCCAAAATAACCATCATTCTTCAGATGGAATAATATAACGGAACAACCAACTCGAATTCATGTAGCCTTGAGGGAACCATAACATAAAGCTAATCCTCCATAGTTCAACCATGCACTTCCTCCGTCGTGCAGCCATGAGTGCATAATCCTCCAAAGTTTAATGATTTTCTAGGTTTTTGTTAACATTTTTTTGAGAGTAGCAACCAGTACATTATTGTACTCAGAGGTTTGAAAATAAAATGTACCTACCTACCTATCAAGATTTTAAGTTATTGTTCATCGTTTTATCTAAAAATGAAAAATACTGATGTCCTGTTTTTATGTTGACAAATTAAAATAATCCGGAGGTCTTATCGATGCTGACCAATGGAAATGGAAATTTGAGACCGCTGACCAACATATCAGTACCTTATCAATAATATCACATTTTAGTCTTACACCATCAAGGAGTATTACTGTGAAGTGTTAATTTACTATAAGGAATTAAGGATATATTGATAAATAAGGAAATATTAATTTTCGGATAAGGATGGAGTATTTTTGACTCTGTGGCATGCAAGAGAACTACCATGGTGCTCACGTATGAATATAATGTGTAAGTGTACCTACGTCAGCATGATTGATAGTGCACAAATGCACCTTTTAATGAGAAACAGTGTAATACACGTATCTATCATTGAAACAAGACTCCAAACATGATTTATTGTAATGGCCATAAACAGTTAGTAGGTACTTATTTAGTAGATGTAGGTACTTACCTAACGTCTAGACTAGAGAGCCACTAATAAGACAACCATGCTAACAAAACAGAAAGCGAACTGCAGGGTGACAGCAGATATTAAAAAATCTGAAATCCGAACAAAAAAGTTTATTCAGTATCTGCTGGGCCTGTTGTTCTCAATTCTCAGTGGTCTTCCTTTTTGTGTTTTATTAAAAAACACTTCGAGTTTAAGTCTATTAGAAACGGGTTGAGGCCGAATTTCGAATAAGGACCTATCAGTGTAAAATTTCCCAAAGAGCTCCAATTTATGATGAAATACTTTGTTACCACTTATGATATAGGTAATATGGCTTTGTCGATGATTAACATCTATGACAACTGCATTGCTGCCAACATCCCACCAGCCAAATACCTATTACACATCCTGCCAATACGGTGTGCTGGCTGCGGAGTTCGAAACAGCCGCATCTTTTCTTATGCAGCACGAGGGAGAAAAGAACGCAAGCAAAGGATCCAGATCAGGGGACAGACGGGGGACATGGATAGACAGGGATAGACTTATCTGAGACAGATGTCCCTGCAGAGCACAGACGCGGACGCACGTGCCTCCACCATCCGGTCCGCCAACCATTCATCAAAACCACCTGGCTCTCAATCTCGAGTGCCTCACCATCCCTCTTTTCCAGAGATCTTGAGATTTTTACGATCGTCTGCTCCTTCTGCCTTCACCTAATCGTGGAAGAGCCGACTACACGAATCGAATGTCAAGAGTGTCATGCACCTGGCTCCCTCCTAGTTAGCGCAGTCTGACGTCGAGACGATGTCTCCAGACCAAAATTAGTACCTACGGGATGTTATTCTGGAACAAAATCGGTACTTGTGTGAGAATTCAGAAACGCTTTAGGAACCTAACCTCTGTCAGTATTCATTATAACTGACGTAAACAGCCGCGTGTCGTCCTACTTAATCGTGTACCAAAAGGTGCCTACACCGGACGCTAACATGTCAGAAACATGTGTTATCAAAAATGTTTTTGAAACATCTCTATTCACGCCGGAATAACAAGTTGATTGTTTTCAACAAAGCTAATAACAAAGTCGCTTACATATAACACGTTACCAAAATCGATATTTTCGAATAACTTTTATGTCAGTAACATGTTGGAATTTGACCAAAATTTGAGATTAATATTTCTAAATTTTTTCTCGACATTGTTTAATAACATTGTTGGTCAATTGTAAAAACAGAAATCGCTATAGGAGCGAAAAATGTAATTTTGGCTACATTTCAGTGCTACACGCAGGACATCCCGGCAAATCCCATGAACCTGTCCAGGGTTAGGTTCCCTAGTTTGACCCTCTGCTCATCTCTCAAACTACTGCCTCTGTTCATCACTACTGTCGATCCATGGACTTTAAGATACGGGCGTACCCACATCCTCTTCCTACAACCTCACCTCGCCTCGCCTACTGATAATCACTATAAAATAATACACTACAACCAAAATAAAATACGACAAAAGCAGCAGCCGAAGCAATAGCACTCATTGTACTAACTACTTGAATTCGACAAAACAACTCACAAGACTGAATGTTGGAGCTTATTTACTCGTATTTATTATATATACCTATGTCACGGGCCCTGTTTACAACAAAAAAAAAGAAGAAGAAAATAGTACTCATGAAAAACAAATGAACAAGCTGAATCTATACATATAATAAAACAGTGTCTGTTTGTTTGTTTGGTTGTCTCGGCATCAATTGAGAACGGCTGAACGTAGAAAGTTGCGGCTGGTACCATTTGACGCAGAATTTATCTGGGAAGGTTTATGAAAAATCCGCATTTGAATCTGCCCATCCGTTGAAACGCTATGAATGAAATACTACTAAAAAACGTGTTATAATCACTTCTATGAGGACGTTTATGCTTATAATAACTATGAACGGTTGGACGTAAATCCGATTGTAATTAGATTCTGGATTCAGCTCGACGAGTACATTCAAGTGGTACTTCAATCAGGATGTTAGTGGGAGGGGGGTACAGGTTATGAGAGGGGGTGCAGAAATTTCAAAACTACTTGACCAATTGGAGTGCAACTTTGGGAATTTGTTGTGTGAACATTGAGGAATGTTTCTAACCAGGTAGGGAGGGTTCATAGGATACGGGGGGGGGGGGGGGGGGGGGGTTAAAGGCAGTTAGGGTTGGCATTGGGGAAGGTTTCTGATCAGTTGAGGAGGGGGGGATACAGGCATATTAAAATACATGACCGTTGGCTCCATTTATTTAAATCGCAGCAACACGCGTCGGTTCAAATAGTATAATATATCATGAAACAGAGTCAGTCTGTTTGTTTGTCTCGGCATCGATAAATGAGAACGGCTGAACGTAGAAGGTGGTATCTGCTAAGAGTGGGGCCTGTCCTAAAGGGGGTGTCTGTTCTACCGTTGCGAAGCGCGGGTACACAGCTAGTATCAATTAAATATTAAACAAACGGTATATGAATGAAAAGGAAAACAACAATTTTGAGCAGAACGAAAATGAGATAAGATTATTTCAACACTATAAACAACATACCTACTTATTAAGTCATTTTAGAACTTGAATGACACGGAACGAAGGAAGGCCGGTCTCAAAGAGGTCGATTTTAACGGTATTAAATTTGCTCGGTATGTGAGTCAATGGAGAGCGTGGTGAAGGGTACGGATGGTTTGGATATGTTGAAGGAGGACAAACGCCTCGCGGTTATCACCTCAGCAGGCGTTAGTGGAAAAGGAGGCCAGCACAGTGAGTGCTACAGGAGAGAAAGGCGTCCCACGGTTACCACCACAGCAGACGCCAGGAAGAAGAAGGAGGCTAGCACCTCACAGTTATCACCACAGCGAGTATTAGAGGAGGAGCACCCTGCGGTTATCACTAAAGCATGTGGAAGGAAGTGTAAGCGAGAGAGAGAGAGAGGGAGAGCGATAGAGTGAGGGGGTGAGGGGGTGAGAGAAGAGAGAGTGAGAGTGTGAGAGTGGGGGGTAAGGTGATCACGAGCGTCTACGCCCTGACTCGAGGAGCCCACCGAACCCTGCCGATTTCACCCGAACAGTTCCGAGGGGTCCCGCTCCGTTCAAATCTGCTTTGTACGCGGGAATGGGTGACCAACAAAGATTACGATTGTCAGTTGCAAAAGCGCCAGCCCTTGTTAAGCAAGGCTAGAAGTGTCAGTTGTATAAGCGCCAGCACCTGTTCATTGGGGAAAGAAGGTAGAAATTGGTAGGCAGAAAAGGCCTTTTAATTTTGACACTCAATTCCACTAATCTATTCAGAAGTCCCAAACAACCTGCTCATTCACGGGATAGTTTCTGGGATTGTTCATCTTTTTTGAGATGCGAGCGCCAGCGAGCATCCAGATCGCTTGACAATGCATTCCACTAATCTATTCAGAAGTCCCAAACAACCTGCTCATTCACACACACAACTTCAATACAAGCACAAAGGAAATCGAAACTTCGAAACGCTTGACAACCTCAACAAAACACGCGGCGTACAGAGATTATTAGGAGGGAAGGCCGTTTGATTGATAAGGGAGCTGCAGCTGAGCGGGGCCCCTCGGAACTATTCGGGTGCAATCGGCTGAGTTCGGTGGGCTCCTCGAGTCAGGGCGTAGACGCTCCTAAGGTGATCGAGAGAGAAGTCGCTAGTCGAAGATCGGTCTGTTGAATGAAGACCTGGGCTAGCCGGGTGCCTACACCTCGCTTCTGTCAACGGCTGTTGCGACCGTTGGGAAACGTTGGGAGCTTGCTGGAGGGGACCCTTCTGGTCCTTTCCCCCATGCGTCGCTCAGCTCGTCGTTCTCCTTGCTTATTTGGTTAAATCTTATACATTACATAGTAGTGCAGTATTTGAGAGGTACCACGACAGTGAGTTTAACTGGTAGTTGGTTGCTGTGGTGCGGGTGTAAAAAGTCGGCGCTGCTCGGGTCGGGTCGGGTGGAACAAAGAGCTCAGAGTCTCGAACAAGTTGGGAGCCTCCATTAGATTATGGGCGAGTTTGTATAGGAGAAGCATGTCTGTTAACACCCTGCGCTTATCCACACGCATCAAACAACTCACCCACCTGGAATCGGATGCACAATGCTCCGACCAGGGTGTTCCAGATTTGAAGAAGAAGACGTGCAAAAACCCTCCCTGAACTCTCTCAATAGTACCTACCCCGGTCATTCGCATAATGATTCAAGACATGGACACACCAGTGAGTTGTACAGGATCAGCAGGATGAAATTCCGTATCTCTTCACCATACCAAGCGTCTTCATTGCAGTGTATGCAGTCTGATCCAGGTGGAACCGAAAAGACAAGTCACTGTTCAAAAACCACTCCTACATCACTTGTGGACGGGGCAGTACGTGCGTCTCCAGGGAGTAGTCATAAACAATTGGGTACGAGAGAAAGTGAAGGCCTGGCACTTGCTTATATTCAGGGAAAGTTCACTAGGCATCCAAAGCCGATAAGCCACGCAGCAAGGCATCGCAATCACTTGAGTCACCAATGGCCGAATAGATCTTGAGATCATCTGCATACAGAAGGCACTTCACGACATTTCCAAAAAAGGAAAGGACAGGAGCTTGGTAAAAAGTTTGTTAATAACACCGTTCACATCAACAAGCTACTGGCCAAAATTGTCAATAACTTCATCATAATCAGCAAAACATGTTGAAAACAAAGGCAAATTTTTGCACATAACTTGTTACTTACAAAAACCTAATAAACCTGCTACTGATATGCTATTGGCAAATATCGATTGACATTTCCTCTGCAGAATATTGGATTGGACTTGTCAGAAATATTTTTATCAACATGTTTTGCTAACAACGTGTTATGTTAGTAACTTTTAAGCACCTTCATTAGCAGAATTATGATAGGCTACGGATCACGTTCAGTTGTGTCGTCATCTTCTTAGCAAAAGGCACATACATGGGATATTCTTGAAGGACTGAGGACTGCCTATTTTGTGAGGCAGCGGCCACTCCCAGGATTGGAGTCGGAAGTGTGGGCTAAAGCTGGATTTCAAAGGTTCGCCAAAAGGTGTGGAATTTGTTTGTTGCTATTTCAGTTTGTTGTGCCGATTCATAGGGAAGAACGAGAAAAGGGAGAGAATGACGAGTAGAACATAAATAGTGGTTCGTTTGTTTGCCACTTCGAGCGCTGCGCAAGCTCAGAGTCGTCGTTGTCGGACTATAATAGTAATTACGCTTTATACAATAAATTATACATGGCGCCACAAAATTTGGAAACCACATCATTTTTTTTCTTTGTCCAGCGACCGCCAGTGGCAGAAAAAAATGAGGGTGTTTGGAGCTTTGCAACGAGTAGCCAATAGCTTTACTATAAAAGCTTTACTATAATAGTAAGACCCAAATTATAGCGTAAGCCTTTTTAAACAAAATTGAACAGTATGGAAAACTGTTTAAGGTTGTAGTAGGAAACGCTGATGTAATGTTTAGAAAACAATCAAATTAATGCCTTTGTAGGTAAGCCACTCGCATAAAGGTAAACTCGATCTCCATCAATCACTAAAATGTAGCCTACATTACACACATTAACAATAAATTATTATCCATTGCAAAACTGTTGCGATCTTGTATGACAGGTACATCCTTTCTCGTAGGTAAGTGGCCTAGATGCTTTTTTCACTCCCATCTCAAACGAAGAAAAATCCCCCCTCAATCCTAAGTTCTTTAAATCAGGCTCAAGTTGTGAACTCAAACCGGTAAAACGCTATCGCAAAACCTCAGTGGAAGTAGGTAGGTAATAGTTATTTTTATGCAGGCATTTAATTAAACGGTGAATTACTTATATACGCTCGCTCGAAAACAAAAGTAAAAAATCAAACAAGATATCGAAATTTGGCGACTTGGATGGTTTGATATTCTAGAGCCGCCACAAGATGAATACATTATTCTATAATTTAGATACCTACGTACATCATGCAGAGTTGACTAAGTGCCATAAAACTTGAAGCGACGTATTATTGGTACCTACCTACTTCGCACAGGGGAACGGCTGGCTCAGTGTGTACATAATTTATGTCTACATAATTTACTTACCTGGGGATCAAAAATTATTCTTTTAAATCACGAATCGCTTGCTTGTTTTTGACAGCCCAAGCGGATCCAGCCAAGCCAATCAGTGTTTTTAACAGGTCGGGAATTTCCGATCCTCACGATGACGTCTCGAGGAGGTCGTTTGTGAAACCGGTTTTACGTTTTATAATAGGGAAACCTTCACTGTTTCGCTCATTGCTAGTTATTATTTTTCTATAACAGCGAGTAGATACTGAACCGCATTTTACGACGGATCGGTTTTCATCAAGATTAGACAATTCGTGTAGGCGTTTACGTAAAATCCTTACAGTAGGAAAGTAGTCGTAACGCTCCGATTTTGTTCAAATTTTCAGTGGTTGTTCAGCTTAAAAACTGAGAACATCGATTAGATGTGTGATTAAGGCATTTCATTCGAGAGAGGTAGGAAGAAAACTGCCTCATTGTAATGGAATATCTAACTAGATGATCAGATTTCTTTAAATTATGGGAAGATGTCTTGCGAAGCTCTTGAGGTATGTAGGTACCTTTGCAGAGACTGTGGTTTTTATTTGAATGTTCATTTGATTTGAGGGGGAAACTGCATGGTTGTTACTTGTTGTCAAGTGTGTAGTTATTTGTATGGCCTGATATAAATGAAAAGTTACTGAATGAGAATCAGTGTTCGTTCAACTCGAATGCTAAAGCTATTTCTGATATTTTGAAAATGAAATCGTGCCAAAATATTGAAATATTCTATCCACATGGTAGGTATCTGCATAATGATGTGCGAGGTGGGACTACCTTGTCCTATGCACAATACAATGAATTTTTACTATTACTACTGTTACGAGTATTAATGATAGACCTTGCTACCATATTTATGTAGGTACCTACAAAACTACCCCGATACCTTAATATGGATATAATAATATCGAGCTGAGTGGAGCTACGAGAAAACAGGTTCCAAGAAGCTTACTAGGTAGCTACTAAGAGCGAAATTGTGAGTTCCACCTCAGACATTTCGACAGTAGTAAACCAGTTTGACATTGGTGGTGTGATTATGACCAAATCAAGAAACCAAAACCATAATACGTTAGCTATGTATGAAATGCTGTAGTAAATGTATAACACAATCATACCTACCAACAAAAGGTTTTTTATTTTAATTTTATTACTATTTGTTAAATGTTGTCATCTGCAGCAGGTTTGTAATAGAACTCGTAATATTAACTTATTAGTTTTTTAATTAACTTATTATTAATTAATTACTTAACCTACTATTTATTAAATCATTATTAACTTAATTAATTAATATTAACTTATTACATTATTATTTATTAACTGTTGTTATCTGCAGGAGGTTGGTAATAGAACTCGTAATATTAACTATTATAATACATAGGTAGGTAGGTACTTAGGTATTATTTATAGATACAGAGTCTTGGGGTATAAATATCTTCCAGAGAATTATGTTGATGGTACGTGCGGGTTGGTCCCCAGATAGTTTCACAAGAAATTTCCACACTAAAAATACCACAAAACTGCTTATGTTCACACATGTTTTGTCAGCTATAGTGACATCTTAATATCACTTAAGATTTTTGTTAACTAGATCAATCTTTAAATAATAAAATGCCAACCTTGTAATGTAATTTGCCAACCTTGTAATGTATTTTGCCAACCTTGTACAGATATTTAATTTAATTATCATGTAATGTTCTCTATTAACTTACTAGTTTTGTATCAACTAGATCAATGTTGAAATAATAAAATAAAATAAAAAAATATTAATTTCAACCAAATCTACATATCACCAAACACAATTAACTCCTTCACCGTCGTTAAATCATTTCAGTAGATATGCGGCGTGTTATTGTTCCTTTATGAGCTATTATGTAGGTATTTAATTTAATTAATCATGTAATGTTTTCTACTTAGATAAGAAATGTAATGTAATTTGCCAACCTTGTCCCATTTGCCAACATTTGAACGGCTTTTACAATAATATGATAACTGAACTGCACTCTTTTTCCAAAGACCGGCGTTCTTGACAAGCATTGCCTGACAGTAAAACCGAGTCGGTTGGCTGTCGACGTATGTTGGTCACATGGGAATCGGTGGACCGTTCGGACGTCCTCCCGACTCGGTTTTGAAAACGCCTGTCGGTCCATTGATGGTATAGGTAACAGTGTATTTTTGGCGTTTTTTCGTGTATTAGTGGAAATAACTCTGTTTTTCTTTCAACAAAAAATAATGAATGATCCGGAGAAATTGATAAGTGAAGTGGGGAAGAGACCCGCGTTGTGGGACATGAAGAAACCCGAGTACAGTAATCGGATCGCATGCAGACAAAGCTGGCAAGATATTTGCGACCCGTTTGCAAGTGAAGGGATGCTACAAAAACAAAAGGAAGAACTGGGTGAGTAAACACTGTTGATAATCCAATAAAATCGCAGCAAATATTTATTACGAATATTAGATGGAAAAAACGTAGGTAGGTATTGACTGGACATGTGAATAGATCATACTGAGGAACATTACCACTTTTGGTTATTGTTTTCGTTCATCCGTAATGCAACAAATCGATCCAGAAAAATTCCAATGAAATAATAAATTGTGACTACTCACTGAGAATTGAACCCGGCCCGAAGCGTTAACTGACCCTGTGTCTGACATCTACCGCCTAACCGACGCACATGGGTTTTGGAAATAAGTAAAAAAATCGATGATAGATTTTCCTTGGGGAAAAAAGCATAAAGCCATCACTAGATAGTCCCTGAGGCTGATTTGAAAGGTTTCCAGTCTGAACGAGCCGTATGCGTTCAACTGCAAAGCAAGAAGATCAGAGCTATAATTGTAAACAAAATGTTCCGGACTCAACATCGGTGATGAATTACATATTCATCACCCGCGGAGATTTAGAGTAATCATCATGCCATCATGTCTCCAATCGGCAAAGGTAAGCGAGTTATTGCGATTATTTATACCCCCCCCCCCCCCCCCCCCCCAAGACAGTACGTTTGCAGCATATTAATCTAACAAAAGCTCTAAATTTAATTTAACTTTGAAAGAGAATTTCTCAAAAAGATTAAAAATATAGTTTTGGTTTATTATTTTCAATAATGAACCATTCATTGGAATCCAGCATGAAAAAAAATAAATTCTAAACCCCCCTCAAAATTTGAAGGTTTACGTTTCAAGGTATGCAGAATCCGAAAATGCAATACAAATATTTCAGTCTGTCCGCCGTACGCCGTACGGGCCACTTTTCTTAGTTACCATGAAAAAAAATTGATGAAATTCGGGTTATAGGTTCCGTTCGGGCTAGTTGGTCCTCGAAGCTCGACGTTACTGTCAGTCATCTCTAAGGGGTTCAAAATGGGGGTTGAAATTTTCAGAACGCTGTATCTCGAAAACTTTCGATAGAAGGGTAGGTATGGTTTTTTTTACGTGATTAAATTTTTCTTAAGCTAAACAATTTTTTGAGACCACCCGAAGCATTGTACGTCCAGCCGTTCGTGTGCACCAAAAAGCTTCGTCAACACGATCGTGAATCAAACGGTATATCCGGCCCGGATATCATCGCTAGGGAGCACCTGATTATAAACAAGAATGGCAGTATGAAGTCGAGTTGGTTGTTCTGCGATATTATTTAATTTGATAAGTGATGGTCTATTGGATTTTGTTGGTAGGTACTTGTGAAACTTGAACAAACGTTGAAGTATTATTGATGGGTATAAATTATTACACAATGGTAAATTATTACACAACGGTAAACTATTACACAACGGCAAATTATTGTACACCGGTAAATTATTACACAACGGTAAATTATTACTCAGCGGTAAATTATTACACAACGGTTCATCTGCCAAGAAGGGGCTGGATGTTGTTGTCCGGTACTTTTGCAACTTGAACAACCGTTGAAGTGTTATTGATGGGCAAGTTATTACGCAACGGTTCACTATAGGTATTGACCACAGAAAACAGTGATCTTCGCAGAAGGGGCATCTATTTCACTCCACATCAACAATTTTCCTTTAGAACTTCATTATTAATTTGCGTTTCTTTTTGTCGTTTCAGTTGCTGTTTGTCATAAGCTGTATTATTTTAGCAACATTTAACTCGCGAATTAGGTAGGTACCTAGTAACGAGTACGTGGTCTGCGATTCGCATAATATGTACCTATAGAGTAGTACATATGTTATATAGACGGGTTATCTATACAGAGAGCTGTGATCTGAAACAGAAGGGTATTCTGTACAAAATAATAAACCGCTGTGCAGGGATTTGCAGCGTTTTTCAATTCCCTGTCACAATAGCGCTGGAATTTTCTGCGACTTGCCGAGATTTATTTTTTTACATGTATTTCAATTTTTTCAGTTCAAGTTCCCACGAATCGTGAGTTAAAAAAAAGATATCGGGGGCAAGCCCCGACTGGAAAAAGGGCCATATTCGTGATCTACTCAGCAGCTTGAACATCGATACTGATGATTTTATTTTAGAGAAATTAGAGCGAAATTTTATTTCAGTTTTTTCTGATCTTTTTCATTTCTTTACTGTAAATAACAAAGCAATTGTTACAAAACTTGATGAAATTTATGATGAATGGACTGCTCTTATTGTTGAAACATAGGTACACGGTAGGTTTCAGTTTCTGAATTCTTATATTTACGTAATTTTTCGAAGTTATTCTCTGTTTCTCGAACACCATGCATTCAAAAACTGATTTCAACCCCAAATTTGGATTCTGTGTGGAAAAATACACGTGGACAGCTTTTTATGGTGTCTTAAGTCAATAATATGACTTTTTTCCACGTTTCCCGTACGATCTGTGCGACGTGGTAAGCGCTTCGGTCGAAAGCGTTGCGTGTGTCTTTGCCCGTCACATGCAAACATCCTGATCCTATACCTGATGGTGAACCAGCAGATTTTGAAAAATATTGCAAGGATCATGTACTTTGTTGTTTTATTATGTGTATTTTATGATGTGAATTTCATTTCTACCGGAACGATGATGTCTACGCACGAGTAGTAGGTATTTAGTTCTCCGAACTCCCCTATCCCTGGTGCTATTCGACCGGGGGCGACAAGCGACAATGAAGTTATCAGCGGTCATGCAGATACGGAGTCTCAACTCTCCCGTTTTTCTGTTTTTAGACGACATTTCAGATTCGCAGTGGGTACCAGTGATAAAATTCAGATCCGACACCGAAGCCGACATGACGCAGCGGGCGATAGAATCCTCCCATAGTCGGCACCTACCGCATCCTCTGCGGTTCCTCGCTCTTCGCTCTCCGGCTGACACTGCACGACGCTTGACGGGGTCCGGACGTCCGGCCCGATGCGCCAGAGGGTTCGGCTCTCACAAAAAGGCGGAACCCGCGTCCCCATCTCTTTTTGTTTGTTTACCTATAGCTTCCCTACTCTTCTGACACCACCCCGGCTCTATCCTCCAGACGAACCATAGATAGGGGCGGGAGCTACGAGACCAAGGCCGGACATCAAGGGAGGATCGGGCTGGTGACTCATGCCAGAGGACCCAGCCGAAGCCCACTGTCCATAAGAAATGCATTGAGGCGAGCGGTTTTCGCTCGGTAAATATCAATGCCCTAAAGACCAGTTGAAGATACTACTTTGCAAATGTTACTGTGATGTCATTATAGGTCACTGTTTGTGGCTATGACAAAAAAAAAAATCAGTCATGCAGCATGACTTAATGAGCGAATTTTCAAAGAAATATTCGAATTAATGGCTATGGTTTTGAATAAAGGAAAACTTCGGTCTAAAATTTGGTTTTCTATGTATATTCTCTTCGTATTTATTTTAATTTGTACGTTTTGTCCATCCTGATTCTACCGTTTGTTTATTACGTAATTGTACTAAGTGCTTATTTATTTGATCGCTGTGGGTAAATTCAAGGAGTTGTACTAATCGTTTGCCTCCCCCTTTTTTGCTTCGAACTCTCGTCTTCAATTAATACTTCTCACATTTTTCAATCTGACCACTCTAAGGGGGTGGGGGTAAGAGTTTAAAGATTATCCTAGTTTTGGGTAATTTTTGCGCACTTTAAATGCTCTAATTTAAGAACGGATTTAGATATCTAAAATCCGATTTCACTATCGTGTTCAGCGTGCAAAAACCTTTAAAATGAGGGGTCACTTGTTAGAAAATAACATTTTGGGGATTTTTGGGTAATTTTTGCGCACTTTAAATGCTCTAATTTGAGAACGGATCAAGATATCTAAAATCCGATTCCACCATCGTGTTCAGCGTGCAAAAACCTTTAAAATGAGGGGTCACTTGTTGGAAAATAACATTTTGGGGATTTTTGGGTAATTTTTGCGCACTTTAAATGCTCTAATTTGAGAACGGATCAAGATATCTAAAATCCGATTCCACCATCGTGTTCAGCGTGCAAAAACCTTTAAAATGAGGGGTCACTTGTTAGAAAATAACATTTTGGGGATTTTTAGGTAATTTTTGCGCACTTTAAATGCTCTAATTTGAGAACGGATCAAGATATCTAAAATCCGATTCCACCATCGTGTTCAGCGTGCAAAAACCTTTAAAATGAGGGGTCACTTGTTGGAAAATAACATTTTGGGGATTTTTGGGTAATTTTTGCGCACTTTAAATGCGCCAAAACCCTCCTTAGAGTAGGCCAATTTCGCCCATCTTCGAACTTAGCCTTTCGATTGCCAAGATAGATTTTTTGTGCAAATTTGAGCTGTTTATCTCAATTCTATCGAGAGTTATCGTCTGGAGTGACACATATATAAATAAATATATATATATATATATATATATATACATATAAAAAAGTGTTAAATTTCAGGAATCGTTTTAGAATGGTCTGAAACGGATTTCTATGAAGAAAATTTCCAAAAATTTATATTATTTAAATTTCGAAGCCATTGCAATAGCTTCATTTTCTTTGAAAATTCGCTAAAAGTAATTTTTTTTTAGGTCCAAGAGTTGGAAAATACGAAAAAAGACCTTAGTGTTATTATTGAAGCTTGAGATATCCTCCTGGAAATATAATGACGATGCACGGACAATATGGGGGACGTATCTACTGGATTTATTGCCCCATAGTAATGGTGTTAGAGGTTCTCACGTCTAGTGGGTCCCGGTTCGCACCATCCCGATAATCCCTTGAGTGATGCAGTTGCATATACCTACCTACATTATCATGAATAAAATTGTAAGTAATGTTTCGTTTGAGGAGGAATTCTTAAGTATGGTAGAAAAACAAAAATTGACCCTCACAGAAATTGCAATGAACTGCCTCAGCTTTGACGAACTCCTCGACCAAGATCAATGCGACATGGGACACAGCTACCTCATAGCCACAAAACATAATAGTCTCAGTAACTGCCAACATCTTATTAAATAATTATTCTAAAAAGAAAAATGATGTGCTGCGACAAAAGACATCAAATTCAAGAAAATTGAACACCCTTACTGCTTAGGTTCCCCCATTCGCACCCTCCATTAATCTAATATTCAATTCATTGAATATATTGTAATTAGTTAGTAGGTATTAATATTATTCTTGTAAATATGTTTCTTCCTGTAAATAATCGTGTAAATAGTCTTAGTCTTTTAAATGTTTCTTCTACTGAATTAAAAAGTTTTAGAATCGTATCTATTGTTGAATGCATTCGCCTTGTACCCCACACAGTGTTTTTTTTTACTTTCTGAAACATTTTTTTTGTTGCATTTTAATAGGTTGGGAGACAGAACAGATATCCCAGATTCAGATACTGAAGGCCCGATTGAGGAAAAATTATTAGGAAGCTCATTTTTTTGCTATTAATTTGGCGAGGAGCACGCCGCTCGATGTATTTTCAATGTGGAAGGGGCTGGGAGCTCGGTCCTCCAGAGTCATCACCGCCGATGTCCGGCCTTGGTCTCGTAGGTCCCGATAGGGGCCCTCTCTACGTATCAGTCCAGGTAGCAGCGTACTGCACCCAAATCGAGGCAGGTGCCGCTTCATGATTTCCATCTGTTCATTAGTAGAAGGGAAACTAGTTGTAGGTACCAACAACCACGGGTCGTCAGGGGGCATACTGTGAGCTTTCTGAGGCTGACCCTCCAACGGAAGTAGCAATGGAATGTCACACATGTATAGCTCTGTCGCGCAATGCTCTATGGTCTCGAAAAACCCAAAAATCGGATTCTATTCATATTCGCACAAAAAAAGATCCTACCATTCGAGTTACGGCGCCGCGTTTTGAAAATCGCAACCCAGCCAGCAATTTATTGTTGCAGCCACTGCGAAACAGTGTTTTACATGACCGCAATCGATTTCCCTCAGTTGGGAGCGAAATTTCCCTTTCTTCCTTTCCAAACGTGAATAATTTTCCCCCGCGTTTTTCCCTCCGGTGGAAATGAAATTTTTCTCCAAACGAACATCCCCCCCCCCCCCCCCCAATATATTTTAATGACAAGAAATCTTTATTGTTAACAGTGAACACAATGCGAGGATTAGTAGTAGGAAAACCTGAACACTGATATACCTAAGCTGGAGGAAAAGACGCTGCATACCTACAGAAATGTTGGCTGATTATTTATGGTTTCTTCCATGTGCAATAATTGAAATAGCTATTTTTAATGGTTTCCTCCAACTTTGGGTCCCAAAAACTCGAATTAGGCTCCTGTTCAGGCTAATAACAGGCATGTTCTTTTGTAGAAGTTCCTCTTTCTTTTTTTTTGGGAGGTTATTATTGTGATTATTTCTCACGCACAAGTTTTACAAGTTCCGTGTTGACACCTGGGTGAGTTACGTCAAGTGAGTGACCTTTCTCCATCGCCGTGTTCCAGTGACCTTACTGTCTACTTGTTGTCTGTTCTGTGGCTGTTTTCCCTTTTTCGGTCCATATGAAGTGATCCCGAAGGGACTAGAGCCAGTGGCTTCATGTAAGAAGCCAGTAGTCGTTTGAGCTTCGTAAAGGTTGCAACGCGATTCTCAAATCTGAAGCCAAGTCCTACCACCCAGATCAGAAGCTAAATTCATCACTGAATATTGGGTCCAGCTGCTCACTTTGTAGTGACAGCATTGCCGGAAAGGATTTCGACTATCGGCTTCATCTCCTTGGACAAGGAGAGTTCGTCATTAACCAGCTGTGTGATATTCCGAACGGATTCCTGTCTGGATTGCCTGCCGAACAACCACGAACGGGAGACGCTGCAACCGTCGCACAACTCAGGTCGGATTTATCCACATCTTGTGGGTCACACTAACAAGTCCATCACTTGTCAAATGATATAATATCGCGGAAAAAGCAACTCGACATCATACAGCCATCCTTGATTATAATCAGATGCTCCATAGTTATGATTATGATATATATGGGGTAAGAATTTTGGTTTATTATTTTCAATAATGAACCATTGGAATCGAGCATGAAAAAACAAAATTCTTACCCCCCCTCAAAATTTTATGGTTTAGGTACGTTTCAAGGTATGTAGAATCCAAAACTGCAATAAAAATATTTATACGCCGTATGGGCCACTTTTCTTAGTTACCATGAAACAAAATTGATGAAATTCGGGTTATAGGTTCCGTTTGGGGTCGTCGAAGCTCGGCGTTACTGTCAGTCATCTCTAAGGGGTTAAAAATAGGGGTTGAAATTTTCAGAACGCCGTAGCTCGAAAACTTCCGATAGAAGGGTATGGTTTTTTTACGTTATTAAATTTGTCTTGAGCTAAAAAAATTTTTGAGACCACCCGGAGCATCGTACATCCAGCCGTTCGTGAGCACCAAAAAGCTTCGTCAACACGATCGTGAATCAAACGGTATAAATCCGGCCTGGATATCATAACTACGGAGCATCTGATTATAATCAAGGATGGCTGTATGACGTCGAGTTGCTTTTTCCGCGATATTATATCATTTGACAAGTGATGGACTATTGGATTTTGTAGGGAGGTACTTCTGAAACTTGAAAAAACGTTGAAGTATTATTGATGGGTAAATTATTACACAATGGTAAATTATTACACACCGTAAAATTATTACACAACGGTAAATTATTACACAACGGTAAATTATTATACCACGGTAAATTATTACACAACGGCTCATCTACCCAGAAGGGGATGGTTTTTGTTGTTGTTGGTAGGTACCTAGTAACGAGTACGGGGTTAGGTACTAACCTACGGAGGGTCCGCGATCTACATAATATGTGTAGAATAGTACATATGTTGTATAGAAGGGTTATCTATACGGAGACCTGTGATCTGTAACAGGAGGGTATTCTGTACAAAATAATAAACCGTTGTGCAGGGATTTGCAGCGTTTTAACAACTGTATTAGAAAGGTTATAAATAAATTATAGCCCAAGAGTTAAAACATTTTTATATTCACAATTCTAGGGTAACAAGAAGAAAAAATGTGTTAATCTACGATACATGTACACTTTGTTGCCTAAAATCTCAAATTATCATTCAAAGTGATATCGCACATAGTACAGACCCCTGAATTATTTTACAGAACGATAATATTTATTATCGTAACATCTGGGAACACTGCTACCATGGTGTATGCTGTAACGTATGACAGTTGCCGTCATGGCAGCATTTACTGTCGTGAAAGGTGATAGTACTGTCGCACTGTCAGGGCTAAATTCAGTCGCCACATGCATACGCCTTGACAGTTGTATCTCACCAGCTGTAACAGTGATAATTTCAAGAGCGGGAAAGCATTGTTCTAATATTTAAGGAAACTGCGGCTCTGCCGTCACAGTACCTACTACCATGACAGAAAACTGGCACCGTGTAAACGACGCTTCAGAGCAAGGCTGGCAAACGCCGAGCTTAGAGATCCCAGAGGGGAATCACTCCGAATTTAGTAATAATAATAATAACAATAATAATAAATATTATTTATTGTCGTGGTGGTCCTACGAACGAAAGACGCAGGAGAGCTGAGGGCCAGCCTGGGGATCCCCACCATCTTCCACTAGCTGGAGGATGGAGGGAGACAGCTCCCAAGACTATATATACTCGCCTCCTTCACCTTTTTAACCATTCTACGCTCTCCTCTAGTCGCTGACTACTCCTCCTTACCTCGTCTCTCTCCTTACCTAAAAGATCTTGGGCATGGTGGTGATTCGCTCATAACCAAACCAAGCAAACTCACCCTAAAAGATCTCGGGCATGGTGGTCGTCCGCCCATAACCAAACCGAGCAAGCCTTCCAAAAAGATCCTGGGCATGGTGGTGGTCCGCCCATAACCAAACCGGGCACATCCCTCCTCACGCCACATTCATCACATTTATTGTCCACGAGACTTTACAGCCTATATGAAGCACACGTGAATTTCACGAATTTTGGCACATTAAGCAAAGTGCCGCGGACTGATTTTAAATTCCACTTCCAAAAAAAAAAAACTTTTAACAAGGTTAGAAAATGTTATTGATTCCAAAGGTCTATTTTACTGAACATTGTGGTCCAATTAGGTTGGTAACTAAATATAAATTAACATTGAAAATAACGAACTACTACTACTATTAACTTCATAAAGTATAGTTTTGGTGCTTCCCAAATTAACGTACGAATTCCTAACTCACCCTCGAATATCTACCACGGACTTCCTTCCAGGTCCCATGAGCGTCACACAAGTGAACCCCTTCCACTTGAGGTGCCCCATTACTCCATACCCTCTTCCCTTCGAAGGATTTCTAGCGTTACAAATGCAATCGTGCACCTACACACTCGCCCTTCACCCTCAGCCATCTAATCTGCAAATGAAAAGGGACGAGGCCAGCGTGTAAATTAATAGGGCGACTTACCCGCCATATCCAATTTGGAAGCTCCCACGCTCAGGATACCAAGTTCAGGCAACCGAGGGTGCGCTTCCCTCCTTCTTCATTCCTCTGAATGGAAATTTATAGCTTGTAATTATTACGCTTCGAGTTTTAATGAAGTAATTCGAGATATAATTAATCTCAAGTTGAAAAGGTCACCCTACAACCAAAGGAGAGCACCAACCAAATTTCGAATAGGACTGGATGTAAGTGTTCAACTAAGTGGTCCTTTACAAATATTTGTTCAATATTTTAATATAATAAATAGAAATACACATATTTGTAAAGGTACTTACTTGTTCAATTTGTATTGCGATACAAATATTTTAAGCAAAACCTAAGACTGAGTAGTACCTAAAGCATAGCTAATTATACCTACTACAGAGGCGGTTTTTTGTACAAGTAAAATGAATTATAATGTAGGTATAGGTAGCTCCTACAGTAACAGTAATTATGTGGATACACCCGGTTAACTATTAATTGGAGTCATACTGCTAGTATACCTACCTAGCTACCGTTGAATAGTATATATTGTGAGGTACCTACACTTGACAGTCATTTTTCTGATGGTGTTAGATTTAAATGGTTACCTATATCCGCTAGTATTAGAAATAAAATTTGTTTACACTGCCTGGTGATGATAATTTTTCAGATAAATAATTCACACAAGCGCAGATAGAAGTTGATCTATGGAACGGAACCATGAACTTACCAAGCGTCCCCTTCCTTGGTGTCTGAAATTCAAATTAGCAAGTGGAAACTTTATTTTTAAGGAAGTAAGATTTTCCCGGTGCCTGTACGTTAATGTATTTAAGCTGAAACCCTATCGGATGTATCAATGCTCGAGGCGTTTAGGTACAGGAGTTCCAAGGCACCGTACATACAGGAGTTGAATGGACGGAAGATGTCGAATGGACAACATGAATATTTGGGTAGGTAGTACGTGCAATCGGTTTTCTATTACGAGTATAATGACGTCGAAGCATGTCTCCCATTCGTACGATTCTCTTTGTTTCATTATTTCGTTTTCGAAGCTCATCTCCTGCCGGAGATCCGACTCTGTCCTTTGGAAGCCAAGTTCACGAGGCCGTGACCGCCGAGGAGGTATTCACCAGAAACCGTCAGGAACCACGGAAGGCTGGCCACGGGATCACCTTTTTTTCTGGGTGCCGTTTTAGTGAGTAAAATCCTCGGTGATGTACCAGACCCAGACCCTGTTTTCTCCATTAAGATCCCCTTTTTAATTGGTCCACGAAAGGAAATGATCCTTCAAGAAAAGAAAAATGGTTGAACACAGATAACAAAGGGATGGTGGTTGCGGAGCGGTGAAATAGGAAAAGCTGAAGGTCAAGATTGGATGGACCAGTGACAATCGGAAAGAATCAGGGTTGCGCAATGAGAGAATAAACCAAAACCCCGCCTTCCCGTACAAAATCATCAATCCATACCTTACCGGAAGATTTTGCAGAAACAATCCAATGAAACGCCCAATATGCTCGTTAACGGTCCTGACTCACGAAATTTGAATATTTGAATACTTTAGACGACTGAAAAGTGCGCATTGCATTTCCCGACAAACTCAGAAAAACAGCCTACGAATCCGAATGAGCAAAAACAACCTATAAGTACGGTGGCGATATTTTCCGGCATTAAAAGAAGGACCACTGGAACTGTAGATGTGAAGTCACATTGTAGCTTTAAGCTGATGATGTTTTGTGAAAATTGGATGTTAGGTATCGAGAAAAAGACAATAAGTTCATTGCACAAAACCATATTATATAGGTATTTTCGAAGAATGAAACATCCCGTGGAGTACCTAATGCAAGCATTACAGTGGACGTCCTTTATGATGGTGTACGCACAAGTGGTTTTGTAGTACGATTATAATGGCGTCAACGCTGGTCTCCTATTCGCATTAATCCCCTTCCCCCTTTCCATAAGTAAATTTAGAAATTTCGGTGACTTAGGGCACAATTAGACAGTTTTCTGCATCGAACAAAAAAAAAGGACCACACAAATCGGTTGAGAACTGCGGCCTGGGCAGCGTACACAAGATTCTCTCTCTCACACACACACACACACACACACAGATGGGGTTTTTTGGATTCAGGATGGGCTGAAACGGATTTGATTGTGGTTATTTTCATTCTCGGCTGAGTAGTGTCCTGACCTTAAATACATAAGGACGTCTCTTACTACTGACGGACGTTCTAAAGAGAGATCCATAATCTAGGACCTCGATTTGAGGAGTAATATTAAATAAAGGAACGCAAATAATACAACTTGACTTAGAGGAAAAACCAAATAGCTGTCTTTTAACATGAAAAATTTAAGAAAATCAAAATCAAGACAAATCTTTTTACCTGTTATCACTTGCTCAACATAATCAATTTTAAGCGTATCTACCTATTTCGTGAAGCCTAACTTTATAGTATTAATAATGTTACCAACTGGTTGGAAGTACCTTTCTATACCTCATCTAAAGGGGAAATTTTATATTAAAAAATTGTTATGCAACAACCTTTAGCAAATTTAAATTTATTTTCATGTCATAATGGTCCTTTGGAAGTACCTTGGCGTCCCTGCAAGGGGTCTGGAGGACAGCAGGACCAAGGGTTGAAGGACCTCGTCCTTCCAAAAGAAGGACGCCAGTCCCTACCTAGTTGTGCGCCATTTGGTTCCGAAATTACGAAGTCTGCATTTCGTCAGTCGTGATCTTTTTGGCCAGATTGCGCGCTGAAACTGAGGAATGCGAGAACATGACCAGCAGGCTAACAACTGATGTCCTAAGATCACAAAAGATCGAAATCATTCCAAGTATTTATTTTGATGAAGAATGTTATTAAAGCGATCCGGACAGTAATGAAAATGAGTACCTAACTACTTCGGTAGGCATGTACGACGTACCTATTCGATTCTACCTACTGAGACTTGCTTCAGTCCAAAAATGAAGCATGTCAGAAGCACATCAGTGACTTTTTTCTGGACCTCCACTTCAAAGTATATTATGGGATAATAATTTGCAATTTTCTTATTTATCGTTTAACTTGTCAAACTAATTCTCAACAAATGTGAAATTTAATTTCAAGACTGGACCAAACCCCCTATGAACGCGGAATATTAGACTCATCATTCGCATACCTATTCGATATTCACGATGTTTCTCAGGAAGGTGACCAGGATATGGGACAAATCCCACCGCCCAGTTATTGTGAACCCACCGACCGAGTGGAGACAAAACTGATTTTCAAATTGTACAATAAAAGTGGCAATAAAATCGGCGTTCAATTTATGAATACCTACGTTGTACTATGTGCATACCTTATGATATTTTTCAAGACCGATAATGAATTTTAATGCCTGTTTTAAAACGCAAGCATGTAGATAAATAGGTTTTATGGTTGATTAAAACATCCCCAAAGGTCTCCTGAAGAGTAACAAGAGGTGCCTACCTAGGGAGCAGAAAAATCGAACTGACAATGTTTTTATGGGTAAACGGCGTACCACAACAGCGTTGGTAAATAGCATATTATTTATTTACTTAGCGGACTGTTTGGTTCTCATAGAAAATCCCTGCTTCCACACACGAAGTTTGTTCAACATACAAAACTTGCCCCTTACATGTTAGTCACCGATCACAAAGGCTTATTTGGTTTACTTATTAAATAAAAAATGTTCATATTAAGCGCGAGCAAACAGCACTGTGTACACAGAAGCGTTTCGTCAGAATGCTGAGTAAACATAGAAGTACAACAGGAGGGGGATGAGGGTGATAGCCTTTGAAGGTAGCAATGTGCACAGCTGAGGGGCTTCCGAGTCGTCGGTCAACCCCTGTCGCATGCAGTATAAATGCTACTGACACTCGAGACGAGTTCAGGAGGGAGGGCAGTTTACTTTAGTTGAACGATGGCTAGAAGGAGGTTAATTAATTGCATTAACTACCTCCACATTATTTCAACTGTACTCAACCATTTCTGCACCGAGATGGAGCACTATGTCATTATCATTAGCACTGTATCATTATCACAGAGCCCGGATTTATATGCCTTTGCATATCTAATTCTGAGACTTTATACGTTGTACGTTTCTTGCAGCATTTTTAATTTAAATCACCCTCATTTAAAAAAAAGTCGCTCCCTTTGAAAATGGGCTTCAAACTACCATTTTTCCAAAAGTTCTGAATAAATATACTTTTTCCGAGATAAAATTTTGACGAAAATTCCACATTCAGGTAGGTACTTAACTACAACAACCTCTTCGAATAAGTTTGAATCAAGATGTGAAGAATGATGAGAACGTACATCATGTAGATATGTGAGAACGAGGAAGGTTACCTATCTACGTAAGCTCGTTCTTAGGTTGGTGAGTACCTACCTCGGAAATAGGCAATTCAACTTTCAAATAGTCCAGTTTAAAAATCAAATAGTAAATTTCCGTACCTAGGTACAATGTCGCAGTAATCATCAAATTTATACAATATTCTTGTTGCAGTCATAAATTCCCCGCAGAAGACTTGTGACTGGGCATTGTAGTACCTATCAACTAATCTAAAACGCTATTTTGGAAGGAAATTTCCTTGCTCAGATCGACGTTTTGGCGTAAAAATTGAGTCGAAATTAATCAAATATTAGTTTCAAATCGAGGAAAGCTTGATTTTTCAACGGATACTTACTGACACCGGACAAAATCATTTTCTACACGAAGACAAAGACTACTACTTTTTACATATAAGGAACAATGAACTGGAAGAAATTCGATACGCCGTGGCGTCAACATTCCAACCCAAAACTCTTCAGAAGTTGTCAACTCTGTCATAGTCGGAGAAAGACGCTATTTAGGGTAGAAAGTTGATGTGAAGCTCAATTGATCCACAAACACCAGGAACTATGACAAGACCTCGTCAAAATGGATCATGTTGGTTCCAAATTCCTGTTCGATTCCAAGACGTCAAAAATAATGTTTAGTTCCAAGGTTTTGACAAACCACATGATTTTGAGTTCAGCAATAGGCCAGATGTAGGTATAATATTCAACCAAGTAATCTATACCAACCGATATATCTGTAGTACCTACCAATATTTATAGGGTACCTACCTACCATTTTGGTTTATTATTTTCAATAATGAACCATTGGAATCGAGCATGAAAAAAAATTCTAACCCCCCCCTCAAAATTTGATGGTTTACGTTTCAAGGTATGTAGAATCCAAAACTGCAATAAAAACGCTGCAAATCCCTGCACAACGGTTTATTATTTTGTATAGAATACCCTTCTGTTACAGATCACAGCTCTATGTATAGATAACCCGTCTATATAATATGATATGTACTATTCTATACATATTATGTAGATTGCAGACCCTCCGTAGGTTAGTACCTAACCCCGTACTCGTTACTAGGTACCTACCTAAATCACGAGTTAAATGTTGCTAAAATAATTCTGCCGATGACAAACAGTACCTAACAAAAAGAAACACACATAATGAAGTTCTGAAAAGAAATTGTTGATGAGGAGTGAAAACTTTCGAAATTCAATCGTGGCAACCCCCTAAAAGGTGGCTCCGGATGGTCTTAAAAAACTCGCAAGTTCAAGAACTATTTAAAACCGTAAAAATATTCACGTAAAAAAATGGTATAGGCGTTTTGAAAATTGCAACCCCTATTTTGAACCCCTTAGAGATGACTCACAGTCACGTCGAGCTTCGAGGACCAACTAGACCCCGAACGGAACCTATAACCCGAATTTCATCAATTTTGTTTCATGTTAACTAAGAAAAGTGGCCCGTACGGCGTACGGCGGACAGACAGAAATATTTTTATTGCAGTTTCGGATTCTACATACCTTGAAACGTAAACCATCAAATTTTGAGGGGGGGTAAGAATTTTTTTTTTCATGCTCGATTCCAATGGTTTATTATTCAAAATAATAAACCAAAAAATGTCTGCCTGTCCGCTGTATGCCGTACGGGCCACTTTTCTTAGTTACCATGAAAAAAAATTGATGAAATTCGGGTTATAGGTTCCGTTCGGGGTCTAGTTGGTCCTCGAAGCTCGACGTTACTGTCAGTCATCTCCAAGGGGTTCAAAATAGGGGTTGAAATTTTCAGAACGCCGTAGCTTGAAAACTTTCGATTGAAGGGTATTGTTTTTTTACGATATTAAATTTGTCTTGAGCTGAACAATTTTTTGAGACCACCCGGAGCACTGTACGTCCAGCCGTTCGTGTGCACCAAAAAGCTTCGTCAACACGATCGTGAATGAAACGGTATAAATCCGGCCGGGATTTCATCACTAAGGAGCACCTGATCATAATCAAGGATGGCTGTATGAAGTCGAGTTGGTTGTTCTGCTGATATCGTTACCACAACGCCAAAACCGCCTAAGTGCTTTTAACCAGTTTCGAGAAAAACGTGTTCAAAGTTTTGATGCTACAGTATAAATCGAAAAATGGCTTTGATGCGACGGCACTTCCATGATAAATTATAGGAAGGTTTTTACTCATCAAAAAGCCATTTCGAAACAATATGGAAGGGGTAGGGCACATATATGCAATTTTGGACTTGTGCACTTCGTATTAAATCGCTATTTCGTGCTTAAGTTCTTTTCAACAACGAACAATATTTTGATCTGCTATTGTCTTCATTAATACTAAACGTTTATGGGCAACATTGGAATAGCTTCAAGGAAATCTGCTGACTTCGGAAGGAAGGGTTCCTGTCGAGGCACTTATGCGATTTTGGCGTGGTCAGATTGTTCATTTCTGGAGATATGCGATACTAATATTTGTTACTTTGTAACTAACCTGTTTGAAATAGGGATTCGCGCTATTGGCATGTTGTGGAATATAATAGAGTGACTCCAAAAATGCAATTAGGTGAAACTGGCCAAAATGGCACTTAGGCGGTTTTGGCATTGTGGTGACGATATGTATGTATAGAGTAGTGCATATTATATTATATAGACGGGTATCTATACAGAGAGCTGTGATCTGTAACAGAAGGGTATTCTGTACAAAATAATAAACCGTTGTGCAGGGATTTGCAGCGTTTTGAAGATTCGAACCATCCCATTGAAAATTCTAGTAGATCTAAGACGTGGGAGCGTCCCGCCTGCCAAGAAAACCGAAAACCTCCATACCTACCTACATTGACCAAGACACTGTTTACACAAGTAGGAGTTCCCTCTCCGCCCCTGTAATTCGGCCCCCTGGGAGGTCTGCAGTGTTGATTTTTCGTACACCCTGTCTGTAGCTGTGGACGTGTACCAAATTTCAGCCCTCGTGACCGCCAGGTACCGGAGTCATGGAAGTCTGAAAATCGCTGTTTTCCACGTTTGTCTTCTACTTCTTTTGTTCTTTGACATGGCTACAGCCTCACAGACCTAACGGATCGAGCTGAAATTGTGCACTATCTTTTGTTATGCTTCAAGGAAGTGACTCGTGCACCCCCCTCCCATTTTGAGTAGGTAATACTGAGTAGGTACCTACTAGGTAGATAGTACTGAGTACGTACTAAGTAGGTAGTACTGCGTATTACCCCGACAGGCGAAAAGCCGCCAAACAGCGTTGAAAGAAATTTCGTTGTTTAGGGGGAAGGAACAGGTTCCTATATTCGTGTCCGGCAAAGGAGGAAAGAGCAGGTTTCTATATGCATATCCAGCTTGCTACTTCGGTGGGCAAAAGGGATATCAATCCCTTTTGCGGCTGAGGGGGTTGTGTTGGCGGGTAAATGTTTGAATCAGGGTATTTTTTAGAACCCAGTGAATTTTACGGTGGACTCCTAAACCTCATTAATAATATTGCACATTCAAACATCATTTGCCAACAACTGTGTCAGCGATTCAGTCAGTCTTCAATTTGTAGTATCTACCTACCATGTAAGTTAAAATTACTACACACTACTGCAGGGGCATTTTGGTCAAAATTCGTAAACTTGCATAGAAATCTCACTTTCAACCACTTCCTGACCCCACACCAACGTCATTTAGGTAGTAAACATAGAAAATGTTGGACCCATTGACACATTTTTTTTTTTGCTGTAAATTAGCCAAATCAAATGCGATCGAGCTCAAATCAATCGGCACCATCTATTCATCCCAACGGACATTTTGGTACCAACCGCATCAATATTGGTCCACTTTCACGGCAGTTATCGTTGCAAACCGAAAAATTGGAAAACCCGTCATAACGCCCTTATTTTTCAATCAAGAAAGCTCGTTCTCATCTCAAATCGTAGAGTCCAACGAACTAAAGAAAACTGAAAAAGAAAATTGAAAAAGACGATATTTTGAGGAAGTTATGAACATTTGAAATTCCGAATAGAAACTCGGCTTATTTAGAGCACTTCAGACAAAGATTCCATGGTTTTCTCGAACACCTACTTCCATTCCTTCATAATAGAAACATGGAAGTATAATGATAATGTAGCGACAATGGCTCAGAAAGGGCTGTAACCTTGCGATTTCATGTGTTTCTTCCCGCCCATGGATTACATTATTTTAAATTACCTATGCTTCAGGACAATCAGTTTAGGTGAACCTAGCTGTTCTGCTGTATTGAAAAACGAACTAAGACATGTATAATTAATATAACTAGGACTTATTAATATAACGACTGACCTAAGACTTTCTAGAAACGTAAATTTGGAGCAACATAAAAAACCTTAGCTGAGCAGTAGGTGGGGTCTCGGCTTAACCTTGTTATCGTAAATAATGTGTAGGTACCTACCTACTCTCAGTAGGTGCAACTAACATCAGGCTATTTTAAAATGAATCCAGATTCTGCTTTGAATGGTTGGGTTTTACGTAACTGTACAGTGTTTCATACGCAACTGTGCTACGCGGAGTTTTACATAAATATACCATTTGATGTACCTATACAGTAGGTTGGGTTCATAATGACACTAATGACCATCTACTAGGTACTACTCAGAGTTGAAACAAATCAGTTTAGCTAAGCCTGCTATGCAGCATTGGAAATTCGCACGGACTAAT
Source organism: Leptopterna dolabrata (assembly GCA_954871275.1). Lineage (NCBI taxonomy): Eukaryota > Metazoa > Arthropoda > Insecta > Hemiptera > Miridae > Leptopterna > Leptopterna dolabrata. The sequence continues at coordinate 62,534,768 of OX940976.1, read as the reverse complement.
ATAACGAATGGCCTCAGACTGCCGAGGAATGTACATTTCGAGCATCCAACAGCCCGAGTTGGGCAGTAGGGCAGTAGGGTTGTAAATGTATAGCTATTCATATTAGGTTCAACAGCAACCAACATTAGGCTATATCAACATGAATCCAGATTTTTTTCAAGGTTTTACCACCCACATCGTATTGATCACGAATTCCAATCAAAAAGGTAGAAACTCCCAAGTAGATACCTAAATTCGTGATTTTACTACTGTTTATAGTTATAAAGGGAAATATCAGAGTTGTACTCTGAAGGTGGTAGAACCAAAATCGCAGCACTAATAATCAAAAACACTGATCAATACAGGCCAACCTGCACTCACGTGAGGTACCTATCGGATTGTCCATATCAATTCTCGCGGTTATTCAGCGGGTAATGCCGAGGCAATTCCAGGAGAAAACACACAAAAATGTATGATCTAGTCCAGGAATTACTGTTTAAAGATGAATTTTGACGAAAAACTACCGTATACCAACCAGCAGCGGGCGATCGAGGGACTTACCAGAAAGTATCAGCAGAGTCGGCCTTGGTAGGTATTTTTCATATTTTCTCCTTTCATTTACCTGAATTCTCATTCTTTTTTGGTTAGTAACTTATCCAGGCAATTAGAGAAATGTCTAGGTAAGGTAGGTAGGTATGTCTACGTGGCATGGGGTGTGCCACCAGGGCAACGATTCTCCTGATTCAGACAGGTACCTACTCGGAACGATGAGAACACCGTCTGGGTCCCTTATCAGTAGTTTCTGGAAATTCAAGATTGGCTAATCACAAAGTTCAATCAAATATGTAGAAACTCCCAAGTGGATACCTAAATTCGTCATTTTACTACACTGACGTTTATAGTTATAAGGAAATATTACTTAAATCAAGGGAAATAACAGAGTTGTACTTACCTTTAGTAGCGGATGATCCGGGAATGAAGGTGGTAGAACCCAAACCGCAGCACTAGCATTTCCAAGTCAAATTCAACCTTTTCCAAGTCAAATCCAACCTTTTCCAACTCAAATCCAACCTTTTCCAAGTCAAATTCAACCTTTTCCAAGTCAAATTCAACCTTTTCCAAAACAAATTCAACCTTTTCCAAGTCAAATTCAACCTTTTCACCGAAATTACGAAAAATACGCACAAGCCCTAAATGTAGTGCCAAATGCTTGTCTGTGATTGGGGACTGGGCTGAAAACAATACTCCAAACGCAGTAGGTAGGTACCTATACATAAAACAAAATCATGTTTTATTAAAAAATAAATCAACAAAAAATATCATTTTAAAAAAAATCAACATTTCTTTGAAAGAAAAACCCTTCTCTCTTCTTTACATAATTAATATTTTAAAAGTCTTGAAATTAAAAATCTTACTTGTAGAAAGTCTATCTTCGATTTTTTTCACTTAAAAAAAAAGTACAGGTAGGTACTTTTGTGAAATACGAGTAGGTACTTGTAATAAATTCACAAAAAATATGATATCAGTGGAGAGGCTGTCCAACTGACGCTTTAGGGAGCAGGAGGATCACGTCCATAAAATAGTTAGTACAATCTGTAGCTGTAATTGATGACATAGCCCGTGGAATCACATCGCACAGATCATCAATTCAGTCATCATTCAATGCATCGTCAATTACAGCTACAGATTGTACTAACTATTTTATGGACGTGATGCTCCTGCTCCCTAAAGCGTCAGTTGGACAGCCTCTCCACTGATGTCATATTTTTTGTGAATTTATTACAAGTACCTACTCGTATTTCACAAAAGTACCTACCTGTACTTTTTTTTTTAAGTGAAAAAAATCGAAGATAGACTTTCTACAAGTAAGATTTTTAATTTTAAGACTTTTAAAATATTAATTATGTAAAGAAGAGAGAAGGGTTTTTCTTTCAAAGAAATGTTGATTTTTTTTAAATGATATTTTTTGTTGATTTCTTTTTTAATAAAACATGATTTTGTTTTATGTATAGGTACCTACCTACTGCGTTTGGAGTATTGTTTTCAGCCCAGTCCCCAATCACAGACAAGCATTTGGCACTACATTTAGGGCTTGTGCGTATTTTTCGTAATTTCGGTGAAAAGGTTGAATTTGACTTGGAAAAGGTTGAATTTGTTTTGGAAAAGGTTGAATTTGACTTGGAAAAGGTTGAATTTGACTTGGAAAAGGTTGGATTTGAGTTGGAAAAGGTTGGATTTGAGTTGGAAAAGGTTGGATTTGACTTGGAAAAGGTTGAATTTGACTTGGAAATGCTATAATCAAAAACACTTAACAATAGGTACGGACCAACCTGCACTCACGTGAGGTACCTATCGGATTGTCCATATCACTTCTCGCGGTTATTCGGCGGGTAATACCGAGGCAATTCGAGGAGAAAACTCACAAAAATTTTTAATCTAGTCAAGGAATTATTGTTTAAAGATCAATTTCGACGAAAAACTACCGCATACCAACCAGTTGCGAGCGATCTAGGGACTGACTTCAGAAAGTATCAGCAGAGTGGGCCTTCGTAGGTATTTACTTAATATTTTCCCCTTTCATTTACCTGAATTCTCATTGTATTTTTTGGTTCATAACTGCGCCAAACAATTAACGAAATGTGTATGTAAGGTAGGTAGGTATGTCTACGTGGCATGGGGTGTGACACCAGAGCGACGATTCCCCTGATTCAGACAGGTACTCGGAACGATGAGAACACAGTATAGGTCCCTTATCAGTAGTTTTTGGAAATTCCAGATCGTGTCAACCACGAAGTTCAATCAAATAGGTAGAAACTCCCAAGTAGATACCTAAATTCGTCATTTTACTACTCTCCTGTTTATAGTTACAGGGAAATATTACTTACAATAAAGGGAAATAACAAAGTTGTACTTACCTTTAGTAGCGGATGATCCGTGAATGAAGGTGGTAGAACCCAAATCGCAGCACTAATAATCAAAACCACAATCACTGGTCAATACAGGTTAATCTGCACTCACGTGAGGTATCGGAGTGTCCATATCACTTCTCGCGGTTATTCGGCGGGTACCTAATACTAAGGCTATTCCAGGAGAAAACACACAAAACTTTATAATCTAGTCCAGGAATTATTGTTTAAAGATGAATTTTGACGAAAAACTACCGTATACCAACCAGCAGCGGGCGATCGAGGGACTTACCAGAAAGTATCAGCAGAGTGGGCCTTGGTAGGTATTTTTCATATTTTCTCCTTTCATTTACCTGAATTCTCATTCTTTTTTGGTTAGTAACTTATCCAGGCAATTAGAGAAATGTCTAGGTAAGGTAGGTAGGTATGTCTACGTGGCATGGGGTGTGCCACCAGAGCGACGATTCTCCTGATTCAGACAGGTACTCGGAACGATGAGAACACCGTCTGGGTCCCTTATCAGTAGTTTTTGTAAATTCCAGATCGTGCTAATCACAAAGTTCAACCAAATATTTATAAACTCCCAAGTAGATACCTAAAGTCGTCATTTTGCTACTCTCCTGTTTATAGTTATAAGGAAATATGACTTACAATAAAGGGAAGTAACAGAGTTGTACTTACCTTTAGTAGAGGATGATCCGGGAATGAAGGTGGTAGAACGCAAATCGCAGCACTAATAATCAAAACCACAATCACTGATAATACAGGCCAACCTGCACTCACGTGAGGTACCTATCGGATTGTCCACGTACGGTATGTCTACGTGGCATGGGGTGTGCCACCAGAGGATCCTCGACTTTATAAATTATAAAGAAAATATTACTTACAATAAACCTAAATAACATAATTTTACGGTACCTTTAGTACTGGATGGTCGGTGAATGAAGGTGGTGGAATCCAAATTGCAGCACTGAACACAATCATCATCGGCGCGGGCCGACAATGCACCCACGTTGGTTTTCGAATTGCCCATATCACTTCTCCCGATTAAATCGGCGGATACCGAAGCGATTCGAGGAGAAAACTCACAATAACACAGTATAATTTAGTCCAGGAATTATTCTTCTATGATGAATTTGGAATAAAAACTACCACTTACCTACCATCCGTCGCGGGTGATCGGGCCAGACTGACTATAATAGTGGGGGTGGCAGGGTGGGGAAGGTGATGTGGCTGGGCGTGGTGGGGTAGGTAGGTATAATTCACTCGATTTTTATTTATTTATTTATTTAATTTTTTACATTTACCTGAATTTTCATTGTGTTTTGGTTTATTATTTTCAATAATGAACCATTGGAATCGAGCATGAAAAAAAAAATTCTTACCCCCCCTCAAAATTTGATGGTTTACGTTTCAAGGTATGTAGAATCCAAAACTGCAATAAAAATATTTCTGTCTGTCCGCCGTACGCCGTACGCCGTACGCGCCACTTTTCTTAGTTACCATGAAAAAAAATTGATGAAATTCGGGTTATAGGTTCCGTTCGGCGTCTAGTTGGTCCTCGAAGCTCGACGTTACTGTGAGTCATCTCTAAGGGGTTCAAAATAGGGGTTGAAATTTTCAAAACGCCTATACCATTTTTTTACGTAAATATTTTTACGGTTTTAAATAGTTCTTGAACTTGCGAGTTTTTTAAGACCATCCGGAGCATCGTACGTCCATCCGTTCGTTCACAGTAAGGCCCCGAAGTTTGCACCGACAGGCATTTTCGACTCCAGTGTGAATGAAATTGTATACAATCCAAACCAAATCTCGTAACCAGAGACGCGCCCACAATAGGAATTTGTGAATACGGCCAATCATTGGTAGGGATCACCTGATTATATTGGCGGAGTATGAAGTCGAGTTGGTTGTTCTGTGATATTATTTAATTTGAAAAATGATGGCTCTATTGGAGTTTGTTGGTAGGTAGTGAAACTTGAACAAACGTTGAAGTATTATTGATGGGTAAATTATTACTACGGTAAATCATTACTCAACGGTAAATTATTACACAACGGTTCATTATACCATCTATGTAGAAGGGGCTGGAGTTTGTTGGTAGGTACTTTTGCAACTTTTTTCACTCCTCATCAACAATTTCTTTTCAGAACTTCATTATGTGTGTTTCTTTTTGTTAGGTACTGTTTGTCATCGGCAGAATTATTTTAGCAACATTTAACTCGTGATTTAGGTAGGTACCTAGTAACGAGTACGGGGTTAGGTACTAACCTACGGAGGGTCTGCGATCTACATAATATGTGTAGAATAGTACATATCATATTATATAGACGGGTTATCTATACATAGAGCTGTGATCTGTAACAGGAGGGTATTCTATACAAAACAATAAACCGTTGTGCAGGGATTTGCAGCGTTTTTATTTTTCTAACTGCTTCAAACAATCGAAGAAATAATATGCAAGTTACTAATCTATGTGGCACTGGTTGTACCACGAGGGCATCAGTTCACAACATGATTTAGTTACTTGGAACGATTAAAACACCAACTATACAACTATTGGTGGTTTATTGAAATTCAAGATCGCATTAATGACCAATTCCAATAAAACAGATGGAAAATTCCAAGTATTAACCTAAATCTGGAGAGTTTAAGAGAGTTCTCTGGCGGGCAGACCCAGTGCCACGTAGATCGGTAACTTCAATCATTTCGTGGATTTTTTTGGAAAAGGGTAAAAACAGGTAAAGACAATAAGTCGGGTAAAATGAAGGGAAAAATAATTAAAGTTACAAGTACCTAAGTGCCTACTTTCCCCTCCCCACCATCTTCCCCACCCTGCCGCTCCTCTCTATTAGTCAGTCCCTCGATCACCCGCGACGGATGGTAGGTTTGTGGTAGTTTTTCGTCAAAATTCCTCTTTTAACAATAATTCCTGGACTAGATTATTGTGTTTTTTTCTCGAATCGCCTCGGAATGATCCGCCGATTGACCGTGAAGTGGTATGGGCAATCCGATGAATAACGTGTGTGCACTGATTGGGCCGCATTGATCAGTGGTTGTGTGTGCGGTTTGTGCTACGAACTGGATTCTACCTTCATTCTCGGATTGTACACACTACTAAAGGTGCGTGCGACTCTGTTATATTGATTTATTGTAAGTAATATCTCCTTGAATAACTACAAAGTCGAGGGTAATCATCATTAAACAAACAGGTAATTATGAACCATTTTATGTAGTAAAACTACTCATAGCAACATTGGGGGTAGGTGCATTTTTCAAAACGAAATGGGTATTCATTTATATTATCTTGTTGCAAACTGATCAGTCCCTTGACGATGAGATACGCACTTTCTCCTAGGTGTAATTAAACTATAGCAAATGGTAGGATGTGGAGGTGAAACTGGAGAATCCAAGTCAGGAGATCCGACTTTGGTGGCACAACCAGTTCCAAACTGTTAATTTTCATGATTATTTGGAAATGGTACGAAGATGAACAGGAAAATACAACAAGACAAGTCAGGTCAAATAAAACGGAAAATTTCGTTCCTACCTATCAACTCGTTCAATGGTTGTGTGTTGTGTTTGGTTTTTACCACCTTCATTCAAGATTCTACCACTGCTAAAGCTCCGTACTATGTAATATTTTCTATTATTTTTATTGCAATAAATGTCGAGTTGACGTCTTCTTCTTATGCATTCTTTCTTCTTCTTCTCTTCTTCTTATGCTCTTCGCTTAGTGGCCAGTTACGGTGTTTTTTCCCTCCACCGCCCGCTAATTGTCGGACTGGAGTCATATTTCGTACATATGCCCTTTCTAGAACCCAACCCCAAGTCCTGTCCGCCCCCGAAACTCAAACCCTTTCTGAGCCCATGAAGAGAGAAAGTCGGCATATTCCCATACCTGTATACTTTACCATTAAAAAACTAGGTTTGTACTTGAGATTAAAGGGATTGAACTAATCTACATCACAAAAATATTATTACATTTTTTCCGGGTACCTAGTTTTTTTAAAATTTTTGGTTTATTATTTTCAATAATGAACCACTGGAATCGAGCATGAAAAAAAAAATTCTAACCCCCCCCCCCCTCAAAATTTGATGGTTTACGTTTCAAGGTATGTAGAATCCGAAAATGCAATAAAAATATTTCTGTCTGTCCGCCGTACGCCGTACGGGCCACTTTCCTTAGTTACCATGAAAGAAAATTGATGAAATTCGGGTTATAGGTTCCGTTCGGGGTCTAGTTGGTCCTCGAAGCTCGACGTTACTGTGAGTCATCTCTAAGTGGTTCAAAATAGGGGTTGAAATTTTCAGAATGCCGTAGCTCGAAAACTTCCGGTAGAAGGGTTTTTTTTACGTTATTAAATTTGTCTTGAGCTAAACAATTTTTTGAGACCACCCGGAGCATCGCACGTCCAGGCGTTCGTGAGCACCAAAAAGCTTCGTCAACACGATCTTGAATCAAACGGTATAAATCCGGCCCGGATATCATAACTACGGAGCATCTGATTATAATCAAGGATGGCTGTATGAAGTCGGGTTGGTTGTTCTGCGATATTATTTCATTTTTTGACAAGTGATGGACTATTGGATTTTGTTGGTAGGTACTTGTGAAACTTGAACAAACGTTGAAGTATTATTGATGGGTAAATTATTACACAACGGCTCATCTACCCAGAAGGGGCTGGATTTTGTTTATAGGTACCTACTTTTACAACTTGAACAACCGTTGAAGTATTACTGATGTGTAAATTATTACACAATGGCAAATTATTACGCACCGGCAAATTATTACACAACGGTAAATTTTACACAACGGCTCATCTACCAAGAAGGGGCTGGATTTTGTTGATAGGTACTTTTGCAACTTGAACAAACGTTGAAGTATTGTTGATGGGCAAATTATTACACAACGGTTCATTATTCTATCTCCGTAGAAGGGGAACCTGTACAGGTAAATTATTACACAACGGTTTAGGTAGGTACCTAGTAACGAGTACGGGGTTAGGTACTATCCTACGGAGGGTCCGCGATCCACATAATATGTGTAGAATAGTACATATGTTATATAGAAGGGTTATCTATACGGAGACCTGTGATCTGTAACAGAATGGTATTCTGTACAAAATAATAAACCGTTGTGCAGGGATTTGCAGCGTTTTGGTTTATTATTCTGTGAATAATACACCTATGTATTCGCTTAGCAAAAAATTTTTAATACACCCCCTCAAAATTTTTTCTTTTCCGTTTCAAGGTGCGTAGATTCCAAAAATGCAATGTCCGTCCGCCGTCCGCCGTATCACGTGTACAGGCTTCATTTTCGGTCTAAAAAAATCGTTATTTCGCACACATGCTCCATTTGGGCCCTAGTTGTGTCCCGAAACTTTTCAGCCCGATCGGAATATACCCGGGGGTGTTATGAGTGAAAATGTGTGTAAAAATAGGTACTTTTTTGCGTTTTAGCAACATGTTGGTAACATGAGCTTTTAAGGTATCGTTTTTCATGTTTTTGGGGACGAGAAGACCGAAAATGAAGTCGATTTTGACCAAAGAGTAGAAAATTGAGGTTCTACCAGATGTTCAGCTACCGAAATTGATTTTTTATGAGTTAAAAACCTGGGAAATCGTCTGAAATCACCATCAGTTTGTAGAATAACACTGGAAAAAGTGTCAACAGGTGGATCAAGACTATTCAATGGTACTCTCAGAGATAATTTATTATGAAAAAAAAAAAGGAGTGTACCTACCTTATTCGTGTTTTGGGAGCCAAAATTGGTGGAAACCACCAGAAATAGCTATTTCAATTATTTTATATGAAAGAAACAAATTAACATCCAACATCTCTGTAGGTATGTCCAATGGAATAATAAACCCTTGTGACAAGGACTTTGCAGCATTTTTGGAATCTACGCACCTTGAAACGGAAAAGAAAAAAATTTGAGGGGGTGTTATAAAATTTTTTTGCTGAGCGAATACATAGGTGTATTATTCACAGAATAATAAACCAAAAAGGAGCGTACCTAATTCAAGTTTTAGGGGCCAAAATTCGTGAAAACCACCAGAAATAGCTATTTCAATTATTTTACATGAAAGCAGCAGTAAATGAACAGCCAACATTTCTGTAGGTATGTCCAATAGAATAATAAACCCATGTGACAAGGACTTTGCAGCGTTTTTAACATGATACTCAGAGATGGTAGTAAATACTCACTGGGCAGGGTATTCAAAAACTGGGTATTTACTTGGCCACGAATAATTCCCTACCCGATAAATACCGAAAAGGGGGAATTTATCATTTTCCCTTGGGGGGGGAGGGGGTCTACTGACGATTTTCAACACCTCCCAATGGCGTGATCCGTTCCCAATGACGTGATCATTCTATTATGTGTGTCATACATGGCTGCGGCAAGGAATCCAACATTCATAAAGCTGCAAATTATTACACAACTGTTTATTATTTACCTGTACAGATACCCCTTCTGCGTAGATCACTGTTTTCTGTGGTCAATACTTACCGCACAAGAAAGCCCTAAATCTGTTACTGGAGCCAGGTGCTTAGATGGACTACAAACAAGTATTTTACTAGTGAATATAGCGAGACATACGTTGAAACATATGCCAGTAGTTTATTTAATACTTTATAGGGAGACAGGCCTAATATGCCTTCCGCAACTTTGATGCTAACTGCTTCACGGGAAAACTTTGAATCATGTTCTGTGGAAGGAGACTAATCTTCTTTTAGTTTTTTCTTATTAACAAGAGATAACTTTTCTGCTTACGTTGCTAGCGTACACAGTTGTGATGGAGAACGTCAAGGAGAAATCGGCGAAATCATTCTCTTCCTAATTAAATATCTACCTACCAAACATGCAACTTGGTGTTTGCGAAGTGCAGCCAACACTCAGCTTCGAATGGAAATTAGAATCAGAGTCCACTCTATGCATTGTCATTGATCGTGACATTAGGCTTTGTGGGCAATATCATTAGAAGAGGCTCAACTGCACGTCAAATTTCAGTACCGCACGTTAAACACAAAATTTTCAGTCATGGAGCATGGCTATAAGAGTGAATTTTCAAAGAAATATTCGTGCTGTTGTGCAAAAAGATGATATAGCAAGAAACAATACCACTTTTCATAAAATTAGATCATTTTTTCGTGATTTTAGCAGTTTTTACCGATCAAAAAAATTTGGAATGTCAAATTTTACCCATTGTTTTTTGAGAAAAATATTTTTATAACCGAAATAGTCCCTCTTTCCGTCCTAATAAATTTTTTTACCCCCTCCCCCCACCCAAATCCCCTTCCTCTATGAAAAACAGCTGAAATGGCCATTTTCTGTCTTACTCACCCTTCCATAACACCTTCAGTAATTTTTATATAAATTATTCGCGATTCTAGCAGTTTTTACAGATTTTTGATCCCTAAAAACTCAAATTCACTCTTTCATTTTTTGCTCATCTTCGGACTCATCCTTTAGTTTGTAATACGAATATTTTGGCGAAATTAGGAATTTTTATCATTTACCCAAGGCATATTATCGTCCGGAGTGACACATAAACAAACATAAATAGGTATATACCTAAACTCACTTACATAATATACTTTTTTTAAAATCTAGGGATTAACTCAGGATGCTCCGAAACGGATTTGTCTATTAAAAAAGTTTCAAAAATGCATGTTTTGAACATTTTGCACCCATTGCAATAACTTCATTTTCTTGGAAAATTCGCTACAAGATTCGTGTTAAAAGAATGAGGCACATAGCCAAAACAGCTATTATCAATTTTGTGTACGACAGATGATTCATTTGGGAGAAAAGTCCCAGATTGCTCGAGCTCTATGCGATTTAGTTGGTCCTACAGCCGGCAGTCCTTTGAATGGTAATGAGGCAACTGAAGTGGCGATGGGAGGAGGGTAAGTAAATCATTAAGTCGACCTTCTACAAACCGGATGGACATGGCAGATTACATTATTAGACACCCTCTCTACACATAATCCGATTCACCGGGAAATTGGATTCTCGTCGAGCAGGACCCCCAGCTGCCCACAGGCTACTGCGGTGCACATGCATTTGCATTGCTAACAGTCGATCCGCCAGATCTCTTGACCCTATCAACATAGTTGATACGTCAGTATCAAGTAGGTACTTGTAGTTTATAATGTTGGTAAGACTGTTATCGTTCCAATACTATCGTATGTTACTTGGTCAGGGCGAGATGAATAATTACCTAGATTACAGAAGCGAATTTAATGCAACCTCTCATAACAGGTCGTGGGTGTTCCTAACATCGAGAAAATAATTCACGGAAGCTAGTTAGATGTCAGTTAGTTATATGTGGTGTAGAAAATAGAGAGCCAGTAGAGGAATCATATATGTGTGTGTGTCATTCCGCACGATAAGTCCCTTAATTTCCATGACAAAAAACTCGCTCGTGCGCAGAAAAATCCGTCTCCACAAGAGTACAAATTTACAAAACTTCGGTCAACAACTCAGAACAGAAAGGGTTTTAGCAACGCACGTGAGGAGTTGTCAATCACGTTTTTTGGGGCGCTGAATCGCTTGCAACTAGTACAGTCCGATTAGACGCGCCCAGCGACCAAATTTACAGAATTGTAGTCCGAAATCCAAAAAATTTCATATTTTTTATGTAGGCATGTGAGGTGTCGTAACATGTTTTTTTTGGTCGCTGAATCGACTGCGAGTAGTTTCAGCACAGTCAGACTGCATCGAGTGAAAAAAAATCACGATTTTTTTGTTCAAATCACCCAAAAATGATTTTTTGACATAATTTTTCAGCACGACCTGCCACTCTGGTCTCAACAAGTGCCCAGTCAGTAATGAGTGCTCAAGCAGATGACCATTAATTTAAATTCTCAATTTCCTAAAGTTTCTTGGCAAATTTGCTCCTTAAGCCATGCTGCATGACAGTATATTTTAAAATGTGTAATACAGCGAAGTGACATGTTAGCCAAAACAAAAGAAATCAACTCTTAGGTAGGTAGCGAATTTCTTGTTTCACGAACCACTACCTATATTACTATCAATCATGAAAATTCTACTTCAGCGATTTTTGTTGATGGGTGAGCGTCGACAATTGATTCATATAGTCAGTAGTGTTACATGACAAAGTTCACTGTAACAGACAAATTTCATTAACACAATAATAATTATAGTCGTAATATATAATAATATGACACTTGTTTCAAAGACGGAAGCCCGCACACTTCAAGTTCAAAATGCCACGTCGAGTCGCAGTTTGGAGAACATCGGAGAGGTCTCGGTTTTCGTCGATTATGTCGTAGGGTGGTCTTAGGTAGGGACATCGATGTCAACATCGGTCACCAATCATCGATAGTCTAAAACATCGTTACCTCCACCATCGGTTTTTCTACATCGATTTTATCAGCCTCTAACATCCATATTATCAGCGAAGTTGGAATACCTATATAAATATATTTATCAAAACTTTTTTGGTTTATTATTTTCAATAATGAACCATTGGAATCGAGGAAGAAAAAAAAAATTCTTACCCCCCCTCAAAATTTGATGGTTTACGTTTCAAGGTACGTAGAATCCAAAACTGCAATAAAACGCTGCAAATCCCTGCACAACGGTTTATTATTTTGTATAGAATACCCTTCTGTTACAGATCACAGCTCTCTGTATAGATACCCGTCTATATAATATGATATGTACTATTCTATACATATTATGCATAGAAACATATTACCATATCTATACATATTATTATTACCTAACCCCGTACTCGTTACTAGGTACCTACCTACCTAAATCACGAGTTAAATGTTGCTAAAATAATTCTGCCGATGACAAACAGTACCTAACAAAAAGAAACACACATAATGAAGTTCTGAAAAGAAATTGTTGATGAGGAGTGAAAAAAGTTGCAAAAGTACCTACCAACAAACTCCAGCCCCTTCTACGTAGATGGTATAATGAACCGTTGTGTAATAATTTACCGTTGAGTAATGATTTACCGTAGTAATAATTTACCCATCAATAATACTTCAACGTTTGTTCAAGTTTCACTACCTACCAACAAACTCCAAATTTCATTTTTCAAATGAAATAATATCACAGAACAACCAACTCGACTTCATACTCCGCCAATATAATCAGGTGATCCCTAGCAATGATTTTATCTCCGCCAAATTTCCTATTGTGGGCGCGTCTCTGGTTACGAGATTTGGTTTGAATTGTATACAATTTCATTCACACTGGAGTCGAAAATGCCTGTCGGTGCAAACTTCGGGGCCTTACTGTGAACGAACGGCTGGACGTACGGTGCTCCGGATGGTCTTAAAAAACTCGCAAGTTCAAGAACTATTTAAAACCGTAAAAATATTCACGTAAAAAAAATGGTAAAGGCGTTTTGAAAATTGCAACCCCTATTTTGAACCCCTTAGAGATGACTCACAGTAACGTCGAGCTTCGAGGACCAACTAGACCCCGAACGGAACCTATAACCCGAATTTCATCAATTTTTGGTTTATTATTTTCAATAATGAACCATTGGAACATTACAGAAGGGTATTCTATACAAAATAATAAACCGTTGTGCAGGGATTTGCAGCGTTTTTTCATGGTAACTAAGAAAAGTGGCCAGTACGGCGTACGGCGTACGGCGTACGGCGGACAGACAGAAATATTTTTATTGCAGTTTTGGATGCTACATACCTTGAGACGTAAACCATCAAATTTTGAGGGGGGGGGGGGGGGTAAGAATTTTTTTTTCATGCTCGATTCCAATGGTTCATTATTGAAAATAATAAACCAAAATATTTCTGTCTGTCCGCCGTACGCCGTACGGGCCACTTTTCTTAGTTACCATGAAAGAAAATTGATGAAATTCGGGTTATAGGTTCCGTTCGGGGTCTAGTTGGTCCTCGAAGCTCGACGTTACTGTCAGTCATCTCTAAGGGGTTCAAAATAGGGGTTTAAATTTTCAGAACGCCGTAGCTCGAAAACTTTCGATGGAAGGGTATGGTTTTTTTTACGATATTAAATTTGTCTTGAGCTAAACAATTTTTTGAGACCACCCGGAACATCGTACGTCCAGGCGTTCGTGTGCACCGAAAAGCTTCGTCAACACGATCGTGAATCAAACGGTATAAATCCGGCCCGGATATCATAACTACGGAGCACCTGATTATAATGAAGTCGAGTTGTTTGTTCTGCGATATTATTTCATTTGGCAAGTGATGGACTATTGGATTTTGTTGGTAGGTACATCTTAAACTTGAACAAACGTTGAAGTATTAGTGATGGATAAATTATTACACAATAGCAAATTATTATAGAACGGTAAATTATTACACAACGGCTCATCTACCCAGAAGGGGCTGAATTTTGTTGATAGGTACTTTTGCAACTTGAACAACCGCTGAAGTATTATTGATGGGTAAATTATTACACAATGGCAAATTATTACATAACGGCAAATTATTACACAACGGTAAATTATTACACCACGGTAAATTATTACACAACGGCTCATCACCAAGAAGGGGCTGGATTTTGTTGATAGGTACTTTTGCAACTTGAACAACCGTTGAAGTATTATTGATGGGCAAATTATTACACAACGGTTCATTATTCTATCTCCGTAGAAGGGAAACCTATACAGGTAAATTATTACACAACGGTTTAGGTAGGTACCTAGTAACGTGTACGGGGTTAGGTACTAACCTACGGAGGGTCCACGATCTACATAATATGTGTAGAATAGTACATATGTTATATAGAAGGGTTATCTATACGGAGACCTGTGATCTGTAACGGGAGGGTATTCTGTACAAAATAATAAACCGTTGTGTTTACGAAAAATGCGTCATTGGGAAATTCAGGTTGTATAGGTAAAATATACTTATCCTTGGTGTAAATATTTTATTCAAAATGAAACCTGTATGTAAGTAGGTAGGTATGTACCTAAAAATTAGTCAGGTATAGATAGGAGCCTGCATATAGGAGTACAGGATACATTAGAAATAGCTGTATGATGATTCAGTAATTGATACAAGTAACTGAACTATGAATAGGTAATAGCAGCTCTGCATGAAGAATAGCTTGGAGGGGGTGCAGGCTTCATTCCGTTCCTCTACGGAGTAAGTAAATTCCCAGCTTTAGAAAATAAACTTTCAGCTAGCACTGACGTAGGAAATGAGCTTGAATATATTTCAATGCCACCTTACGCAGAGAGAGAGCCACCTTAATGAGAAGCATCGGTTCAGTACTGATTGAGTAATTCGAATATTCCTACAGGGCTTCTCATCCTTCTTTCATTTCCCCGAGATTCCTTTCCTAATTCAGAATTTTTCACCACTTCACCAAACCACCATCGATGGTGATTGTTTTACATCGATGTTATCGATGACATCGGAGGGATAACATCAATGTTCGATCTCAACATCGAACACCGCAGCAAAAACATCGATGTTTCGACAATATCGAATATCGATTTTGAATCCCTGGTCGAATTCGGTGGATTCAGTTGAAGCTCCTCTTTTCGCGGCCTCATCGTTTCTACGGATGTTGATATTGACCGGCACCCACCGAATTGACTTGTTGGCCGTATTTTGGAGTGCTCTGGCTACGTCATATACGATGAAGTTAACGATGTTTCCTCGATGGATGTGCGATAGCATGAAGCAGGCTTTTTAAGAATCAGTTGGTATGACCGTGATTATCCAGGGCGTACGTTTCAATCGCGTACAGTTCAGGTTCAGCACTTAATTTGAATGCGGTACAGCTTTTGTTGTATTTTGACTTTTAATCATCCTCATTTAAAAACCGCTGCAAATTATTGCACAGAGGTTTATTATTTACCTACATACTAAAGATGCCCCTTCTGCCTGCCCTCATGCTCCCCCAACTAAAGCTCTAAATCGAGTACTTGAGCCGGTCTGGGAATTAAAGTCATAAAAATGCACAGGATTCAACAATTCATTAATGATTTGTTGTTATTCTTTGAGCATAACGTTTGTTCAAGCTGCAAAAGTACCCATCAACAAAATCCAAAACAGCCATCATTCTTCAAATGAAATGATATAGCAGAACAACCAACTCGACTTCATACAGCCATCCGTGATTATAATCAGGTCTTCCCTAGCAATGATATCTGGGCCGGATTTATACCTTTTCATTCACGATCGTGTTGACAAAGCTTTTCGGTGCAAACAAACGGCTGGTCATACAATGCTCCGGGTGGTCTCAAAAATTCATTAGTTCAAGATCAAATTAAAAACGTACAAAAAAACCATACCCTTCCATTGAAAGTTTTCGAGCTACGGCGTTCTGAAACTTTCAACCCCTATTTTTCGACCCTCAGGCATGACTGACAGTAACGCCGAGCTTCGCGGACCGACTAGACCCCAAATGGGACCCACAAACCAAATTTCATTAATTTCGGTTCATAACTAAGGAAAGTGCGAAGTACGGCGTAGGACAGACACTTTTTTATTCCATTTTCTGATTCTACGTTAGGTACCTTGAAACGGAAACCTTCAAATTTTGAGGGGGGCTAAAATTTTGCTTTCTATGCTCGATTCCAAAAGTCCATTATTGAAATTAATAAACCAATATAACGCCTATTTTTGAAAACGACGGGCCTCGAACCACCAGTTTTCCAAGAGTTTTGAATACGTTTTTTTAAACAAAAAAATCTGACGAGAATTCCCCATTGACTTATACACGCTACAACTAGCGCTATCACTACAAACGTGAAGTACGAGTGCTACCTACCTACCCAGCATTTATGTTTAATTTTGCTAGATACGTAGTAATATACAGTATACAATGAGGTGTTCTTTAATTTTTTCCTAATGCTAAATTTTGCTTAGTACTTACTATGAAGTTTATTTTATTTTATTTAGTACAAGTAGAGGTGTTTCTTTTAATTTAAAAATATTGTTTCTGTCAAAGCGACTCTAGCCCGTCAATACAGGCTTTGCTTAAGGACGGGCTATATTATTCATAATTTAAAATTTATTGTTATCTTGAGCTTTTTTGTTTTTCTGAATAAATCTCTCTCCCTCCATCGTCTTCGACAATACTCTCTCCAGACGACTAACTTCTACTTCCCTTGCACACCCACGTAGTTCAACCAACTTTCCATCTGTCAATAAGTCGGTGGGAATCAAACAACGACCCCATGTTTGCCTAAATTCAGCCTCTTTTGTGAGCCTCCGTTCATTATTATCCAACTCCGAAACGGAACCTTTCAATCAAAAATCCCCGCCCTTTGGTCACAAAGAGCCCCACCCATTGAATAGGACCCTGCGGAGACATCAGTCGGTGAAATCTGAATAGAACCCAACCTCCTCAAGTGCATTTCCTGCCTAACATCTTTGAGCAACAGCCCCACTCACCCACGGATCCCCTCACATACAATATTCACCCTCTTTCTTTTAATACCGATTCGGCAGTAAAAGGGCCATTTACGCCCTCCTCCTTTCTGAATGAACAATGCTAAGTTTACGGTGCGCCGGCTCTTTTGATTTACAGGGTTTTCTGCTTAGGCGAAATGACTTCTTACATTTTCCCCTACTTCATTTGTTCAGAGACTCAAATATTTTGAATGGTCTATGAAATCCAAGATACCCGTTTTTATATATAACCAGGTAGATTAGTCTCTTGTGCCGTCAAACTATTGTTTTAAACTAGGTATCGCATTACCTGGAGCTACCTGCAGTCGGTAGGTACGTAGGCTATTTATTCTTGTTTGGGTGGTTTTTGTTACAGGCAGGGCATTGCGACCATAAAGCCACTGCCCTGATACGGCAGTTAACAGGTTAAAAAATAAATCTAACCATGCGTTCAGTTGGCCTTTGAATTTCTCTCTGTACACTGTACCTTGCTATTTTCACGAAGTTTAACAGTGACCCGCTGAATTTCTCTGGCTATGGCTATTCAATATTCTACTGGAGCATCTTCCATGGTGGTTCCTTTATGTTAGCTCCGTTATCGGAATATAGCGACAGTAATCGATGTCCTACAATCGTCCTACCTAGGCTCCTGAAACTGCAGGCCATGGGACCTAGTGTTCCCATGGCAACAGAGAGAGGTGGCCCGTCCACGCATGCTCAGTCAAGTAAACATGTAGTTCGCCACACCCACTTTAGGCCCTGTCCCCAAGAATCTGATTTCCACTCAGAAATCGTTCCTGTTCACAATCGATTCGATTCCTTTGATTCAACTTGCCATCTCGATACGAGATGCTTGTCTTTCGATTTGTTTTTGTTGTCTCCTGATCTTGTGAATCACATCCACTTTCTCTGTTGGGTCTGCTGTGAGTTTTCCATTTTAGCGTCAAATTTTTTGCGTTTGTGTTCGGTCCGATTCTGAAGACAGATTTGTAATTTTTGGTACCCACGTGAGTTTTGTCCTGTTCGCTGTTTGTGGTCTTGTGGATCGATTGATTGATTGTATTTTTTAAATGCCCCTCAGGCCTTTTTTTCTTTAAAATTAGTATTTTTCTTATTTACTTAAAATTAGTAACCTTTAGAATTAGTATAGTAATTTCTCGAATGACATGCGAGGTGGGACTCTGTCCTATATGTCAGAAATATAAATAAATAAATCGGCTTCGTAACGCACAGATAAGTACCTAGCTTCTGGATTCAAACAGGTACCGGCCGATGGGTCATTGTTCCGCTGTATTTTAGTTTACCATATTTTTGTACCACATGAATTCGGTTGCCTATTTACAGTAGAAATTTTCGCTGTTGTACGACGATAGTGTTGATTAAAAGTTTAGGAAGAGATAAGTCTTAGCATCAGTAAATAAAGGGAAAGGTGTTGTTACCTTGAGGCATTTTGTAGAAAAATCTGTTGGACTTGTGTTCTAGTTTGCTACCCTACCGTTTTCAGAGCCCACGCACCCCTACTGGTTACAGGCACATAAAACAACAGTCAAGTAAGTACAACCATACCTAACTGTAGGTTGGTAACAAATCTCTTGCAATATTATAACAATGGTTGAAGAAACCCTAGCCCCACAACTTCTGATCCATTATTTTCAGAAACCAGAGGATCCGATGCCCAGGAACCAGAGGCCAAATTTGTGAACGGGTGGGGGGGTTTGACGGATTTTTCAGTGGCTAGGTACACTCATAAAACTACTGGCTGTCCCAGAAACTGTAGGTAAGACAAATTGTAATTCTAATGAACCTCAGCACATAGTGATTGAACCACTGATCAACTTTTCTGGTGTTCAGTAGTCGTCTAGAAGTATCCTACCCTGGTGTTCAGACACTTAAGTGGGAAAATGAGATAAGTAGGCGTGTGTAATGGATGGACAAATTGAGAAAATGTATTAATAATATTTTGTCAATACCTACTGAAAAGAATAATATTATTCCATCTCAAATAATGCGGAGGAATTGTTGTGGCGTATTGATAGCGAGCCGCCCCCTGATCTCCACTTGTTTGTAAATACCTAATATTAAGGTGTTTCTTGAAAGGAAGATGGGAGAGGGAGGGCGTGGATCATGAAGGCCATCACAAGCACAAGGCCATCGTCAGCCTACTTGATAAACGGATCTCCAGCGATTTGATCTCATTTTCTTTTCGCACTTTTTCACTGCGATCCACGTGGTCTATTTAAAAAGCTTCTAAGACCTTCTGTCACTTCATTCTCTTCATTTTCCCTGACGCCGCCCGTCTACTCAAGCTGGACAAGAACTTTAACCCTGGATTTTCCGATGTTTTTCACATAATTCTGCAAGAAACGTATGTCTCTCTCTCTTTCTGTCTCAACTACGTTCATCGATGAAGTTGAAGCCATGGTCGCCGGCTTCCTAAGATGTGTGAAACACTTCTGACACACTTTCCTTTTCGTTTTCATAGGAACGAGCTTCTTCACACATCCGCATAATTGCTCAGTCTCCGACGCAGAAAATCGTCCGTCTACACCCGAACATCGACATCCAACAACCCAAACATCAAAGAAAAACGGAGTTATTGAGAAAATAGTCTATTTCCACTAATACACGAAAAACGCAAAAAACACTGTTATTTATTGTTCTTTGAAATGGGTTTCCACGATTTCTTCGCGAGTGATTTAGTTCGAACCCGAACATCAGTACCATACCACGGTAAGACCACCCAATTTTCATCTCAAACTTTCCAGATTTTGACACGCCACTATAATTACCTCGAACTCGACAGAAGTATTTTCTATTAGTTTATTCCTCTGTAAAGAGCTCTCCACAAATAGGTACTCACGATCTCGATAGGTACAAAACTCGTCACGACTGATATTGAGCTTAAAAAAAAGAAGGTTTTGTTCATTTTATCCATATTTAATACAGTCCACTATGTTTGTTGCATAGCGGACTGTATTAAGTGTGGATAAATTCACTAAAAACCTTTAAAACAAATTAATTGAAGCTCAATACGAAACAGGTAGGTATATACTGTGAACTGGTTCAATCTTTCCTGTTGTTTGTACAGCGAGGTTGAGCGTATTCAACCACCCTGAAAAAAGCTGAAGTAATTCAGAAAATAAAAAGGACCATACGGCTCGTCTTGATTTTAAGATGAAGCTTCTAAAGTTCGGTGAGCTGCGCTACACTATTAAAGTACGATTTTTTTAAAAATTAAGTAAAACTGAAATATTTGAAAAAAGGCGCACTAAGAACTATGAACGTCTGATTGGTCGGAGCGCACCAAACTGAGAAAATGGTGGGTGGATGGGGGGGGGGGGGGGGAATAAGCGGGATTTTATCGCTCGTCACTCAGGCAAAAGTCACTGTTAACGATGTTAGATTTAGCCAGATGCTCGAACAGCTGATGGGGTTATTAGGTTCGCTTGCAATGGCTTTTTCTGACAGTTAGCTGGCTCCTAGAAAATTGTATGAAACCATCCATGATCCAATACCATCTTGATATGCGTTAGAATTTGATAATGGTTGGGAATCGAGAAGGCATCATTGCACGGTCAGTTTCTCGTCCACCCTATCTTCTGTGTACTGGAATGACGATCAGAAAACTGGATTTGGCCAGTCAGGAAAACACTGCAGACAGCCGACCATGGATACTATACAGTCAGAAAAGAGCCCGAGAATCACTGCAAACGGCCCAACGCATCTCTGATGGTCAGACGGTCACTGTGAACAAACCTGCATACAGTATCAATGAGCTCGATTTCAGGGAAGACTTCACCTTACATTGTTGTGTGATGACATATTATGAACTGCACTGCCAGGCCCTGGCCAAACACGTGCCAAGCTTCAATTTCTAACAGTATAATGTTGTCCGAGCTGGAGTTTTTAGTGCAGTCAGTAGTTTTACGTGTAGGTACCTACCTTCTGCAAAATCCCCTAAATTATTTGGTTGCCTGTTGGCTACCCACCACTGACCTACCACAGCCGCCATTGAGCTGGAACCTGGCGTATGCCCAGAAAAAACCATACCAAATTACTCTTGGCATTAATGGTACCAGTCAAATTAACAATTAGGCATTGATGTTCTCAGGTTCAACAAAGAACTGAAAATGGGGTATGCGCATGAATACGTCATTTTATTTAAAAACAATCACGCTGAGGTTTTTGGCCAGTGGTGATTCGATCCAGTCTCTTTTCTATCTATTTAAAGTGTCCAAACAGTAACCAAACCACGGCGGCACATACAATTCATCAGCCCCGGAACCTGTTCTTTTTAGCATGGAACATGCTTTAGCCTTGGACTAACTATACGAAATTCGACATATTATATTATCACATCTGTGAACTCGCTGAATCTCCTTATTTTCTTAGCAGTCAGCGACAGATGAACCATGAGAAACATTATAAAACACAAACGGTGGGTACAGCTTCCGTACAAGTACGCAACCACGAGGGACATTTTATGTCTTAGCGCCCCCTCCCGCACCCACACCAAGTACTTCGTACTTAATTGTTTTGGTCAAGATTTCCAACGAATGGTACCTAGTCCGAACAGCCTTCAGTCCCAATTAGTTCGGATTAGCCGGACTCCACTGTATTATGTACGTAAACATTCATTTAAACAATCACGCTCATACCGCAGCTTGTTGGCCACGCAGTCCGCAGTGGTTAACGTAGTATGGTTAGGTAAATCGAGAGCTATCCAACGAGTGGTGAACGATTTTTGTACGATGATAACTGGCGAAGATAAAGTTCCGTAGCAACGAATCGGTTGTAAGCGAAAATCATCAGAAATTTTCGTGACGATTTCGTGTAACGTTTTTCGAGTTATGTGCCAGAGTAAAGACATAAAATGTCAAAATGAAAGTAGAGCCCGTCCTGAGAATTTTGACACCAACCACATGTCCTACGATAGGTAATTAGTTCTTTTCCATGATTTTTCAAAGATCTGGAATCTTTGAATTTAATTCTTGTAATTCTGACGTAATTGCACCCTCTGCCCATTGCGACGCCAGAATTACTGGAAACTGAAAAATTACAGGAAAATAACTAAGTACCTACCTACTTATTGTAGGACAGTGCAGTTGGCGTCGAAGTTCTCAGAATGGAATCTAGTTTCACTTTAAAAAATTATATAAACCGCTTTTGTGACCTATGCGCATACCCCATCCCAAAATGACCCTCCCACAACTCTTCCTACTGGCCCCATTATAGGCATGGCACACCACTGATGGTGCCGACCCGTGTAAGGCGTATTTTTGACGTATACAGGGATCACTCACAAAATTTCGTAGTCGTGAGCTCAAAATTAACGAATATCTGCCAGCCCTGTTTCTAGACGCAGGTGCATGTTAAAGAACTTAGACCTTTGGATAACATAAGTTGGTCTGGCATGTCCATGGCCGAACTTATTGGAAGTACACTGTACGAACAGGAAAATTGAATGCGTAAAATTATGATTAATATTCTTTACTAAAAGGACAGCAACACTTGATAACCAGTTTAGTTCAATACATTCAATTTTCCGTCATACAAAGAAGTAGGTACCTAAACTAGATTTCAAACGTTATTACCTACGTTTTTATGATACATTCTTATTAGGTAACTAAAATCCAATACCGAACCTACCTACTAAGATTCTTTCTGAGCTCTGGCTATATTCCACTATATTGAGATTTTTTCACTTTTATTGTCTTAATCGTTAGATCTTTTACCTTAAAGAGATTTAGTTTAGAGTTTATATAATTTTAACAAATCACAGTCTTATCGACTTGTGGCAGGGACTGCTTGAAATTCATGTTGAAGATATATCTAAACTAGAATACAAACCAACTATTTATTGTCATCGTAACCTTTTACAGGGACTGTTATGGGAAGGGGTCAAAGTTCATGAAATGATCAAGATACAACATCAATACCTATTGATAAAAAAATAAGTAAAAAGGCTGTTTAGGAAAAACTGTGTTTTCCATCAATAATTTACAAATTAATGCTAACTTCGAGTACCGCTGGCTTTCTCTTCTAAGATAAGGTATTGCAGCAGAACACAGTAGCTTGAGTACACCGAAGATAAGTATGTGGAAGACTCATTTCATTCCAAAACAACTTGCTCCACGTGATTCATATAAATACCTGCAACTGTGTAGCCTTGTGGCGTTTTCAGTAAGACTGGATCTCCACTATCGCCCTGAAATAATCACATAATATATTATTAATAATGATAGAATGATAGTAGTCCTTCAATCAAAGAAAACACTTCTCGAGCCACATCAAAACAGTGTTCAAAACAAGTGCCAACAATCCATTAGTATCACCCAATGTGTAGATGTGAATGTGTGTTTGCAACGCGAAATGCGATTCTCGTAGTGGATCTTATGATTTGAAATTGTAATGGTCTATTAGTTTAATCATCTGAAAATTCTGTACTTATAGGTTTTAATGTTGCTGTAATAGTCTCATAACAAATAAATTCAGATAACTGAATTGAATTCTAAAGGGATACTTGCTGGAACACATGCTGCTATATTACTGTTTGGTGTTACAATGGCCCAAGAGCGAGTGCTTGAAACGTTGAGGGTTCACTTGTCAGATTTCCCTGTATATTTCTTTGCCTTGACGACATCAGGGGGGGGGGGGGGGGGTGCTGTAAACGGTGGTAGAAAATACAAATACCCTAATATTGGGGCCCTGTGGCTCGAAATTTGGAGGGTACACCTTAAAAATACAAGCAACAAGGCGGCCACCAAAGGCACTTTTAATACTGAAAAAAAAAAATCATACACATCCTTAACCTAATCCCCAACACTCCACTATAGAACCTACTCGGATTTCTGTGGGAGATGAAATTTCCCACAAAACTAGAAACTGATGGGTAGTTTAGTTAAGTTATAGTTGTATACTGGCTGACTGGGTTGGTAAAACAAAATGGAGGTGAATGCTCAGAATGCTACCAGGTATTTTCCCTTTCCACCAATCCCTCCAACGTTAAGCTGAATTATTGTGGGGTGGAGCTCCAAGAAACAGATTCAG
Source organism: Leptopterna dolabrata (assembly GCA_954871275.1). Taxonomy (NCBI): domain Eukaryota; kingdom Metazoa; phylum Arthropoda; class Insecta; order Hemiptera; family Miridae; genus Leptopterna; species Leptopterna dolabrata. The sequence goes on along the minus strand of OX940976.1, from coordinate 62,510,447 downwards.
CTGAGTAGTTAGGGGTCATGCTTGATAACAAACTGACATGGAACAAACATCTTGAAAGGGCAGCAGAGAAGTGTCGAGCAAGATTGAAGCTCCTCAACAGACTGGCTGGGGTGACATAGGGAACGACACAGAATCTGAACACCATGGCTTACAATACATACGTAAGATGCCATGATGAATGAGTATGAGGCTGCTGTTACTGCTTCAGATACAGCCGAGCTGAAGCTCGCAAGAACCCATGATGCCGCAGTGCGCAACATCACTAGGGCTGCCCATTCCACTACTATTACAGCCATGAAGTGTCAGGCTGGAGTTGAGCCTGTCTGCTCCCGTATTGATCAGGCTACAATGCTTCTCAATGCAAGGTTGCGAAGATCGGAGATCCCCTACTGGAAGGACTATACCCGACCCAGTGTACGACTGGCAACACAGCATAACTTCACTCGTGCAATTGGAGCCCTGGCGAGTATGCAAAACCCGGTTGGTGAGCATGAGCCCTATCCTACACTCGAGTACCTTCCTTCATTTAGTTATGATTTAAAACTTACTGGGGGCATTTCTAAGAACCGTGCCATTCCATTCGGAGCTCCAAGCAGCAGCGCTAGAAACTGTGCATAGCAGATACCCGTAAGTGCTTTGGCTGCATTTGTATACAGACATATGTACACAGACCGCCATGATACGGCAGGCCTTGGAAGAGATGGGTACTTGTGAGGAAGAAAGAACGGTGCTATTAGTAGACTCCCAGGCGACTGTATTGGCTCTTGGAGGTGACAAGCAGGCAAACGCCTAAGAAAGCCTTAGATGTCTCCAAATCGGAAATAGCATGGTCGGCCAGGGAAGAATTGGCCATCTGCAGTGGCTCCCCAGCCATTGCGGAGTGCAGAGAAAGGAGGAAGCCGGTCAGCGGGCCAAGGAACAGCCTTATATGCCACTGCCCTTTCATACTTCCAAGAGGGTGATAGCTGTGCACTGAACTCATGAATGCTGAGGATGGATGAGGGAAACTGTGGGAGGCGTTGACGTGCAGGGGTGGACAAACTTCAATACAGCTGTCATGCCGTGCTTCCCTTGCTCTTTTCCAAACTATGACAGGCCACAGCTATTTGCGTAAGCATCTGTGCAGGATTGGCACTGTGGATTCTCCGACCCCCACTGTGCAGTATGAATAAAGAAATGGGTACTGGGCAGCGAGGCATCGCCTGGCAAACCTCCCTTTAGGTGGTTAAAAAAAAAAAGTTGTCAAATAACAAGTTGATATTGATACTGAGATGAAGCCACAAGTTCCTAACTACTCTGGTGATCACTTTGTGGTTGGTTAAAATTACTGGAGACTATTTGGAAAACTACTTATGGCCATTAGTTTGTAGGAACAAAATGTAATCAGCGTATGCGCTCGTCATCTCACATAAACGACCTTACTAATCTGTCAACGTGAAACGCCGCTAGTTCACATATATACAGAGTAACACTCCCCAGTTTACAAACCAAGAAACAATCAGGGCTATTTGCCAAATGACACGTGTAATCCAATCAACTATATGTAGGCACCCACTTATACCATCAGCAACGGCGTTTTGGTATAATAGTTAAAATCTAAAAATTCCAGGCTGGGGCTTTTCGTCTGACTGCCCTGCCAGCATGGTGGATGTTATCAGCTGTCCTCATTTCGCTCTTTACTTGGCTTCTCGTAGCCTCACCCCCTGTAGTGGAGAAGGGTTCACCCAACAGCTACTCGGGCCATACTTGGACATGTCACCACGTGTCCAGTATCCAAGTATAATACCTAATGTTAAACTCCCCCGACTCAGAAGGAGAGGGAAGGGTTCGTCCACAACCGATACTTAGGTTGATACCTACTATTTCTAGGATTTTCCCAAAGAAGGAAGGCGAACACAGAGGTCAAAGAAGACAGTTTTTCAGGATCTTTATAATTCAAAAGAAAAAAAGTAATAATAGAAAAGGCAAAAGTTAAGGCTAAATATCCCCGGTTTAGTTCCAAAAGCTGCCACCACGTTGTGCTTCAAAATGAGCTAAAACTAATTAGAATACTGTGACTAAACCGCTCGTCCGATTTTCCTTCTGAAAATTGATTTGTAAACCATGAGTACGTAGAATTGATATGACACTCCATAAAAACAAAACAGAAACCCTATTTAAAAAACCTATTTTCAAATTTGAAGGTCCAGGCGCGCTAAGGATATTTATTTGGAGTTCATGTCCGTTTGAAATTATAAAATCGGATGAGAACCGAATAGTATTGTTATTACGATTTGGAGGGGGGGGGGGGGGATGCCACTTATGAATGGAGGCCCCCTGCCTTAGAAGGGGTGGGCGCCTCGTGGTCTATCGAGTGGGGTCAGTGAGTGGGGTCGTCCACTGGAAGCGTACTCGAGCGGCGCGGCGCTTTGCGCTACACAAGCGGCAAAGAGCGACACGCGCTACAGATCCAACTACATTGAGTTATATGTGGTATCGTCCACTGGAAGCGTGTTCGAGTGGGCGGCTACGGGCGTACACGAGCGGCAACGCGCTACAAGCGGCAGATCCAAAAAAAGTTGGATCTGCCGCTCGTAGCTCGTTCAATACCATTGTTTTCAGTATCACTTTCCTACCGGTTTTGGTGGAATTCCTTGCAAATAAACATTGGAATGGCTAACGGAAGGTTCATCGGAGCACCAAACTACCATTTTACTCGTATCCCTGGTCATTTTGAGTCAGTTCACGCGCAGGCCCCGTTTTGAGAAGATGAAAATTACCCTCTGGGCAGAAAATGGATCATAACTGGAAAAATTTGTTAGGGTCAGCCTCAAGTTAATGGTGAAAGTGGTGAAAATCCCCGAAAGATTCCCTTTTGGAGAGGATCGGGTCCGCCCAACATGCTCTTTGATCCAACATCCGTCTTCGCAAATGGTTGCTGCTTTCAAGGAAATACAATTCCTCTGGGTCCATGACGAATAAAAAGGAAAATTGCCCAGTTTTCTCGAATATACTTTAAAAGAAACTGAAGCCCGACGCATGAAGGCGCTTGCAGTGGACGACCCCTGTCGCTAGTAGCCGCTTGTTAGGTTGCCGCTTGTGTCGCGTGCAGCGCCGCGCTGCGTAAATACGCTTCCAGTGGACGACTACCCTCACAGTAGTTTTTGTGCTCAGGCTATATTTGTCAATATTCCACTGTACATAATTATAATTATACCTAACATCCTGAATCCGAATCGTTATCTGCATGGTTTTCAATTAATATAATAATAATAGTAATAATGATAATAATAACAACCCGTGCCTCCACCATAGCCAGTGAAAGTGCTGAGACATAGAAGAAATAATAATAATATCCTCCTAATAGTAGTTGGTATTATTATATATTTATATAAATGGTAGTAGGTATTATTATTGCATTTATATTTGAGTGCGGGTACTACGTTATTATGTTTATTGTTATAGCTACGTAGATATTGTTAGACTACTACTACTAATAATAATTGTACAATCAACTTACCTTCTGGGAAAGTCGATTGAAATTATATATAGGTAATTGGAGGAAGAGATTGTTTACTGGCAGCAGCGCTCCTAGTGCGGAAGTTCGGAATTTTTTTAAAGAAAAACTAAATTTTTTGCGTGGTTATGTTGGTTCTTCTGCGGCCCCCCGCTTCTCCACTCCCACACTCCTTCATGACGCCATTGAAGTTCGAAGACATGCTGGTGGAGGTATGGGTAGGGCGGTGAAGTCCCACAATCAGACTTCACGGGTGGGAGTGTAACAATCTCTTCCTCCAATTACCTATATATAATTTCAATCGACTTTCCCAGAAGGTAAGTTGATTGTACAATTATTGTATGATTGAATTATTGTTGATTGTATGATTATATGACGGTAATTTTCGGAAGAGATTGTTTACTGGCAGCTGTTCAAAGATTCCTCCACCAGCTCTGCAGGGCACTGGAAAAAAGGCACCCGTCAAGGCATGAGCAGTGGTAGGCAGTCGTATCATTCATGGCCACATCCTAGGCGTCGGACTCATGTTGAGCACGCCCCCTCCCCTTTCCCAAGAACGAAATAACACCAGAAACGGAAAATACATAGAACGATAGATAGGGATGTATGGAACAAGAACAGGTAGGAACCGTTTTGTACAGATTTATATAAAAATGAAAACATCCAACCTCGGAAATACACTAAAAAGGAAAAACGTTCAGTGGAACGGGCAGCCTCGAGAAGAACAGACTAATGGTATCAGATCGCCAACAGGCGAAACATACATCCATTACCATAAAACATCAAAATAGAATGCCAAAGTGAAAACGTAAATTCGTAAGCTTAAGTATCAATATAATAAAATGTCAATATCGAAATATCGAGGTACATCATGTAAAAATCAAAATGTCAATTCAGCCACCAAATAATTATCAAAAACATCACCAAAGGCCGCAGTTCCGAATTAAACGGAAGACAACACCGCCGTCGCAAAGTCCGCCTGTGAACACAACGGGCGATTGTAAACTGAGTGGAACATATTAGAATTTTGCGACCATCCCGCCGCTTGAAAAATCGCATTTATAGACACTCCATGGCGAGCCGCTGACGAAACAGCAGCGTGCCGCGTAGAGTGAGCCGAAAAGATGCTTATATCTATACCCGCAGCACCGATAATATTTTTCACCCACCGACTTAGTGTAGGTACTGTAACAGGACGAAAGGGTTGCCGAAGAGTAACAAATAATGCTGAACCCTGCACATTGGAAGTGTCCGCTAGATATCGTTTTAAATTGGAGGCTACGCAAATGGCAGGACGAGAGGGTAAAAAAGGGATAGTTATGGAAGGGGCAGTAGCCCCCCGCCTAGACGTTTTTAGCAACTTCGGTATATAAATCCGAACGTCAGAGGCCGAGAAAACAACATGCGACCGTTCAATTGACCAAATCGTCTGCATCCGTTGACCAGACGCCAGTAATAAAAGTACCACCAACTTTGTAGCTCTGAATGACAAGGAGTCGTCAGAAACCGACATAAAATACCGCAACACTACTTGGGGGTCCCAAGTGGAAGTGTACTTGGCTGCTGGTGGCCGCAGCTGAAACACTGCCTTAAGAAATCTCTTAATCAAGTGATCGCGTGATAAGTCAAAATCGGCTAGCAGCGCAAGGGCAGACCGATGCGTATTAAAAGAATTGTAAGATTGAGGTGTCTCGTCCAACATATGTTGGAAGAAGCGTAAAACGTCCGCGGTCGTAAAAGTAAGTGGATCTATATGCTCCCGATTACAGAAGTTCATCCACAAATTGTAGGAAGATGCATATTGCTTAAGCGTGGCCTGAGCAAGAGAACTATGAAGAGTTCCAATAACATCAAGTGGGATACCTTTTCTCATGAAGCTTCTCCGGATAAGATCGCTACCATGAGGTATCGTGAGGTGACGAGGGGTGTCGCATGGAGCTGTAAGGCGAAAACAATAAGGTTTCATCAGGGCCAAGGTATAATATTCGTGAACTAGCCAAGTTTATGAAAACAGAAAACCATGGTTGGGTTGGCCACAATGGGGCCACAACAATTCCCACAGCTCGGTCCTCCCTGACTTTTTGAAGAACACGGGAAAGCAACGAAAAAGGGGGGAATGCGTAGAAAAAGTATTTCTTCCAGCAAAAGGTAAATGCATCAACCCCTGCAGCTCCCGCCTGAGGCTGCCAAGAGAAAAACTGGGAACACTGATGTAGGTCATCAGTGCTGCCATCTCTTGAAAAAAATTCTTACTAAAATCGGGGACATTTAGCCTTAAACATCCAAATAGTGGTACAGAAAATACCTTCAACAGACCCTCAAAAATGTAAATAATAACACCTCCCAAGAAGCATCTGAAGCAGCTTATTGTAGATTCGATATTACTCATGGCTTAAGTATATATTGAGGTAGGTGGTACCTACGAACCTGTGAGTGGCCACTCCAAAAGAAGAAAAGAACACAACGGCGCTCGTACAGGGAAACTGGTCTTATTGGAAACAGGTGATACTACTGGTGTCTCTTTTCTATTTATATTGGAACTAAAGGTTTCCATTAATATGATGGCCAATGACGTAGGATGTCTGGTGACACCTGAAGATAGCAGCACACACACACACACCACTTGGTTGAAATGATGACGCACTACCCGTCACGAGGATCCAGGGTGCACCAACTGGAGAAGATTCAGCAGAATGAGAGCGTACGCAAGAATTCATGGACAGGACAGCGGCCCTGGACCACTTGCCTCCAGTTTGAAGGGAACACTTCGGAGGCTTAACAATATAATATGATGTGTTAACTCTCATTCTGAAGGAAGAAAAATAAAATGACTCATCCAAACGATACGAAATCATCGAATTTTGGACTGCATCGAGAGGAGAGTTCATTACCTCGAAGTAGATAATGAACCATCCATCCATGGGAAAAGATGGGGTTGTCTTCAGATGCGATCTTGAGCCATCAAAATGGATGCTTGCAGAAAGAGCTCTGCAGCCATTCAAAATTCAAAGAGAGGTGTTCCACCAAGGACTTGCAGACTTAGCTGAAGGCTTTAGGAGAAAGGAGAGTTGATAGGGAGAGGGAGAGGAACTGGAGTGGAAGAGCAGAACAAAACGTAAACCGGACCCCTTCTCAGGTGGTCACTTCCCCCACTTCATGCCTAGAAATTATGCCCACTTCAACAAGTTCGAAAATTATCTTGAAGTTTCTCAATCATACAACTAGGGACTGCTGAAGTAAATTTTAAACCAAAAGTCAACACCAACAAGTTCTAATATCACGCAGCCATATTGCGATCTCCCTCAGCTTGTAAATTACAAGCTAGTGGGGTGTGGGAGTCACTTTAAGGTTAGCATCCGGACTTTTCTCCATAAACCCTGCAGCTCCAAATCCCATGCGTCCAACCTCAGTGGCCCGGGGAAAAAGAGACGGGTGACATCACAACTAACAATGCGGTTGAGAATATTACCTCTACCCAGGAAACTTGGGATGGGATTGCCCATATAGCCCAAATCCTCAAGTCAAAAAAGCTGGACGACCTGATTCTCAGGTGAAGAAAACTTGGAGGCCGGAAGAGGACAGCACCTAGTGACCAACCCCACCCCGAAGTAAAGCTGAACAAGTGATTCTAGGGTGGATTAGGGTTAGTGGGTTTTTAATGGGTGAAACCCCACACTGCTGAGGCGTATGAACCCACCAAAGTGAAGTTTTTTCAAGATTTTCACATTGTTTCTCTCGCCAAAAAAAAAAAAAAAAACATAAGTGGTTCAGGATGCATTTGAAGTGCTGAGAAACAATGTGAAAATCTTGAAAAAACTTCACTTTGGAGGGTCCAGACTCCTCAGCAGTGTGGGGTTTCACGCACTTAAACCCCACTAACCCTAATCCTTGACCTAATCCACCCTGGAATCACTCTGGGTGGATGTACGGTGCCACCTTCTTTGGATGTACGGTGTTTCTCCTGAAATGATCCATCATTCCTAATGTATCCAGCACCTGTTATCTTTTGGTTTATTATTCTGTGAATAATACACCTACGTATTAGCTCAACAAAAAAATTTTATAACACTCCCCCAAAATTTTTTTTACGTTTCAAGGTTCCCAGATTCCAAAAATGCAATGTCCGTCCGTGGTATCATCCATATCCACTTTAATTTCGGTCTAAAAAATTCGTTCTTCCGCACATGAACTCCACTTGGGCCTAGTTGGTCCCGAAACTTTGCTGCCTGATCGTAATATAACCAAGGGTGTTATGGGTAAAAAATGGGTGAAAAAATAGGGTTTTTTGGTGTTATAGTAATTTAAGCATGGCATCGTTTTCCACGTTTCTTAGGCAAGAAGACCGAATAAGTCGATTTTGACCAGAGTGGAAAAATTGAAGTTTAACGAAGTTTCGGCCTTAAAATTACGTTAAAATTTGGTCTAAAATCGTCGTTCTTTCGCACACCCCATTGGGTCCCCATTTGGGTCCCAGTTGTGCTCCAAAGCTCGGCAGCCTGATCGGAATACACCCAGTGGTGTTCTGGGGGGAAAATTGGGGGTTTTCGTGTTTAAAAAAAAAGGTTTTAGTGAACATGAGCTGGTGAGGTATCGTTTTCCATGTTTTTTTTAAGGGTGAGAAGACCGAATATGAAGTTGATTTTGACCAGAGTGAAGAACCGAGGTTTTAACGAATGTTCAGCTCTCAAAATTAATTTTTTGTGAATCAAAAGCCTGGGAAACGGTCTGAAATCACCATCAATTTGTATAATAACACTAGAAGTAGTACCAACAGGTGAATCAAGACAATTAAGTGGCACTATCAATGATCAAAGACAATTTTTTTCGTAAAAAAAAAAATTGAGTCCAACTAGTGTTTTTTGGGAGCCAAAATTGGTGTAAACCATCAGAAGTAGCTATTTCAATTATTGCACATGAAAGAAACAATAAATGAACAGCTAAGATTTCTGTAGGTACGTCCAGTGGAATAATAAACCCATGTGACAAGGACTTTGCAGCGTTTTTCTTTTCTCTTAGCTCGTGAGCTTGTAAATTATGAGCTGAGGTAGAAACCGTGTGACGGTTAACAGGACAACCCCACCCCCACCCGCTCCACAAGACTTAGGTCGTTAGCAAACTGGCTAACAAGGTAAAAGAAATAGCCTCTATAACTCTTTCGTCCACAAACGTCTTAGTGAATTAATTTTGTCTTCCTATATTTATAGTGATTGTGTAGATGAAAATATTCAGTTAGGTAAATGTTGTTCAACAACTGAATAGTACTGAGTAATGAACGATTATTAATTATCTAGTAATTAGTTTTCATTACACACGAACCGATCTATGAGTAAGCAGTAGTGGTTGCAAATACAGCTGCCCACCTCTGAGATCTGCATTCTTATTTTGTTTATCAAAAAAGGCCATAATCGAATTTTTCTCGTTTTTCGTTTCTTTGACTTTCGAATATACCTGTGGTGTTGTAATCACAATAAAATGACTCACTCGACAGCTGTCCTGGTTGGCGTCTAATAAGCAGAAGATTTCTCTGGACTCAAAGGGTTCGCTCGTGTGAGATGCGACCCTATGAAAGGGTTGTTCTTGCAAGTTTTGTAACAGATTTTCTAGAGTAGCCTTCAGTCAATATGCTACCCCATCCTGCCACCAACAATTTGGAGAAGTCTCTTGCTAAAGGAAAAATTAAAATAAGATTAAATCTCAGGAGGTTACTCGAACACATAAAAGGACGGCGAATGAGAAGAAATAGTGAATATATAGATATAGATCAAAATCTACATAAAGAACCAAATTACTGCATTCAAATGAGAATTTATAAGGTTTGATTCACGCCCCTGTTGTTGATGATTTTTCGGTTCAAACTTCAAGGCCTTAATGTGGGCGAAAGGCTGGTCGGATAATGCTAAAGGTGGCCTCAAAGATCCGATCCTAGACCCATTAGAGATTTTCTTCAATTCGACTTTCGGGTTCTACTTGTACCTTAAAAAGTAAACGGCGGGATCCTAACTGGGTCAAATTAGTCAAATTTGGTTCTTGGCAAAAGAACACAAAGCAACAAAGTGGGGCCGATTCCCACTATTAAGAGAAGGTCGGCAGAAGTCCCACTATTAGAGGTCGCGCTCTCACTCATAGAGGCTGTGGCGGCTGAGATTTCCACTCACGGAGGTTGTCCTTGGGAAAAACGAATCCCACTCATGGAGGTCTCATTTTCTCACTCAATGAGGTTTTTGGTCCTCAATTGGATTTTGTTCTCAGACACAGATGTTTCCCACTTATCCAGTTCCTCTGCAGTCGATCATTTTAGTTGCTCGAGCAAGGAAAGCAACGATTTGTTGGTAAGTTTTAGCAACAAGTTCTTTCATATTTAAATTTTTCTTGCAAGAAACCAGCATAACAGCTGGTCTCTGACTCGTTCCTTACTTCATTGATCTACTAAATCACTACAAGGTACTTATTCATTAGGTGCCAAGCAATTCTAAGAATCCTGAGATAAACTTGTACTTGGCATATAAGAATTTAAGGCCAATATCCTGATAGGAATGATGAGTTCATACTTATGATGAGCCGTGAAGAGATACTTCTGAACAAACTCAATGGAAATGTCAGAAGACGACAAATCACGTGAGTGGCGCTTGTGCATTATCTCCCCCTTCTTGCGCCATTCAAACCACCACATTACTCGCCCATTCACATGCATTCATTTACTTGCTATTGCCAAAATTTTCTACTCCCAATGTGTAATCAGCAATACAGTCAGTCGTAATGGCACGTTAGTAAGGAGCGCGTTTCAAAACCTCGAACCCAAGAGAGGTCCTGGGTTCAATATCAGGTTCATATTGACCTTTTTTCAACAGTACCACGATCCTCTTCTGACTAGATTCCACCAAGTTTCTATATTATTATTCTGGGCGAAAGAGTGATGAAAGGATGGGATTAAATAATGAGGATGGGCTGGAAATGGAGTAGATTACGAGGGAAGTTAATCCCTTCGTGCGTTTCTAGATGGATCAACATTTTTCGCACCCAAGGGCGTTGCGTCCATAAGGCCAATTGGGCCACTGCCATGGACCTGTCACCCAAAAACACTAGGAGTTAGAAAAAAAAACACTGTTCAGTCTGCATTTGAATTTCCCTCCATACACTGTACCTAGCATTTTTCACAAAGTTCAACAGTGAATTGCCAGATTTCTCTAGCTATGGATATTCAATATTCTAGTAGAGCATCCATGGTAGCTTCATGATGGCTCCATAGACCAAGCAAGTTATCGGAATAAAGCTACAGTAATCGATGTCCTGCAATCGAAATCGAAACCTAGGCTCATGAAACTGGCAGGAAGGTCCTGGGACCTAGTGTTCTCATGGCAACTGAGAAAAGTGGCACGTCCGCGCATGCTCAGTCGAGTACAAATGTTGTTCGCAACGCCCACTTTGGGCCCTGTCTCCAGAATCTTATTTCTACCCCAAAATCATTCCCTTCACAATCGATTCAATTTGTCATCTCGACACGAGATGCTTCTTCGTCTTCCGATTTGTTTTTGTTGTCTTGTGAATTACATTCGCTCTCTCTGTTGAGTCTGTTGGCAGTTTTCAATTTTCTGCGTCAAATTGTGTGAGTTTTGCGTTCGGTCCGGTTCTGATCACAGATTTGTATTCGTGGTACCTACCTGTGTTTTGTCCTGCTTCCTGTTTGTGGTCTTGTGGACTGATCGGCGTGATAACACACAGATAACTACCTAGCTTCAAGTCAATAGCTTCTCCATACAAGTACGTACCGGCGGACGGGCCACTGTTTTGTTGTATTTTAGTTTACTATATTTTTGTAACGCATGAATTTGGTGGCTAATTTGCAGTAGAAATTGCCGACGTTTTCTTACGATGATAGAGTGTTTATTAAAAGTGATAAGCTTTGCTGACTCAATCAGTATATAAGGGAAGGGTGTTGTTGCCTTGGGGTATTTTGTCGACAAATCTCTTGGTTTTGTGTTCTGGTTTGGTGCTCCACCGTTTTCAGAGCCCACGCACCACTACTGTTCTCACCCTCACGCTAGGTGATCACAGACCTCCCTATACCTCAGACGTCCACCAAAAAGCTAGGCAGATTCATTATATAAATTTACCACTCGAAGCAATTTTTATGGAACTACTGGTCGTTGTGATGGAATTCATGTCATATCAAGAAATAACTGTATTCCTTAGGTATTAACAGAATGACTCATATTGATCCTCATCCTCACAGATATCATAAACATCAGCTTATGGGTTCACACAAAGGACCTTTTTGGAGAATCAACTGTTAAATTAGTACAGAATGAGGGCAGAGAACCATACATTGTACTCACTATCATGCATCGGCAGACATGTCGGAAGGATTTCGCCAGTGAATCTGATGGGGGCTATTTCCAAAATAGCTAAGTCGTTTGCAGGACGATTTTGTTGGAGGAAAATACTTCATTCGCCGGGTGGACAATGATGCGTCTGACTCTTCTCCTCACCATTGGTGTTAGTCTCGTTAGACAATGAATTCACTCCTAGTGACAACGTATCATTACTGGATGTGGACTAGAAACAAATATTCCAGTTACAATCATTTAGCTCTCAACTATAACTAGGTACCTCTATTTCCAGTTACACTTAGCGTTTTATAGGTCAAATAACAAATGTTGGTCCCATTCATCCATGTGTCTTTAATCAGCTACTGTGAAATCTAACAGGTACAATTGGAGAATTTGCAGATGGTCCACAGGTCTGAATTTATAAAAGATCAGTGGGCCCATTCACTAAGCAAAAGAGATATGTCTTTTTGGTCCAACTCTCTTTCTCTCTCTTGTGGCAAAAGAGATTTGTATAGTATCCATGATAGGGTTATTCAGTAACTTCTAAAATAGACAGTTGGTGGCCATCTTGGAATTTTTGATCTCTTTCAGAACAGACACCTAATTAGTTGTCTTTTCTTGAAAGAGACAGTCTCTCATTTATTGTTCGTTTGATAGTGATGTCGGGTATCATCCTTTGTTCACCCACTACCACGTCATTCATTTTGATCGTGTATGTTTTTCAACTCATAAAAGCAAGTCGACTGTTCATTACAAATATGTACATATTATCAATTCATGAGTAAAAATGTCAAAGTATGGGTTGAGGTAGGTCACGGGAGCTATTCAGTAAAATATACAAACCTGGTAGACACCAGAAGAGACTGTCTCCCCGGGGGTATTATCTCTCCTGGGATATTTTCAAAATATATAATCTCCTTCAGTGAATAGGCCCACAGGATAAATGATGTCTCCATTCCATAACATGTGTATACCTTGAAATAAACATTAAATTCGGCAGTCATTCATCTCGATCTCCTATCTAACAGCTATGCTTGACGCAATTATATCTGCATGGACAACAAAGGCTACAAACAAAACGGTGACAAGTGCGCTTTAAGGTTAGCCCCTTTTAAGTTTGATTCTATATGAGGTGTCCCTAATGTTTCAATTTCTATGCATTGGGGATAGCCTAAAACCTCGTTTTATTGAATCATATTCATTATTTTTGTTTAGGATACAACCATAGTTACTTACACTTCGTAGTTCACTGAGTCTCCTCGCCTCGACCTTGGTACGAATGAGGTCCTGAAATCAAACAGGTGAACATTCATATAAATGTTCTTTGTAACGCCAGATGTGAGAGCCAAGATTATAATATAGAACCGTTATAAGAATAATAATACTTCGTGAGGGGAAAAGACACTTCAAAATTACATTCAACCAAATAAAAATTATGACTGTGTAAAGAAGTATACGGAATTGGAAAATATCAAACAGAAGCAATTTTATGAGGAGGTAGAACTTATTGCTTGGTGGTAAAGACGAGACTGAGCACAAATGTAGGGAGCAAGCAAGATAAGAAGCATGTCCAGGGAGAAAATACCAGCGCTCAAGCAGAGATGAATGTAGCTCTATAATTAAACTCAAATAAACAGGCCCCCTGGAAATGTATGGGGAAATTTAAATAAGAAAAATTAAAGATAATGGCGATATTCCAATAAGAATTACGATATTTAAGCGAAAGTTATGAGGACGAAAAGGTTCGATATGAGACACAAATCTTCAGTGCAAGCAAAAAGTGAAAGAAACAACTTCAAACAGTAATAGAAATGCTGGAACAACTGTTGTTTGCCAGTGACAGTGGCATTACTGAGTATTTGCAGCTGTTCGGGGGATATAGTGGAAAAACACAAGCACATGAATTGCGTCAACTATAGGGAGTCTGGTTCCCTCAGGAGGCGCTTTGTGGGCTCACTTTGGTTGGGCATTCGGACCATGTGCCCCACACCATCTGAGTTGAGCATCCTTGATCACATGCTCCGTAGGTCGAACTTTGAGTCCCGTCTACACAGAGGTGTTTGATATCCAATCCCACCTCGTCTTTTTTGCAAACTTCCTTGCGTACTTCATTTCTGAAGCCTGGAGGCGGTGGTATTCCTTTGTTGTCAGGGCCCATGGCTCAGCACTGAGTGAGACATTAAATTAACATTTCTTTCTAAGGCTGCTCCGCTTGTCAGAGGTTCATGGGCTCCCCTTTCATGGGGAGGATGTAGGACTCCTGTCATTCTCTTCACATGCCCATACCACTCTTAAACTACCCCGTTCAAGACTATCCACAACTGACTCCTTCTATCCGACCACCTGTCGTATGGTGTCATTACAAACTCTGTCAAATCACGAAACTTTGCAGCAGCTTCACGAACATCCATTTCCTCTGTGCACAAACGTCGCCTTTGCCACTGGTTAAGGGACCAGCCCTCTCCTCCTTACATCAATACGCTCTCTAAAATGGCATGCAGAATCCTCTTTGTGCTTAGTGAGTTCGGCAATCCATAAAATATTGTTCAAACAATGAAGGGCACCCTTTTCTGTTGCATGCTGCTTCATAACTTTCACAGCTACCGGAAGTGTTCACCACAGAACCAAGATATTTTAATTCTTCGACTGCCTTGACAGTTCCTGCAGCTGGTATCTCCATCTGCTGCATGCGGGTCTTCACATCACTTTAACATCTACCAGAATTATTTACCATGGAACCAAGATATTTGAATTCTTCGACTGCCTTGACAGTTCCTACAGCTGGTATCTCCATCTGCTGCATGCGGTTCCTCACATCCCAGCTACCGGAAGTATTTACCACGGAACAAAGATATTTGAATTCTTCGAATGCCTTGACAGTTCTTACAGTTGGTATCTCCATCTGCTGCATGCGGGTCTTCACATCACTTTAACATCTACCAGAATTATTTACCATGGAACCAAGATATTTGAATTCTTCTACTGCCTTGACAGTTCCTACAGCTGGTATCTCCATCTGCTGCATGCGGTTCCTCGTTCCTCACATCACTTTCCCAGCTACCGGAAGTATTTACCACGGAACAAAGATATTTGAATTCTTCGAATGCCATGACAGTTCTTACAGTTGGTATCTCCATCTTGTCCTTCACCACTGACAACAAAAACTCAATTTTGGTAGCGTTAACCTTGTGGCCAGCAGACGCAAACCCCTCTACCAGCTTTCTCAACATGTACTCTGCGTCATGCCTACCCCGAGCTAGGAGAACCTGTCATCGGCATACAGCAATGAATGCATCTCCAACAGGAATGCCTATACCCTTACAACACTCGCTTCACTTTCTAAGTGCCTCTTCCATGATGTACGCCTTGGTCAACAACAGAGACAATTAAATTTCATACAAGTTTTTAAAAAATCGGTATCTGCATGGGTGGTAGCAGAAAAGGAATCCAGAAGCCTATTAAAATTTCGGTATCTGCATGGGTGCTAGCAGAAAAGGATCCCGGAAGCCTGCTGCTCAGTAGGTACTGCCTCAATGCGACGTATTAAGGTCATCACTCCCAAAAGTCATAATTTGATTTCCTTTTACACAACTAATAAAGATGCTTCGCAGTCTCGAGAAACATTGGAGATACCTATTAAGTGAGCACCAGCAGGAAGTGAGAAATTCATGCTGGTCATGCAGACAATTACGACCTGATACCCTTTACAGCGCGGTGCATTACCAAATATGAGGCCATGGGACTCCAAGTGACTTCGAAGCTCCCAGATTAAGCTCCGAGAGTTAAAGTTTCCGCTCACATATTCCAACCACCGCTGAAAACTAAGTAGGGGCAGGTAACTGTCCACTTTTGCAATAACTTCTAATAATATTCCCCAACTCTTCCAAATTTTCTGCTGATAGGTACACCTAAATTTAAACAAATGTAGGTACCTAGGTATCATTATGAAGTGCCCAGCACTTGACGACGACCCTACAAAACAGGTAGACGTACATATATGATGATTGTCGTTGATGATGATTTACAGGCGACTGTAACTCCTGGAATAGGTGTACTTCATTCAATACTTCCCGAAATAATTATATCACCCATCGAAAGAAGCATCAATTATTTTAAAGAGCGTCGATTCGATCGGATTTTTCAACTCAAGAGATTCGGATCGTGGACATTCGTCCTCAAACGCCGCCGAAAATGAATCGACCGTAACCATCCGGGATCGAATAACTCAGCAATATCAACAGGTACGAGTTCACTGAGTACTTAGTTACTTACCTAGTAATCAGTTCGTTGAGCCATATCGTACGCTTTCTGCGTCAGTAAAAATATAATACTATAATTTCCAAGTATGGTGAAAGCAAGTTTTTGAAGATCGCCTGACATTCTGTCGGTTTATAATACGTGAAGTCACGCAAAAGAATGTTACACTTATCAATAAAAAAACTGAAATCTGAAAACGAAAAATAAATTATTGCACGAATACCAGGGTAAACAAAAATCTTCTTCTTCTTCTTCTTAGTTCCGTTCTTTTTGTCCTGACGCTGATACACCGTGGCGGACATACAGTTGTTTCTTTCTTCTTCTCTTCTCCGTTGGTTCGTGTTTGTTGGGTACTGTTTTGAGTAGGTAATCAGTCTGTGAATTGTTTCTGAAGTCACCTTGCTCTGTTGAAGTTTTGTTGTCGGTTAGTGGTTCGTGTCGTTAGAATATTATTGGTAGTCCTTGTAGTATGGTCACTAGTTCTGGTTTATTATTTTCAATAATAAACCATTAAAATCGAGCATGAAAAAAAAATTCTTACCCCATATATATATCATAATCATAACTACGGAGCATCTGATTATAATCAAGGATGGCTGTATGAAGTAGAGTTGTTTGTTCTGCGATATTATTTCATTTGACAAGTGATGGACTATTGGATTTTGTTGGTAGGTACTTCTGAATCTTGAACAAACTTTGAAGTATTATTGATGGGTAAATTATTACACAATGGCAAATTATTACACATCGGCATATTATTACTCAACGGCTCATCTACCCAGAAGGGGCTGGATTTTGTTGATAGGTACTGTTGCAACTTGAACAACCGTTGAAGTATTATTGATGGGTAAATTATTACACAATGTCAAATTATTACACAACGGCAAATTATTACACAACAGTAAATTATTACACAACGGTAAATTATTACACAACGGTAAATTATTACGCAACGGCTCATCTACCATGAAGGGGCTGGATTTTGTTGATAGGTACTTTTGCAACTTGAACAACCGTTGAAGTATTATTGATGGGCAAATTATTACACAACGGTTCATTATTCTATCTCCGTAGAAGGGGAACCTATATAGGTAAGTTATTACACAACGGTTAAGGTAGGTACCTAGTAACGAGTATGGGGTTAGGTACTAACCTACGGATGGTCCGCGATCTACATAATATGTGTAGAATAGTACATATGTTATATAGAAGTGTTATCTATACGGAGACCTGTGATCTGTAACAGGAGGGTATTCTGTACAAAATAATAAACCGTTGTGCAGGGATTTGCAGCGTTTTTTCATTTTGTCCATTGATTGGTAGTTTTGTTTCAGGAATTCTTCAACGGTCGCGTCTGGTCCTGTAAGTTCCTGTATTATAGATTTTATTCATCGGTAGGCTTTAATATGATGAAAACCATCTTCTTGTCTTCAGAAAACGCATCCATGGCATGCTGACAATGGTTGGGGTAGGGTGTTGTTATGTGGCTGTGGTTTGGGAAGGAAAGGAGTTCGGCCTTGTTTGTGCAGGTGTTTAGTTCAGATGTTGCCGCCAGTTTTATTTATTTATTTTGGTACTTATTCATTTTTATGTACAAAATCCACATCTGCCCACATCTGCAGTGTACATATTTGTACTGCAATTACAAGTGCGCCGCCTAGCATATCTATGTAGTCTACAGTGGTTTAGTGTTGTTTTCCCTATTTTCAACGTCAGATTTGGTACCATACATTCCTCAAAATTCTGTGGATAAATGCCATAAAAAAAAAAACCAGTCATGCAGCATGACTTAATGAGCGAATTTTCAAAGAAATATTCGAATTAATGGCTATGGTTTTGAATAAAGGAAAACTTCGGTCTAAAATTTGGTTTTCTATGTATATTCTCTTCGTATTTATTTTAATTTGTACGTTTTGTCCATCCTGATTCTACCGTTTGTTATGAGTAGATTCCTTGTTCCTTCTGAATGGCCTTTCCTCTTGACTACGATTTCAGGCCTGGTATCTAAAACCAGTTCAAGATTTGCTCTACTAGGTAGATCCTTCCTTCTTCATTGATATTATTTTTATCATGTTAAGTACCTACCTACCTTTGAATATCAAATATTCGTATGATACTGATAATAAATTGATAAGATACCTACCTAACCTTCTTCCTCCTACTGTTAGTACCTAAATTGAATCATTTGAAATAGATTTTTTCTTTCGTCTTCCTTCTAGTAATACGTGGGCCGGTACTTGTCTATCTATGAAGGTATCATAACAATTATATGTCAAATGGGAAATTCAAGGAGTTGTACTAATCGTTTGCCTCCCCCTTTTTTGCTTCGAACTCTCGTCTTCAATTAATACTTCTCACATTTTTCAATCTGACCACTCTAAGGGGGTGGGGGGGGGGGGGGTAAGAGTTTAAAGATTATCCTAGTTTTGGGTAATTTTTGCGCACTTTAAATGCTCTAATTTAAGAACGGATTTAGATATCTAAAATCCGATTTCACCATCGTGTTCAGCGTGCAAAAACCTTTAAAATGAGGGGTCACTTGTTAGAAAATAACATTTTGGGGATTTTTGGGTAATTTTTGCGCACTTTAAATGCTCTAATTTGAGAACGGATCAAGATATCTAAAATCCGATTCCACCATCGTGTTCAGCGTGCAAAAACCTTTAAAATGAGGGGTCACTTGTTGGAAAATAACATTTTGGGGATTTTTGGGTAATTTTTGCGCACTTTAAATGCGCCAAAACCCTCCTTAGAGTAGGCCAATTTCGCCCATCTTCGAACTTAGCCTTTCGATTGCCAAGATAGATCTTTTGTGCAAATTTGAGCTGTTTATCTCAATTCTATCGAGAGTTATCGTCTGGAGTGACACATATATATATATATACATATAAAAAAGTGTTAAATTTCAGGAATCGTTTTAGAATGGTCTGAAACGGATTTCTATGAAGAAAATTTCCAAAAATTTATATTATTTAAATTTCGAAGCCATTGCAATAGCTTCATTTTCTTTGAAAATTCGCTAAAACGAACACAACGCATACCTACTCCAATAATGAGCTGTTTTTGGATTTTGCGGCGCCGTCTGAGTAACAAAACCTGTACAGCAATTTTTGAGTCCTGAACATTTTATGGCGTACTTACCTGAGTTGTTGCTGCGTCACTCATAGCGCCTCTTCCTGACGTCGTTGAGACACCAAAAACTATACAGCAAATTCGGAAGGCCCAACGATTCTACCTCTCAAAATTTCAAGTCAAACTACCCAAAATTGTGGTTTGTAGCGCGCCCACCCACAAATGTCGCTTTATTCTAAGAAGCCTCACTGACGTTCGACAAATATTACTAGGCAAACTTAATCACCAGTGGGCTGCAGGCCAGGTGCCTCAGGCAGTTTTGAAAACAGGCTAAAATTCTTCCTATGCACCACGCTCAATAATAGCTAAGGATGATTGATATTGCTTTGAAAGTATGAGAGTTTAAAAGTTCGATTGCTTCCTCGAAAACATGAAAAGCTAAACTTACTAAGTACTTACGCATATATTTCTGACAGATGGCACCACTGGTGCCTCTCCGTGGCGTCGTGGTCGAGACACCAAAAACTATACCTAGCCAAAATTCTGGGTGCCCAAGGAGTATACTGTCAAAATTTCAAGTCAGAATAAAAAAAATTGTGGCTTGTGATACAATGGTAGACATACATTCGCAACCGCACAAAATGTCGCTCGAGTCAGTAAGAAGCCTCACTGACGTTCCACAAACAGATACTTCTAGTCATGGAAACCTACTTAACCTATAAGTTTTGTTAACAAAATATGGGAGGGGTACCTAACTCTGTTGTTACATACATAAAATAAATTCACCCTCTGATCCAAACAGCTACCAAACTGAGTAGCTAACTATAGGTTTATTTGGACATAAGTTCTGAACCGTTTGAACCACTCTTTCTGAGCGTTCCCTCAGCGCCAGAAGAGGTTCAGAATTGATAGAAGGATGAACAGTCCAGGACCAGTTCTAAGGGTTCTGGATTTTTAGGGTTACGAAGCGGATTGCGGGGTAGGGCTTGCTCTCCGCCTGCTCACCTTGGCTTCCCCCACCTCCGCTTGCCAGCTTTACTGTTTCCCACTTTGCTCCTCTTCCACTATCTCCGTGGATTCCCCATTCTGGAGCATGCACATGTCTCTAAGTTTCATTCAAAGCAATGAAATAGGCGTCATCCGCGGTCAAGGGGCGGAACTCCTTTTGGTTTATTATTCTGTGAATAATAATACACCTATGTATTCGCTCAGGAAAATTTTTTTTGGAACACCCCCTGTCGTGATATCCTCCCAGAACATCACTCCATGCATAATATAAGATCTCACGAAATAAACCAAAGGAATGAAGTGGCGGACGTGACTAGGTGCAGGTAGCTTGAAAGGGCCGTAAGGGATCTCCCACCATCCTTCAACTGACGTTGGTGGACGGGGGGAGAGTAGATCAAGTAGTATAAAAACTTGCCTTTCTCGCCTGTTACTTCATTCTACGCTCAAACCAAGTGGATTACTTATCTCTCTCTCCTCCTCTCTCACGCCTCCTCACTCCTATATCTAAAAGATCCCAGACTGGTGTTAACCGGATAGGTAAAACTATCCATGAGTGGTAACCACTGGGCACGTCCTCAACTACCCGGAAAGATCCCAGAATGGTGACAACCACTGGGCATATCCTCCTAGCGTCTTAGTGGTGGAAACCTCCCTGACTTCGGTTAAAGGTGTTAACCAGAGGCGTGAGGTCCGATACCTCATCTCCCTTCTCATTCACTCGCCTCACCTCGCCATACCTCACCTCGCCTCTCACCTTAGCCACCACACCCCCTCTACATTTTTCTTTTTGTTTCAAGGTGCCTAGATTCCAAAAGTCCGCCGTCTGCCATATCATCCATATCCACCTCTATTTTCGGTCTAAAAAATTCGTTCTTTCGCAAACATTCTCCATTTGGGCCCTAGTTGTGTCCCAAAACTTTGCAGCCCGATCGGAATGTACCCAAGGGTGCTGAGGGTGAAAAATGAGTGTAAAAATAGGGTTTTTTTGTGTTTTTTAGTAACATGAGCTTGTGCGGTATCGTTTTTCGTGTTCTTTAGGAGGAGACAGAATAATGAAGTGGATTTTGACCAACGAGCGAAGAATTGATGTTCTAACAAACTTTCAGCCTTAAATTGACCTTAAATTTTTGTCTAAAATCGTCCTTCTTTCGCACACAGGCTCCATTGGGCCGGCTCCAGTCGACTCGATTTACCTTGGTGGAGCTCGAGGGTTTATTAACCACAGAAAACAGCGATCTACGCAGAAGGGGCATCTAAACAGGTAAATAATTAACCGTTGTGTAACAATTTGCAGCGTTTTTTAAATTGCATTTTCAGATTCTACATTCATTGAAACGGAAACCAACAAATTTTGAGGGGGGGGGGGGGGGTCATGCTCGATTCTAAAGGTTCATTATTGAAAACTAGCCTGACCGCTCGCTTCGCTCGCTATCCGAGATTCGCTGTACGCAGTATCGTGGAACCAACAAACGACGGAAAAATCCCATAGTCTACCGGGTATTTGTGCCCAATTTTATCAAAATCCGTCAAGCCATTCAGGAGTTGACCATGGTCGACCATATTTCCGCTATGGTCAGGGAATTAAAAATGCGCCTACGTTCAACTTCGGAGGCTACCGGATATTGGTGCCAAATTTGGTCGATATCCGTTGAGCAATTCGGGATTCGACCATGGAGGGGCCTATGGATGCGCTATGGTCGACCGCGGGGGTAGTCCGAAGGGTCGATCGTAGATAGAATTTCACGTAGATTACGAATACGCGATAAAAAATAGGGGTTACCATTTCAATTAACGAAGTTGACCATGGTCGACCATAGTTCCGCTATGGTCAGGGAATTAAAAATGCGACGTTGCACAACTTGGGAGCCTACTGGATATTCGTGCCAAATTTGGTCGATATCCGTCAAGCCATTCAGGAGTTGACCATGGACGACCATAGTTCCACTATGGTCAGGGAATTAAAAATGCGACGTTGCACAACTTGGGAGCCTACTGGATATTCGTGCCAAATTTGGTCGATATCCGTTGAGCAATTCGGGATTCGACCATGGAGGGGCCCATGGATGCGCTATGGTCGACCGCGGGGGTAGTCCGAAGGGTCGATCGTAGATAGAATTTCATGTAGATTACGAATACGCGATAAAAAATAGGGGTTACCATTTCAATCAACGAAGTTGACCATGGTCGACCATAGTTCCGCTATGGTCAGGGAATTAAAAATGCGACGTTGCACAACTTGGGAGCCTACTGGATATTCGTGCCGAATTTGGTCGATATCCGTTGAGCAATTCGGGATTCGACCATGGAGGGGCCCATGGATGCGCTATGGTCGACCGCGGGGGTAGTCCGAAGGGTCGATCGTAGATAGAATTTCACGTAGATTACGAATACGCGATAAAAAATAGGGGTTACCATTTCAATTAACGAAGTTGACCATGGTCGACCATAGTTCCGCTATGGTCAGGGAATTAAAAATGCGACGTTGCACAACTTGGGAGCCTACTGGAGATTCGTGCCAAATTTGGTCGATATCCGTCAAGCCATTCAGGAGTTGACCATGGTTGACCATAGTTCCGCTATGGTCAGGGAATTAAAAATGCGACGATGCACAACTTGGGAGCCTACTGGATATTCCTGCCAAATTTGGTCGATATCCGTCAAGCCATTCAGGAGTTGACCATGGTCGACCATAGTTCCGCTATGGTCAGGGAATTAAAAATGCGACGTTGCACAACTTGGGAGCCTACTGGATATTCGTGCCAAATTTGGTCGATATCCGTCGAGCCGTTAGGCCGTGGGAAGACGGACAGACGGACAGACAGACAGACTCACAGACTCACAGAGATTCGTTTTTATAATATATAAAGATAGAGATAATAAACCAAAAGCACACGTTTTGAGTGGTAGTTAGGAATTTATTCTCCTATGATTCCAGAGGACTCTCGTTGAGCTGATTGAGCTGATATTTCGTACACAACTGTTCTTTGCGCACAGAACAATAATCGAGCCAGAACACCGTAGCCCCCCCCCCCCCCCCCCCACAAGAAAATTTTATTGTTAGTGAATAACAATAATTATTGGTCTGAAAAATCATAAAGTAGGCTCTGTCATGGTTTTGTGGACGGCAATGTAGGCGGACTTGAGAAACAAATGGGATGGCCAGATGGGAATTTGAGGGATGGTGAGCGATTGAAGGGATTGATTTATTGTCGATGTTGATAACGGGAGTGGGGGTGAGAGCAATCATGACAATACCTGATTTGGATGGGTTCATCACAACTCTCTATTTTCTGTACCAGTATTCGTCTGTTACAAATCTTTGTAGTCTTTTCAGCAAAAATAGAGTCTTCAGCTTTGCAGAGAATGTTGTAAAACAATATGCTACGTTATTTTATTTGTTTAAATAAAAGGTCGTGGGTAAAAGAGGTCGTGAAAATGAGCATTTGTGAAGTAAAAAAATTATTTTGACGATGCTCGTTAAATGAAGAAATGAATACTTATCGTTAGTCTTGTCGTATGAAAGTAAATTTGAGTTAATCCTCTTCATAACGTAAATAACTTGTTCAGGTCAATGGGCTTTCTGAATGGCAAGGCTCCCCTCCAACTTTCCGTCTGCTATTAAAAGTTGGGGGAAGTTGTTTTGGAGCTGGTATTGCTAAAGAAAATTTTTCTTTTCACTTTTCCTTCCGAGTGAGAGCTGTTGGATGTAACTCCCGTTGAAAAGTTTCAAAGTCAACTTGAAGCCTCAGTTGAATGTTCGAAGGTGGTGGAAGGGGAGGGGGTTACAAAAATGCGAAGGCGGGAATAATGGAATCCAATACTGTGGAGAACTTGGGCTATTGATTGGCCTTCGACAAGTTTTGTCCTCTACCGACAAAGAAGGGATCTCAGCGGTAGCAAGATCCGTTTTTCCACTTCGTCTGCTGCGTTATTGGAAACTTATTTCCAACGAACAGGAAATAAATGTTTAGGTAGGCACCTTGAAAAACAAATTCTTGAATAATGCGGGCATTACAGAGGACGCTCACTTGAAGGTTTAAGGATTGCTCGGACTAGCTTCCTCGAGTTCTCTCTTGAATAATAGACCAAAACTTGGTTAACTTCCACTCAAATCATGGAAGTTATATCGCAACCCACACGCTCAGTCATACCTATAGGTATTTTTGAACATGTTTGGTTCAAGGTAGAGAGAGGTCTTTATTATGAGCGGCTCAATGCCGAAATATTACCTGAATAGCAAAACAGTGAACTATTCTACTGCGCTTTTTGAGCTAATGGCATTTTGAGCATTTTCAACTCCTTCCCCCCCCCCCCCCTTCCCATAGCTTCCCGCTTCCTGTTTGTTTGGGATTATGAAAAATGTCTAGGGTCACACCAGACACATGAATAATTTCAAAGTTCTTAGTTAATTTTAATGGGGAAGCAAAGTGCTGTTCATGACGGACGCAGGGTTTATTTTTGCAACCATGGTTACCGACATAGCTGGAGAGATTTTATACCAATCACTGAGATTTGAATTTTCGAAGTTTTGGAATTTCTGGCGCTTAGCTGTTGGAGTGGGGGTACATCCACAATCATCAGGAGAGAAGCTAGGTTTTTCCAAGGATCACAGGTACCCTTCTGGCCTCAGTGTGAGGGGAACTGTGTACGGATACAACGTATCTTGAAATGTAAACCAACACATTTTGAAGATGTGAAAAAAAATATCTTGCTAAAAACAAAAATAATTTGTTGATTGATTAATTTGATTTGTTGATTAATTAATTAATCAACTTGAGGTTGATTAATAACCACGTAAGTACCTGGGCTTGGGGGAGCAGTTAACAATGTAATGGAAAATACCATCTGATACTACTTTCTTACTATTAACATAAGAGTGGCTGTGATCAAGCGAAGTATATAGATCCAATCTCGACTCCCTGCATCCTCTGGGTTTCCTTTGTGTGGCAGTTCAAAGTTACTGGAGAACGTTAAGGTACAGGCAGGACACGCCGCACCGAACGAAAATGGTTGGGAAACGATAATCGCGAAGTGCACTGAGGCAATAAAGGGTTCCCGATTAGCCCTTCCCGCTATCTACCTCCCATTCAACGCTTTCATTACGAAACATGGGTATGTTCCTGGCCGTGAACAGCAATTCAAACTTCGGGCCGTAAATATGGCCTCCCGGATCCAATAGAAGATAATGAGCGGTCAGCACCAGCCTTCTCTCCAGGGATAATTAACTCAATTTTCTCTTCATCCCCGTTGCCGAATTTTCCCTTCGACACTTAGCTTCTCGTTCAATCGATTGTGAATTTACCTGGCTATGAAAATTAGTTGTAGTTACGTGTGGACTCAAAACTATAGGGTTTATGGTCATACAGCACCAGTTTTGGTTCTTCCGTTGTTTGCAGTCTTGGATTTTTGGTTTAGCGTTATCATAAATGCCCTTGCTGGGGCAGTTTAGCAATACAACGGGTGAAAGGATTCACGTGACGTAGCAGTCAATCGAATGCTGAGTTTAAATCACCTTGAATTCACAAGAAACCTTTTTTCGATATTCAACAAACGATATCGTAGCTTTAGGAAAGCTCCCGCTGAGATTTATGAGTCAAATCAGTATAGCAAACCAACTAGAATACCTGATTAGGTCATGGTAACTGGAACTTTTTTGGACTTTTTTTTTCACGACGTTTTGTCCAAAACGGGCGCAACGGTTCAGTCGGGTGAGCTTCGTTTTGTGTACCCTTCCTAAGCTTCTGTTCCTCAGTCGGAATAACTAACCTTTTCTGTCCCTTCTGGCCCTTTATCATGAATAAAAGATTGGGTCGATAGCCGGGGAATCGGGTGGAGGGAAAAAAGGTATTGCTTCTTCTGGGGTGCATTAATTACTATTAAGAGGAGAAGGGAAGATATTCTAACGGGAGATTCGATTGACCTCGAGGAATTTACGTTATTTCAAAAAACCCTCCAATTGATTTGGATCGTTTGGTTCTAGAACAAACAAATAATATAAAATAAAGGTCTAGTAACGAGGAACCATTTATTCACCTGTTTTAAGAATAAAAGAACCTGTTTAGAACCTGTTTTAAGAATAATAATTTATGAGCAAAAATTCCTTAAATTCCCGCTCTTAAATGATGCAAAATGCTTGATTGAACCACATTTATTTTAGGATATTTCAACGCAAAATCGAATGATGCGGGTGTATATTCGCTAAAGATTTTCTACTTCAGGCACGGGTGGCAGTGTGCAGTGCCAACAGATTGCTAGTCAGCTATTTGTGTAGCACCACAAATGTAGGTGGGTAGTGAAGACTTGAGTAATGAGTATATAGCAAGTTTGCAAGGTTGATCCGCGGATGAAGGGAAATATTGGGGTGATAATGAGAAATAATTGACTTGTGGGGTTTCAATCATCCTACTACGTGGATTAATGGTCTGGATGCTCGCTAACGCTCGTATCTCATCACGAATCTATCGTCAATAGCTAGTCGATGACGCCAAACAACCTTCCATTTCCTGTCATTTCGCTTCACTCCTTTTGTTCCCCTACTGCCCAAACACCTTTCACCTCCTTTCACTTCTCCCTTCTTGACGTGAATAGGGACGGACCACTTGACTAGTACTCTCTCAACTGCCTGATGGTGATTTCCTTACATCGAATGCGCTCGCCTCTAGTACATACTCGGCGAGCTAGTAAAGACGGACTCCTTGGAAGGTAGGGTAATATTACCTACTTCTACTACTAGCTTGAGATTTAGTACTAGGAACTTCGGTTAGTAATCAGAATATTGGTAGTGAAACAGCCCTCCAAGTATTCAAATAAAACGGGCAATAATTTTACTGTAAAGTGCTAACTGTTACAATTTTTACACCTGCCCCACAATTTTAAGGTGACTCCCTTGTTTGTTTTTGAAAACCTGACATGATGGGAAATATTTTGTGCTATTGACAGTTGGGGTAATTCTAGCTCAAAGCGGTAATCACATAGGCCACATATATTTCCTTTTGCATCCCCCCAGTTGCTTCCAGATGTAATGAATGTGAGGCGTAAGCACCTATAGAATTGTCGAAAAAAGGATGTGCTTAGTTAACGTCGTTGTCAAAAGGCATAGCGAAAGCGAGGGGAGAGATTCAGATTACAAAGACAATAACGAAGGAAAATTTTTGAAAACTTCTGTTTCGTATCAGAAAATTCTCAATGGCAAGAAGGCATCGAACTGATTTATACATATCTATATTTCTAATTTATATTTATAATAAATTCTCTAGAATCAACAAACACAGGGGATGGTGGTGGTTTTAAGCAGTAAATAATTATTATGATAATGATTTTATGATCATTGTTGCCTGACCTGTACGCCGAAGGCATTGGTATCATGTTAGGCGCCGACTGGGGTATCCCCTTCTCTTGTCATTGGAGATACTACCAGTCCGTCTTCCTCCCATCGGTACTGTATGGTGCGCCCACCTGGTGGAGATCCCCCACGAAGCCCCAGCGTGATTCGGTACTGAAAATTCAAAGAGCCGCTCTTCTTGCCATGACGACGTGCTCAACCGAGGCCCTACAGGTAGTGGACAGAGCCATGCCACTTGATCTGGTGCTCGATGCGAGGGTTGCGTACACCTGTGTCAGCACCCAGCAGGCTGGGCGTACCTGTCAGAGTCGAACTTCAAGCCTTGATAGAGGAGGAGGATTCCCTGGCCAGAAGGGAGATGGACCCGGAGGGCGTTAGGCCAGTGGCAGGAACGATGGACTGAATCAACGAAAGGCCGTCTGACATAGGTACCAAACGTTTCCAGAGACTGAGGTGCGCTTGGCCAAGCTATAGAGCCACGCAGCTGATGACAGGCCGTGGTAATTTTCCCGCTAAGCTTCACTATTTTAGAAGATGGCCAAATCCGATGTGCCCCTGCAGAAGACAAGAAGAGACAGCCGAGCTCATAATTAGGAACTGCCCAATCTATGAAGGGGAGCGGCTAACAATGACTGGGGCAAGAGTGTATGCAGGCGACCTGAAGCATTTACTAGAAGTAAGGACTGTTTCAGCAAGTTTTTGAATTTTGCAGCTTCATGGCACCAACGCTGAGGAGAAGAGCCCTATTTGGTAGACCCAGATTAGTAATGAGGCATAAGCTCAATGGGAGGAAATTTAGTACAAGTACCATGCAGCATTTATATTAGGTTAGGATATGTATTTATAGGTTTAAGCAGTATGAGAGGAATATTTTTACTAGTAGATGCTCCCCGTTCAGTTCTGTTGTGTGTGTGTCTTTCTGTGTTCTATGTGTGTTGGGTGAATTTATTTATTTATAGTATGAGCATAATTTATAGAATGAGTGTTCCAGTCTTGTATATGTGTAGTTTCTAAGGAGTACTGTGATATTTCAACGGAGCTGCGATATTTATATATGTTCAGATTACACAAAAATGCTCGCTAGTGATGGAAAACCGCAAGATACTCAGGAGGCGGTTAGTACTGAGGCTGAGCTGATAAAACAGGAGCATCACAAACGAAGAAAAATGCGAGAGACTAAGGATCCAATGAAGTATTCCCCTCTGCCTCCACATTCCCTGTAAAACCGGCACCTCCACGTGGGCCATCCCGGACATGTCCGTGCCGGAGGATGCAAGAACAGGGGTAACCTGCTGTGCAAAGAAAAGAAAAAGAAGAGGCGCATTATGCAAGGAGAATGATTGTTATGAGCCCATGAGGCCTGAAAACAATCGACCCATGCTCAGCGCACAGCAGGTCTCATGGTAATGAACTTTGTAAAACTGACTTCAATAAATAATTGAATAAAAACAAGAAAATCTGTACAGCTTTTTATTTTTATTCATTTTAGGGGCATTCGAGTTGTTTACACCCTTATTAAATGGGTCAGTAGACCGTCGAGCCGATCCGTCTCAAAAGCTTCATAGCTTTGCCCCAACCGAATTTGAGCATCAGCGTCGCGAAACCGACGTAATCATAAAAATGGGCGTTGATCAATTTTTCCAACTTTTTTTTCCCTCCCTCCTCATAGATATGTTTCCACGCCCGCAAAACCATAAGCATCTCGTTGTCTCTCGTCCAATCCGGTTTTTTGGATTCTTCACACATTTGAATGAGGTTGTCGATGTGGTGTTCGTTGCCTTCCTTGAATAGCATATCGATGCCCCATTTTTTGAAGAAGACTGCTAGAGTTACGTAGTTCTTCTTG
Organism: Leptopterna dolabrata; assembly: GCA_954871275.1. Taxonomy (NCBI): domain Eukaryota; kingdom Metazoa; phylum Arthropoda; class Insecta; order Hemiptera; family Miridae; genus Leptopterna; species Leptopterna dolabrata. The sequence continues at coordinate 62,481,099 of OX940976.1, read as the reverse complement.
CACACGGCGTGCTGGATGGCAGTGTGTCCGCTTTCATCCTTGATTTCATAGTCCGGGTCGTATCTATAGTTATAATACAGGCACATGAAAAGATAGTGATTATTGATCTAACTGAATTCACATCGTTATCGAGTCGCGTATAGTCATACAAGATCTCCACCACTCGACTGAAATCCTTTTTTTTTATCGGAAGAATATTAAGTGAGAGCAGGAAATGAGGAGGGTTATTATGGCTTCCTTACAAAGTTAGAGTACGATACGCTGGTTAAACCACATTGTACAGGAGGTCCTATAAGTAGGTACCTAAATAAAAGATTCCCAGTTAGCATGAACCTATCGAACTTGAACAAATTCAGACGAGGTATTCACGAACAGTTCAAGTAGTACGGCCCTTTAAAATGTCGACTGAATCGGTCGGACAGATTTGGGGATATTGAACTTGAAAGGAATACATTCTATTCTACTAACGTTGTCGGTGTCTGAGACTCTATCTGAATGAACCATGAAAAGTTAAATCAAAATTGGTCAAATAGAACCGGTAATAAGCACTATGGTTACAAAGATTTCATATTAGCGAACGGGCGGAATAGTTTCCTACCTTGGATCATAATGAAATCCAAATTGAAAACGCTGCAAATCCCTGCACAACGGTTTATTATTTTGTATAGAATACCCTTCTGTTACAGATCACAGCTCTATGTATAGATAACCCGTCTATATAATATAATATGTACTATTCTATGCATATTATGTAGATCGCAGACCCTCCGTAGGTTAGTACCTAACCCCGTACTCGTTACTAGGTACCTACCTACATCACGAGTTAAATGTTGCTAAAATAATTCTGCCGATGACAAACAGTACCTAACAAAAAGAAACACACATAATGAAGTTCTGAAAAGAAATTGTTGATGGGGAGTGAAAAAAGTTGCAAAAGTACCTACCAACAAACTCCACCCCCTTCTACGTAGATGGTATAATGAACCGTTGTGTAATAATTTACCGTTGAGTAATGATTTACCGTAGTAATAATTTACCCATCAATAATACTTCAACGTTTGTTCAAGTTTCACTACCTACCAACAAACTCCAAAAGAGCCATCATTTTTCAAATGAAAAAATATCACAGAACAACCAACTCGACTTCATACTCCGCCAATATAATCAGGTGATCCCTACCAATGATTGGCCGTATTCACAAATTCCTATTGTGGGCGCGTCTCTGGTTACGAGATTTGGTTTGAATTGTATACAATTTCATTCACACTGGAGTCGAAAATGCCTGTCGGTGCAAACTTCGGGGCCTTACTGTGAACGAACGGCTGGACGTACGACGCTCCAGATGGTCTTAAAAAACTCGCAAGTTCAAGAACTATTTAAAACCGTAAAAATATTTACGTAAAAAAATGGTATAGGCGTTTTGAAAATTTCAACCCCTATTTTGAACCCCTTAGAGATGACTGACAGTAACGTCGAGCTTCGAGGACCAACTAGACGCCGATCGGAACCTATAACCCGAATTTCCTCAATTTTTTTTCATGGTAACTAAGAAAAGTGGCCCGTACGGCGTACGGCGTACGGTGTACGGCGTACGGCGTACGGCGTACGGCGGACAGACAGAAATATTTTTATTGCAGTTTTGGATTCTACATACCTTGAAAGTAGAGTCAATATGGGGATTCTGGGACATTCCTGTTTGAACATGCTCGTCAGTCTAACCAGCTGCCTCCTGCCTTAGCGGGCGAGTCCACCTTCTCACCCACCCCCTTACCAACCCCCCCCCCCCCACCACCTCACTCCCCCTCACCCCCTCACTCCCCACTCCCCCCTCACTCCCCCCCACCCCACTCCCCCCTCACTCCCCCCCCACCCCCCTCACCCCTCACCCCCTCACCCACTCACACCCCTCACTCCCCTCACCCCCCCATCACTCACCCCTCACACCCCCTCACACCCCTCACCCCCCTCACCCCTCTAGCCCTCATTCCCCCTCACCCCTCACCCCCTCACTCCCCTCACCCCCCTCCACCACTCGCCCATACCCTCATCCACCCCATCCCCCCCCCCCCCTGGACGTTGTCCTATCGCCCCCTGCCGCCTACAACCGCCCCCTGCCGCCTCCAGACCTCCACCCACCCCGCCCTCTGCCACCTCCAGACTCCACCCACTCCGCCCTCTGCCGCCTCCAGACCTCCACCCACCCCGCCACCTGCCGCCTCCAGACCACCACCCACCCCACCCTCCTCCTTAACCCCCTCACCACCTCCTACCCCTCCGCCCACAAACCTTCACCCATCACCCCCCCCCCCCCCACCCATCATCCATCATCACCCATCAACCTCCTACCACCCTCACAAGCCCACAATCCACAATACCACAATCACCCAGGCCACTCACCCACCTTGGAAGGACTTGTGTAAACAGATCTAATCAAGTTTGGAAAGGTCTGGACAATCACCCAGGCCACTGAACCACCTGCCTCAGCAGGTCTGAACAGGCACTCCCCTTCACCCCTATATAAGGAGCCGGAGTCCCTCAGCAGCCACACTTCGTTCTGAGTTCTCAACACAGAAAGTCCTCCTGCCTGCCACTGCTCCCATCTCCTCAACTACGGAAGATTAAATAGGTAATCCCTAATTAATATTCATTGTTAGGATCATTGGTTCTAGTAGCATCCCAAACCCTTTGCGTTTTTTTTTTTTTTTCTCTCTTTCTTTCTTCATCCTTCTTTTAGGTTAAATTACCTCGTTTTTTTTTTTTTTTTTCTTCTCCCATCTCAGTTATTATTATTCAATTTATTTTCCCCCTATTTTTTTTTCCCATATCCCGCAATAGTTTTTATCTCACTAGCTGAGACCCAAACTTTGAAGAAGTATTCATTTAGTTTACCCCTACAACATTTTTTTTCGCCCTTTCCCCCTCCCTTGCTATCAATTTATTTTCTTATCCAGTTAATTTTTCATTTTTTCTTTTTCACACATATCTCGCAATAGTTTTTCCCACTCGCTGAGATCCAACAAAAAACTACAAGTTAGGCGAATGACCGCAGTTGAGCTTAACCTCACACGCTGGATAGTCACTCAGCCATGGGGCAGAACTTCCCGGGTTTCGGCACCAATGAAAAGTTCTCGGGATAAGCACAAGCTCTGGATCGATCATGAACACAACTTTATATTCGACAAAATACAGATCTTTTTAGGTACAAGTTCGGACAATTTAATATAAAAAAATTCGCAAAGTCAGAAATTCACATGTATGTAGTGGCGTCTTAGTAATATTCACACAATGAATCACAATATTAGAACTCACCTCGGGCCCAGTGCTGCCTACCCAGGCACGAGATTGCCCCGTTCATTCCTATATTTTCTCGCTCTTAAGATCAGTTCAAATTGCACACCCAATCAGCTCGATGATCCTGGAACAATGTCCCGCTCGATTGAATAATGATCCTAAAAGAATAATCTCAAGATTAAGAGCTACTGAGCATGGATCAAGAGTTCCGTTCATGACCGAATCATGTCCTCATTTGACGGTATCCTTGTACGTTTGTACAAATCTTTTGATATGACGAACTCGCTTGATCAATTTCTGGACTCGAATGAATTTTATTATTTATCAGAGGTTTGGGAGGAAAACATGTGGCGCGGAAATATAAAAACGAGGTAGAAAAACTAACAACAAAAATCATCTCCTAAGCGCCTACATCCTTATATGGCGGTCAAACATTTTGAATTTATGTATGTTTAGGGATGGTTAGGGATGGTTAGGGATGGTTAGGGATGGTTAGGGATGGTTAGGGATGGTTAGGGATGGTTAGGGATGGTTAGGGATGGTTAGGGGTGGTTAGGGGTGGTTAGGGGTGGTTAGGGATGGTTAGGGATGGTTAGGGATGGTTAGGGATGGTTAGGGATGGTTAGGGATGGTTAGGGATGGTTAGGGATGGTTAGGGATGGTTAGGGATGGTTAGGGATGGTTAGGGATGGTTAGGGATGGTTAGGGGTGGTTAGGGGTGGTTAGGGGTGGTTAGGGATGGTTAGGGATGGTTAGGGATGGTTAGGGATGGTTAGGGATGGTTAGGGATGGTTAGGGATGGTTAGGGATGGTTAGGGATGGTTAGGGATGGTTAGGGATGGTTAGGGGTGGTTAGGGGTGGTTAGGGGTGGTTAGGGATGGTTAGGGATGGTTAGGGGTGGTTAGGGGTGGTTAGGGATGGTTAGGGATGGTTAGGGGTGGTTAGGGATGGTTAGGGATGGTTAGGGGTGGTTAGGGGTGGTTAGGGGTGGTTAGGGATGGTTAGGGATGGTTAGGGATGGTTAGGGATGGTTAGGGATGGTTAGGGGTGGTTAGGGGTGGTTAGGGGTGGTTAGGGATGGTTAGGGATGGTTAGGGATGGTTAGGGATGGTTGTTGTTGATGGTTAGCTAGCAAGGAGTCAACACAGCTGTGATAGTGTTCTCTGTATCTGGTGATTTTTGCAATAATTGTGTATTTTGTGGTAGTGAAACTTGGCTCGGACCCTGATTTACCTCTGATTTACGATTTGTACAGATAATTAGGATCCGGGAGTGAGTATTTTTAGCATATTCAGCAATAATTGTGCAGGCCAGGGGAATTGGCCTGTGATAACAGAGAAGAGGTCTGGGACCTGATTTAGGGCTTGTGGAGCTGGACACAGGTGAGTGAGTTATTAATTTTATTAACTTATTGGGTGCTGGTTTGCTGCTGTTGAGGCTGAAATTAATCCTAGAGCGTTTTCAGCGATTTATTTGTGCTGAAATCGAAAATAGGTATTGTTTACTTTATCAGTACTGAAGTATCCATACCACGAGGCAGGAGGCAACATAGAGGATAGAGGGTGATCACAAAGAGAGTAGAAGGTGAAGTAATTGAGGCCCCGCCCACGAGGGTCGGGTGTACCTATCCTCTGGGTGACTACAAAGAGTGTAGAAGGTGAAGCAGGAACTGGTGTGCTTATTCCCCGGTAGAGCGCACCGCTTTGAGTAATTGAGGCCCCGCCCACGAGGACTGGGTGTTCCTATCCTCTGTGTCACCACAAAGAGTATAGAAGGTGAAGCAGGAGCGGGTATACTTATTCTCCGGTAGAGCGCACTGCTGTAGTTGTGAGCCACAGAGTATATATTCATACTAGATACTGACTTCAGATCTCCACAGAGTATATATTAATACTAGAGACCGACTTCGGATCTGTCTGGAGACCGACTGTGTATCGGGTTTAGGGACCGACCGGGTATTCGTCCGGAGCCCGACCAGGTATTTATCTGGAGCCCGACCTGGTATCAGCCTACGGGCTGACCAGGGGACTGTCTGGAGATGTCCGAAGAGGAGTATGACGCGGGAGTCAGGGGACTCTCAGGTGTGAGCACCCCAACTGGCATGCAGAGTCCGGGCTTTTCTGGGAACACTCTTCAGCGATCCCCCCCGGTAGCTGTGGTAAAGCTGGATAAGGCCAAGAAGAGGAAGGCTGACTTTCAGCGCGAGGACGACTACGAGAGGTATGTCAAGCCTCTCGATGCGCTGAATGAAGCACTGGGAAAGGCGTCCGCTTACATATTGAGCCCTGAGAGTAAGCTGAACAAAACACAAGCAATTTACCTGCAGGACATTCTGAATACGGCCATGACGTCGGCAGCAAAGATGGCTGCAGATAATGCATATCTTGCAGGACAGGTAAAATTTCTTAAGACGGGAAGCGGAGCACAGCAGCAGCGGACGGTGATCAGCATGGTTGAGGCCCTCAGAGAGGAGGTACGGGAGTTGCGGGAGTCGACGACGGCTGCCACCCTGCTGGAGGGGTCCGGGCAAAGGGGGGGGTATATGTCCCTTTCGCCTATCATTGGAGCCGTTGGTGAAGTGGGGAAGCAGCTTGAGGAGCATACACAGCAGCTGCATCAGCTGGTGGAGCGGCAAGGGAAAACTGTGATTGACCAGCAGGCTACCACGTACAGCGATATAGTGAAGAGGTTGGACGGAGCTGGTGTGCGTGAGCAGCGGGATGGAGAGTGGCAGGAGGTGCGAGCTGGGAGGAGGGCGGTGAAGACTGTGAGTCACCCTCAGGAGGCGACCCCCAGGTCGGCGCAGCCCAAGGCAGCAGACCGTCCTCGCGATGTCCAGCAGTTCAAGGCCAGCATTCGTGCTGACCTTATGGACAAAGGGGGACTGCTGCCCAAGCGAAAGGGAACGACATTGATGGTGAGTGCTGAGGGCGGGGGTGATGCGCTTGACAAGTTCTTGAAGGCAGTCAAGCCCAGCGAATTGGGGGTCGAGGTGACAAACGTCCGCCCTACCAGGGGGGGCAGACTGTTTGTGGAACTCCCGGAGAATGCCGACCCGTTAGTCATCGAGAGGAACCAGGCTCTCAGGACAGCTGGGCTGGAGGTGAGGGCGGCCCCTCAAAAGCTGCCGAGAGTAACGATTGTCGATATTCCGGCCGCATGGACGGCGGATGAGCTGGCCGGGGCCTTTAGGGAAAATAATGTGCCCAATGTGAGTGAGGAGAGGAAGAAGTTGGAGTTCCTGCCCCTATACAAGGTTGGCCCCAAGGACCGGCCAATGGTCAATTGGGTGGTTCAGGTCAGCCCAGCAATCAGAAAGTTTGTATTGGAGAACAAGAGGGTGAAGCTTGTTTGGTTTTCTTGCCGTGTACAGGACAACATTAATGTGAGCCGCTGTTACAAGTGCCAACAGTACGGGCACGTTGCGTCTGTTTGCCAGGCCCGTCAGATCTGTGGGTGGTGCGCGGGCATGGGCCACCCATACAACGAATGCCCAAACAAAACAAAGAAGCCGTGCTGCATAAACTGCAGGGCGGCTAAGTATGACTCGGAGCATGACGCGGGGAGCGCAATATGTCCGGCCCTCAAAAGGGCGATTCAGCAGCAAGTGAGGGCCACGGATTACGGCGAATGACTCCACAACCCATAGTCATAGCACAGCATAACATGAATAGGCAGCAGAGCGTAGCTGACCAGATAAGGCAGATGGCTGTGGAGAGTAAATGGAGTGTGGTGGCGATGCAGGAGCCCTCCTTCAGAGACGGTAGAGTGGTGGGCATGGGCCTGACCTCAAGGATCATCCATTGCAGTGAGCAGCAGGGAGCTCCACTGGCTGCAATAGCCGTGTTGGACAGCAGACTAGAAGTTATGCCCCTCACGCAGTATTGCTCTTCGCATATGGCCGTAGCCCGGATCGGTGGACACGGACCACCGTTCCTGGTGGTCAGCATATATGTTCCACCTAGAGGCGATTGTGCCCCGTTCCTTGATCAATTGCAGAGAGCCCTCCGACATCCTGGGGGTGATGCCGTCCTCCTCATGGGGGACTTTAACGCCAAGCATCAAGCATGGGGCTCGGCAGTGAATGATGCAAGGGGTCGGGAGGTACTGCTCTGGACTGTCGCGGAGCAGCTGGCGCTCTGCAATGATGCGGATGTGGGCCCAACATTCAGTGGACCACGTGGACAGTCATACATTGATCTCACTCTGGCCACCTCAAATATGCATTCCCGTGTCAGTGACTGGAAACTCAGTTATGGAACTACTAGTGACCACGCGGTGCTCACCGTGTCCGTGACGGGGGGCCCCGCGGGGGATGTAGACAATGGCTTCGTCCGGTACTGCACCAAAGACGCGAGATGGAGGGAGTATAGGGCTGAGCTTGCGGCTGCATTGGTCGACTATGCGATGGGCCCAGACCCACCCCCGGAGGAACGAGTCGAGGAGATCACAGTTGCACTCACTCAGGCGGTACTGATGGCGGCAGAGAGGACCCTGCCTAAGAAGCAAAAAAGAGGAGTGGGCGTGAGGCTGCCATGGTGGAGCGAGGACATCGGGCGACAGAGGGCCGTGGCTAGGCGTGCCCGTAGGGCATCTCAGAGGCAGCGACCGGGACCTCGGAGGGCACAGCTCGTGGCGATCTACAGGGGCGAGAAGAAGAAGCTCAAATCTATGATCAGGACTGCTAAGAGGGAGAGCTGGAGGGTCTTCATATCTGAGAACCTGGAGATGGACCCGTGGGGAGTCGGGTATCGGATCCTGCGAGGTAGGGTTGGCCCGGAGGTGGCATTTGCTGCCCTTGAGGTCAACGGGCGGAGGGCTGCTACCATCTACGAGGCGAGTGCTATGTTCCTGGCTGATGTCTTTCCATCGGACCTCTTGCAGGATGACAGCGTGGCTGACAGAGTGACCAGAGAGCAAGTGCAGGTGCTGCCCCATACTGCGGATGCCCCCATGTGGACCAGCGGCGACCTCGAGGCGGCGATCTCTGCCTTCGGGAGGACGAAGGCCCCGGGCATCGACGGGATAGACATGGCCATGATCAAGGAGGCGCCCACCCAGTACTGCGTGGAACTTTTGAGACTGTTCAATATTGCCCTTCGAGAGGGCAGATTCCCCAAAACATGGAAAGTTGCCAACATAAAGGCCCTCACTAAGACCGGAGACCGGGACTGGTCGAAGTGCAATAGCTACCGCCCCCTCAGCCTGCTGCCGTGCCAAAGCAAAATCTTGGAGAGGCTCATCCTCAATACAATCGAGCCCATGCTTACACATAGTGCACACGACAACCAATTTGGGTGCACGAGAGGAAGAAGCACGGAAAGCGCCATTGCCTGCCTCCTAAACCGTGCGCGGCAGTCAGGCTTCCGACATGTAGCGTGCATTTTTTATGACGTGGCAGGGGCCTTTAATGCGGTGTGGTGGCCGCTGGTTCTAAAGGGGCTGAAGGAAATAGACATCCCCAGCAATATCTATAGGCTCCTGCAGGACTACTTCAATGAGCGCCAAGCAGTCATGCACACCAGTGAGGGGTTAGTGGAGAGGGCTGTGACGCGTGGTTGCCCCCAGGGATCTGTCCTGGGCGCAGCCATGTGGAATTTGGTCTTTTCCGACCTGTTGAAGCAACTCCACCTACACGAAGTTTTTGCGGTGGCATATGTCGATGACCTGGCGGTGCTGGTCGAGGCCCATACCAGGGACGAGCTCAGGAGGCGTATGGAGAGCTGTAGCCAGAGGATCAGGAATTGGTGCCGCCACGCAAGATTGCAGCTGGCGGAGGGCAAGACTTGTGCTCTGGTGGTCAAAGGGGGGGGTGATGCCAGGCACCCTACGAGGTTCTGCGTCGGGGCAACAAGGATTGAGGCTGCTACAACCATCAAATACTTGGGAGTCACCCTGGATAAGCACCTAGATGGAAGAGCCCACATCGGAACTTTGACGACAAAGGTGCAGCAGCTGGCGGGCAGCATCCGAGGAATGGCGGGCGCGGGGTGGGGTGCAAGCTATGGGCGACGGCTGCACTACTATAGGACTGTTTTCCTACCAATAGTTGTGTATGCTGCGCCCACTTGGTGGAACAAACCAACCGAGCAGACGCGGCAGAAGATCCTCCAACTACAGAGAGCAGCACTGCTGGCTGTAACTAGGGCCTACAGGACGGCCCCAACCCTGGCTATCCAAGTGATAGCGGGATGCCTGCCACTCGACATCCTGCTGGATGCACGTGTGGCAGAGGCATCAGTAAGATGGCCCTCCAGGGTGTGTGTCCCGATAAGCATGGAAATAGCCGAGCACCTGGGGCAGCTGCGAACAACCAAGGAGAAGCGTGAGGCCATATCAAGATGGGCACTGACCAAGTGGCAGGAGCGGTGGGACAGAGGCACCAATGGACGGCTCACGCATGCCTACTTACCTGATGTCAGCACCAGACTAGAATCACAGTGGATTGAGCCATCCTACGTTTCCACCCAGCTTTTAACAGGACATGGCAACTTCAGCGGCAAGCTGCACGGCTTCAGGAGACGTGAGTCCCCTGGATGCCCGTGTGGCGAGCCAAGTGAGGATGCCGAACATGTCATCAGAATGTGTCCTCTGTATAGCCAGCAGAGAGCGGAAATGTGTGGTGCTTATATGTATCATGATGACCTGAGCCAATTGATAATATCCCGCGACCAGCACCAAAAATTTGTGACATTTTGCGAGCAGTGGCACAGGCTTCGAGGAGAGGGCGCGGAGATGGTGGTCTCTGCCCCGAGCTGAATACCGGGGTTCCTTTTTAACGTAGGTTAGTTTAGAATAGGTTAGGATTAGCGGTGGGAGGAATATTTATGAAAGTACTCGCCACATTAGATTAGTTCTTCTGTGATATTAGAGTAGTGAAATCGACTGTGATAGCGAAATAGGATTAGGAAGTTTTAAATTGTGTGCATGATATGATTGAGTGATGGGGGTGCCTACCGGTCTTGGGGGGGCAGCAAACCGGTAGGTTATTACGAATTTTGCCTTTATTAATTTTTTTATGTTGTGCATTTTGTTTATTTTCTTTTATTAATTTCCATAGGGCTGTCGGCCTCCTGGCCCATGAAAGCCCTAACAGACGGGTGCCAGGACGCCATACTTAGGTAGGGTGGGCTCGGGACCGGTGGGACTCCTCCCATCCCTCGGTCTGTGTGAATGTGATAGTGTGTTTGTGTTTTTAATGGGCGAGTGTGTAATTTATTAAAGTGTGTGAATGAATCTATGTATATGCAACCCGACTGTGATATCCGCGATACCTTTCTCTGTGATAACCTAGGATAGTTTAGATTAAGGACGGGGAGGAATATTTATAGCAGTACTCACCCGTCACCCCGTGTGACAGGCTGCCACTGATCAAGAGAGCCTGCCGATGAATGAAAACCGCAAGATATAAGAAGAGGCGGTTAGTAAGGAGGCCGAGCTAGGCGTATGTCGCCTAAGGTGGCAAACTGCCACCGATCACAAGAGCCTGCCGATGAATGAAGAGCCGCAAGTTACAAGAAGAGGCGGTGAGTAAGGAGGCCGAGCTAGGCGCACGTCGCCTAATGCCCCTCTGCCTCCGAGAATATCCCCATAAAAACCAGCACCTCCACGTGGTCCATCCCGGACATGCTAAGCATGACTAACGCTGCGGAGGCAGAACAGGGGGACCTGCTGTGCAAAGAGCGAGCACCTATATGAGACAGCCACCACTGGTGAGAAAACGATTGTAATGGGCCCCTGGCCTGGACACAATCGTCACACAGATGTGCGCACAGCAGGTTAGGGATGGTTAGGGATGGTTAGGGATGGTTAGGGATGGTTAGGGATGGTTAGGGATGGTTAGGGATGGTTAGGGATGGTTAGGGGTGGTTAGGGGTGGTTAGGGATGGTTAGGGGTGGTTAGGGATGGTTAGGGATGGTTAGGGATGGTTAGGGATGGTTAGGGATGGTTAGGGATGGTTAGGGATGGTTAGGGATGGTTAGGGATGGTTAGGGATGGTTAGGGATGGTTAGGGGTGGTTAGGGGTGGTTAGGGGTGGTTAGGGGTGGTTAGGGGTGGTTAGGGGTGGTTAGGGATGGTTAGGGATGGTTAGGGATGGTTAGGGATGGTTAGGGGTGGTTAGGGGTGGTTAGGGGTGGTTAGGGGTGGTTAGGGGTGGTTAGGGGTGGTTAGGGATGGTTAGGGATGGTTAGGGATGGTTAGGGATGGTTAGGGATGGTTAGGGATGGTTAGGGATGGTTAGGGATGGTTAGGGATGGTTTCGGCCACCTGGCCTTAGAAAGCCCTAAACAGCCGGTGCCAGGATGGCCATTAAGGTAGGGTGGGCTCGGGACCGGTGGGATTCCTCTCATCCCTCGGTCTAATGTGTGAATGTGACAGTGAGTATGAGTTTTTATGTGCGAGAATGTAATTTATTAATGAGTGACTGTGTAGTACTATATGCAACCCGACTGTGATAACCGCGTTCAACCTTTCTGTGATAAATTAGGCTAGTTTAGAATAAGGACGGGGAGGAATATTTATAGGAGTACTCGCCCGTCACCCCGTGTGACAATCTGCCACTGACCATGAGAGCCTGCCGATGACTGAAGAGCCGCAAGTTATAAGAAGAGGCGGCGAGTAACGAGGCCGAGCGAAACTGTAACACGAATGCCTGCCAATGATGGAAGAACCGCATGCCATAAGAAGAGGCGGGGAGTACTGAGGCCGAGCTTCGTAAAAGATTGCGAAACGCAATCTACCCCTCTGCCCCTAACATCCCTGCAAAACCCGGCACCTCCACGTGGTCCATCCCGGACATGCCTGAGCATGACCAACGCCGGAGGGGGCAGAACAAAAGGGGGACCTGCTGTGCATGGCATAGAATATGCCAAAAGTCTGCCGTTGAAAGTGTCTGCCACACACAGAGCCTGGAAAGTGTCTGCCACACACAGAGCCTGGAAACGCATTGTCATGGGCCACCGGCCTAGATACAATGCTAACACGATCAGAGCACAGCAGGTTAGGGATGGTTAGGGATGGTTAGGGATGGTTCCCCAAAGCCTGGAAAGTCTCCCACATAAAAGCATTGATAAAGGCTGGAGACAGGGACTACACCCGTTGTAGCAGCTTCCGGCCAGTCAGCCTGCTTGCCTGTAACGGAAAAATTCTAGAACGAATGATTCTCAACACGATAGATGTGCAGTTGGAGGACGTGACCCACCCCAACCAGTTTGGGTGCACCAGGGGACGAAGCACCGAAAGCGCCATCACCTTCTTGGTGAGCCGGGTGCGCCAATCTGTCTACGGCCACGTGGCATGTGCTTTCTACGACATCGCGGGAGCATTCAATGCCGTCTGGTGGCCGCTGGTGCTGGGGCGGCTCAACGAACTTGGAGTGCCACGAAACATATATTTGCTCCTGCGAAGCTACTTCGCGGACAGGTCAGCCATCATGCACACGAGTGAGGGTCCCGTGCGCAGAGAGGTTGAGCGAGGGTGCCCGCAGGGCTCCGTCCTCGGCGCGGCCATCTGGAACCTGGCATTCAACGATCTGTTGAGAGTGCTGCAGGAAGAGGGATTCGTCGCGGCGGCCTACGTTGACGACCTGGCTGTCCTGGTAGAGGCACACACACGAGGGCAGCTGATCCTGGAGTTGGAGCGAAGCGGCGAGATAATTCGGAGATGGTGTGCCGGGGCAAGGCTGGAGCTAGCGGCAAGCAAGACGCAGGCCATGGTGTTCCGTGGGGGAGGGGACGCACGACATCCGACAAGGTTCAGGGTGGGCGACACGACGGTTGAGGCGACAAAAGCGGTCAAATACCTCGGCGTTACCCTGAACCATCGACTCAATGCTGCGGCCCATGTGGACACGTTACTGACAAAAGCTGCGCGGATAGCGGGCGGTATTCGAAGACTGTCGGGACGAGGGTGGGGTGCAACGTTTGAAAGGCGCCGCCACTACTACCACACGGTGTTCCTTCCGGCAGTGGTATATGCCGCACCCACATGGTGGGATCAGCCTACTGAAGGGATCCGCAGGAACATCTTAAAGATCCAGCGAGCCGCTCTGCTAGCAATGACCAGAGGATATAAAACGGCACCAACGCTCGGACTCCAAGCAATCGCGGGTTGCATGCCGCTGGACCTTGCCTTAGATGCGCGAGTGGCGGAGGCGGCTGTAAGGTGGCCCCTGCGTACTTGTGCCCGCGTCCTCCCCGAGTTGGCTGAGCGCTGTAGCCGGGCATCCACGATGACAGAGAAAAGAGCAGCTATCAACGAGTGGGCATACTGCAGATGGCAGCGCCGTTGGGATGAGGGGACTGTGGCGAGACTCACCCATGGGTTCCTGCCGAATCTCACACATAGGGTGGAGGCAGATTGGCTGCAGCCTAGCTACGAGTCTACGCAGCTGCTCACGGGCCACGGCAACTTCAGTGGGAAGTTGCATGAATTCAGACGCCGTGAACTCCCATCCTGTCCGTGTGGCGCAGCGCTTGAGCTGGCGGAGCACGTGGTTCGTGACTGCCCATTGTACGAGGAGCAGAGAAGAGATTTGTGCGGGGCTGCAACGTACGACGGTGCCCTGAGCGACCTCCTGACGACCAAGGAAGGCTGCCAGCGTTTCCACGCATTCTGCAAGACGTGGTCGCGCTTGAGAGGCGAGGGGACGGATCCGCCCCCCATGAGCTGAGAGGAATATTTATACCAGTACTCTCATGCTGCATGGTGATACGAGCATTGCTCCGGGTTACTACTTAGGATTAGGTTAGGTTAGCTTAGTTTAGATAATAGAGCCTGGGAGGAAAATTTGTAAAAGTACTCGCCACTCTTAGCCCGTGATAATAGACTGTGATATGGAAATTTATAGCTGTGATAAGTAAATGTAAATTCGTGTAAGATAGGTTTAAGGGAATGATTGGGACTGGTGAGTGTTGGGGGACCTGTCGGTCCATGGGGAGGCAGCAAACCGACAGGTATTTTACATTTTTGATATGATTTATTTGGTTTCTACTCTGTTGATTTCCTTTTATTAATTTTCTAGGGCTGTCGGCCTCCTGGCCAATAAGAAAGCTCTGTCACAACGGGTGCCAGGAGGCCACTTAGGAAGGGTGGGCTCGGGACCGGCAGGATTCTCCCGTCCTCGCTGGTCTTGTATGAAAGACATCGAGCGAATGGGTTTGTTATGGCGAGCATGTAATTTATTTATGCGTGAATGAGTTTAGACTGTGATATATCTGTTTCCTTCTGTGATATATCTGTATGGGAACCCGCTGTGATATTATTGTTGTTTTGTGTTAGTATATAGGTTTTTAAAAAAGTAGGGCCGGGAGAAATATAGGAGCAAATGCCCGGTCCAGAGATTAATGCAGCGCCTGCCAATGAATGAAGATCCGCAAGATACAAGAAGAGGCGGTGAGTAAGGAGGCCGAGCGAAACTGCAATATGAACGCCTGCCAATGAAGGAAGAACCGCATGCCATAAGAAGAGGCGGGGAGTACTGAGGCCGAGCTTCATAAAAGATTGCGAAACGCAATCTACCCCTCTGCCCCTAACATTCCCGTAAAACCCGGCACCTCCACGTGGTCCATCCCGGACATGCCTGAGCATGACCAACGCCGGAGGGGGCAGAACGAAGGGGGACCTGCTGTGCATGGCATAGATTATGCCAAAAGTCTGCCGAACAATAAAAGTGTCTGCCACACACAGAGCCTGGAAAACGCATTGTCATGGGCCACCGGCCTAGATACAATGTTAACACGATCAGAGCACAGCAGGTTAGGGATGGTTCCCACCATCTTGGAATTTCTGGAATACCGTTTTGACTATGAATACCTACCTAATTAATTGTATCAGGTAATCATAATGACGTCACCCACCCCCTCCCGCCATCTTGGAATTTCTGGAATTCCGTTTTAATTATGAATACCTACCTACTTAATTCCATCAGATAACCATAATGAAGACCCCCTTCCACCATCTTGAAATTCCTGGAATTCCGTTTTGATTATGAATACCTACCTACTTAATTGTATCAGGTAAGCATAATAAAGTCCCTCGGAATTACTGGAAATCCTGTTTGACCATGAATACCTACCCACCTACTTGAAACTCCAAACAGTGGACTTATTATTAACTTATGCAAATAATATTAAGGTGAATGTTCGAAATGTTGATTCTCACCCAAGCATAATGGGGAGATATTAATCTACCTATGAAAATATTTCATTATGATTGTAATTTAAAATGATCATCTCCAACCAGACAGGAGCCAGCGTGTCTCGTTATTATATTTGTCTTGAGCTAAACAATTTTTTTGAGGCCACCCGGAGCATTAGTATGTCCAGCCGTTCCTGTGCACCAAAAAGCTTCGTCAACACGATCGTGAATCAAACGGTATAAATCCGGCCGGGATATCATCACAAGGGAGCACCTGATTATAATCAAGGATGGCTGTATGAAGTCGAGTTGGTTGTTCTGCGATATGAGTGACGGACTATACTGGATTTTGTTGGTAGGTACTAGGTACTTGTGAAACTTGAACAAACGTTGAAGTATTATTGATGGGTAAATTATTATACAATGGTAAATTATTAAACAACGGTAAATTATACATAACGGCAATTATTACACAAGGGTAAATTATCACACAACGGTTCATCTACCAAGAAGGGTCTGGATTTTGTTGATCGGTACTTTTGCAAATTGAACAACCGTTGAAGTATTATTGATGGGCAAGTTATTACACAACGGTTCATTACAGGTATTGACCACAGAAAACAGTGATCAACGCAGAAGGGGCATCTATTTCACTCCACATAAACAATTTTCCTTTAGGCTGTATTATTTTAGCAACATTTGACTCGTGATTTAGGTAGGTACCTAGTAACGAGTACGGGGTTAGGTACTAACCTACGTAGGGTCTGCGATTCACATAATATATTATATAGACGGGTTATCTATACAGAGAGCTCTGATCTGTAACAGAAGGGTATTCTGTACAAAATAAACCGTTGTGCAGGGATTTGCAGCGTTTTCTTTTTCATTTTATTCAAACCACAATACTTCAAACATACATAAATTCAAAATGTTTGACCGCCATATAAGGATACCGTCAAATGAGGCCATGATTCGGTCATGAACGGAACTCTTGATCCATGCTCAGTAGCTCATCTTGAGATTATTCTTTTAGAATCATTATTCAATCGAGCGGGACATTGTTCTAGGATCATCGAGCTGATTGGGTGTGCAATTTGAACTGATCTTAAGAGCGAGAAAATATAGGAATGAACGGGGCAATCTCGTGCCTGGGTAGGCAGCACTGGGCCCGGGGTGAGTTCTAATATTGTGATTCATTGTGTGAATATTATTAAGACGCCACCACAAACATGTGAATTTCTGACTTTGCGAAATTAGTATATTAAATAGTCCGAACTTGTACCTAAACAGATCTGTATTTTGTCGAATATAAAGTAGTGTTCATGATCGATCTAGAGCTTGTGCTTATCCTGAGAACTTTTCATTGGTGCCGAAACCCGGGAAGTTCTGCCCCATGGCTGAGTGACTATCCAGCGTGTGAGGTTAAGCTCAACTGCGGTCATTCGCCTAACTTGTAGTTTTTAATCAGTAGTCAGGCTGTCATTGGACGTCATAATGAGCCCAAGATCTTTGAAAATTATCCTCGACGTAAGCCATTTTAGCTCTGCTGAACACGGATCAAAAGAGGATCTACAAGGCCTTACAAACCTGGAGCCTTCAGGTGGGCCCAGCTCTAACTGCAGATCAATGGCCCTCTAAAATCTAGTACAGCAGTTTGTAGTTCAGGGTCGATCTCTTACAAACGATGTGGCTCAGGCGGGTTTTGAGGATGCCATGGAGGAGATCCTCATTGTTAAGGTAAGCAAACTGATTGTCCGCTTGACTTTGGTCCCGAAACCCGTTCCGTCCTATCTCCTTTGGAACCTAAGGGCAGCTCTGGGTCCATGGCCTGATGAAATAAAGTACCAAGCACTTCTCATTCAACTTAGCCCTGAAGTGCAATCATCATTCCGTCGATCTGGTTACAGGTATCCCGAACTGTATGAAGCACTGTGCGCTGAAAATTTGGGCAAGTATAGGTTAGCTCGCCAACCGTAGACTCATCCCAAGGTTGCAGCAGCTGGATGCCATACAGATTGACGGATTTCTCTCATCTGCCTGGAGCTGGGTGAGTTCAATGGAGGGACTTCCACTAATGAACTGGCATGCTTCCTTCTGTTCGAAGATCTTCTCAGTAATTGGATCCGGCTATTAAGAACAAGTTCAACCAGGGGGGAGTTGGAAGACGAGATCTTCTCATATAAGCAGCTCCTCGAAATAGCTCACATTTTCCCAGATGATTCCCCAGGGGTCACGACCTAGATCAAGTTCTGAGGAAAGGGGTTCCAGTAAGCAGCGAAAACCCAGGCCCCCTCCCACTCCTCGCACAACAGATCGACCACCCTCGCTCGGTCAGTCACGAGGGAGCGGTTCAAATGTCATCACTGCTCAGGACCTCACTTCCCTATACCACTGCGAAGAGTTCCGGTAGTTCAGCGTCGAGAGTTCATCAGATCAACTGGACTCCCCATTCATTGCTTTTTGTGGAAGCACAACCCCCCTCAGAACTGTACTTCACTCCAACAGCACCATTGCGGAGGATCACACCACATCCTACTCCATGTCGACGAGGAATCCGGACGATCTGCCTTCACCATCAAAACATTAAAAGGGTATACGGGGAAAACAAAACCCTAGGCTCCCAGGCCCCAGCTCCCGGCCCAGCTGGCGGTCGTTGTGGATGCCCATCATCTGAAATTCCTGCCAGAGCCAGTACTCGCAAAGTAAAGCTCAATGGTTCAGGTTCTACCTCAATGTTCAAGCTCAGCTCTTGGCAGGGAGTGATAAGTGGCGGGGTAGAGTCCAAGGCTCCTGTTTTCTAATTTGCGCTTCCCTTTCAGCTCTCATAACGTTACCAATCCCGTAAGTGAGAACCAACATCAGGGCTGACCGTAGCTTCCGGTAGAGCGGTAGGGGGCCTCTGCACCAGGAGATGACAGGGCGTAAGAACTAGCAGATCATTGGGCGAATTAGACTGAAACACCAAAGGCCTACTGTTTGGAACTGCCTCAGGTGTTGAAGGACCCTTCTCTGCTGAAACCTAATGGTGCCATACACAGGAGAAGTGGGATTCATTGCATTACTCTTTTGGTTAGTAATAGAGTAGATCTTAATAACCCTATTGGACCTGTTGTGCCACCAACCGCCCTAGGTCATAGGCCTGGCCCACGTTATCTGCGAAGTCTAGCGAGCCCCACCGATCGATCATAGCGAGTAACTTCGGTTCTCATACGTCCACTAGTAGGAATGTTTATGGGGATCATTCTAAGTCTAGCTCACTTCTCTCAAAGAAAAGGTCTTCCTTTCATTTCCCACGGTCAAAGGGGGAACTACTTCCCACTGCTATAGTTCGGGTGTTCTCAGACGTTACCTCTCCTGGTGAAGTCTGCAGGGCTTTGCTGACACGGGGTCTGAAATCCAATTGATCTACCACAAATTGGCTCTTGCGCCAGTTTACTGGTGACGCCGATCAACTATGTAGTCTTGGGCGTGGGAGCCCAGCCGCAGACAGCATGTCATCACTTTTTCGGCATACTTGAACTGGGCACAGGTTGCCCTTTTTAGCCTATGATGTAGATCAGGTCACAGCTCCCTTGACCTCCTCTAGTTTCTCGTTAAATCGTTGGTCTCATACCTGAAGCGTGGGATCTAAGCTTGCGGACTCTTTGTTGAGTGAGCGGAATGACATCGATCTTTCTTCTGGCGTAGATCCTTATATGCAGCTAGTTCTGTCTCAAACAATTCCCTCAAAAAGGGAACTCTCCTTGGCTTCTTAGTTCTGAACTGGGGTGGCTTGTGGTGGGCCACTTGCATCCGGAGTTTGTTCAATTTAGTCCACTCGCTGAACTGCAAACCTTCAACTCGGATGAACCAGTCCTCTCCATCAGACACCACGCTCTTTGGGACACGAGTCTCATGTTGCATTTAGATCAAAAAATTGTCTTGTCCTGAATGGACTCGAAAATACAGATTGCACCTCCCCAAGGCCTTAAAAGAAGATATTCAGGTGTTGCGCCTGGTGATTATTCGGACCCTCCCCAGCGTGAAATCAAGGATTCTTGTCCCCAGCATACCAAGCTGCCCCATTCCCGTAAACCCTTGTTCTTTCCTAAGGTCCAGGCATCTCTGTCCAAGGCTGCTCGGATGGCTGTGCGAAACTTGTTCTCCATAGCCCCTGTGCTTCAATATTATCCCATCTTGTTCTCAAATCCTAATTGGTCACTTGGTGGATTCTCCCTCCATTGTTCCTTTCTCTCAGAACCCCGCTCGTTTCGACGTGGCAGCCACGCCCGTCTCTGTTGATGTGCGAGACAGATCAGCTTCTTCGTCAAATGCTCGTGATTGAGTCTTGATGCACCACAGTTGAATTAGAGGCGGAGCAGCTCTTTGTTAGTCAAACTCGCCATGACGAGAGTGGGCGTTATGTAGTTCCTTTGCCCATTGCCCAGGACCATACTGTTTTAGGTGCTTCTCGCGCGATCACTCTTCAACAGTTCTACCGACTCGAGTCCAAGTTCAGAAAGGATCCCTTTCTAGCTCAGTCTTACCGGTAGTTCATTCACGAGTATAGAGATTCGGGTCGCATGTGCCTTTGGACTTACCCCATTATTATATACGGCATCATGCTGTGCACGTTCTGGCGACCCCCCAAACAATATCTGAGTGGTATTCAGTGCCTCGCAACGCACATCAAATGGCCTTCCACTAAATCTTAGAAGTAGGTCCCAAGCTCCAACAGGACATATATGTCTTGTAGTGCTTCGGTCTCGGTTGTTCCGTTTTGTGTTCATTGCTGACATTCGTCAAATGTTCAGACAAATAAAGCATGTCCATGAGGATCAGGGCATGCTGCGTATAGTTTGGAGAGATTCCCCTTCAAATGAGGTAGAGGACTACGCTCTTTGTACACTAAATATGCAACGGCCCCTGCCCCTTTCTTGGACATACAAGTACTTGTGGATCTGGCTGCCTCTGGTAAGGAGACTCACCCAGTGGCCATGGAAATATTATCCAATGACAAGTACGTAGATTATGCTTATGGTGGGGGAGAAACCGTTCAGTTGGCTCTGCAGGCTCGAGATGAACTGATTGATCTTCTGCAGACGGCTGGTTCCGAGCTTCTAAAGTGGGCCTCCAATGATCATACGGTCCTGCAGAGTACTGCCTGCATGTTGCGGAGGCTGTTGACCTCGGCGTAGAGGATGAAAAGCCGTTAAAACTATTGCGTGGAATCCCAGATCTGACTGTTTATTCTTCAGAGTCCTCACTACCCCCCATATCAGGCCCCCAAGCGGGAGTTGGCCAGTCCAGTAGGTCGAGGGGTGGGTCATGCCAGTGTCGATCTTTGCTCGGTGCATTCACCGTGAAGTTTGCTAAGTTTGGATGGGATGATCGGTTGCCTAGTTCCTTGGTTCATGATTGGTTCAGCCGGTTCCATGGGAATGTTGGCAGACCTACAAATTCCCAGGTACATAAATCTGATCAGTTCTAATCAGTGGCTTGTAGGCTTTGCCGACGCGTCTGAGCGAGCCTACTTCACTGTGGTGTATCATGTTTCTCTTCAGAGTTCTTCATTCGTAACTCACTTGATCATGTTCTGAGCAAGGATCGCTCCATTAAAACAAGAGATGATACCTCGTCTCGAGCTTTTGTCAGCAGAACCACTCAGAAAAATCGTGAGAAAGGTATGTCCCTTATTTTGCTCAGATCCTGGACAGTAATATTGTGGCATGTTCCGATAGTTCAATGGTGCTCTCGTGGCTCACTGCCAACCCTGCTCCACAGTGGAAGGTCTTTGTAGGAAACAGGGTAGCCAAAACACTGGCAGATCTGCCCGTTGAGTACTGGTTTCATGTTGACTAGGCACAACCCCGCAAATGTGCCCTCTGGAGGCAAACTCCGAGTCAGTTATTCCGTGACTCATTGCGGTGGACTGGACCCACATGGTTGCAGTTAGAGAGAGTTCACTGGCCAATTCGGCATATCCGTCCCGATTTAGCCCAGGAGTCCATAGCTGGAGAGATCCGTGCTGCGGGCGCTCATTGTGTTGTTGTTGAGCAGATTTGCTAGAGAAGGACTTTAGTTCACAGGCTCGCCTTAGACGCGTGTTTGCTTGGATTCTTCAGTCCAAAGAGAATTGTAGGCCATCCCTAGTAAGGTGAAGCGGTTCCTGTTCCAAGAAAAGGCTCTCAATCACTGAACTTTTGGTTCAAATAGCTCCACTCAGCACAGAGGAGTTGAAAGCAGCAGATATGGTTTTAGTCAGGCCCGTCCAGAAACGCCACTTCCACAATATCATGGTGGTACTTGTCAAGTCAGGCCCTAGGACCAAGCTGATGAGGCAGTTAGCTCTTTTTCGTTTAACGGATGGGGTTCTCCACGTGGGAGGCAGATTGGTGCATAGCTCTAATCTGTACGACACCCAGCACCCCACTTTGATTCCAGCACAGGACGTCTTTACCATGTTGCTCGTTCGGCAGGCTCACGAGAGCTGTCTGCACGTGGGACCTCACGCTACACTAGCATATTTGTGCATTAGGTTCAGGATAGTGACTGGGGAGATCTGTGGTGACTAAAGTGCTGTCCGGGCTGTACCTGCTGTTGTTCCATTATACCTGAGCACTTACAGCCCGAGATGGGCCAACTTCCTGCCGGACAAGTGCAGCGCTCTTATGCCATTGTTCAGGTGACCTGTCCCTTCACGGTTTCGGTGGAGGGATTGCGAGGCGCTCGGATTTTGATGATGTACAGGTAGGGCAAAGAGCGTGGTGTGTGATGGAGAGGACTGGTTCATCTGAGTTGAAGGTTTGCAGTTCGGCGAGTGGACTAAACTGAACACACTCCCGATGCAAGTGGCCCATCACGAGCCACCCCAGTTCAGAACTAAGGAGCCAAGGAGAGTTCCCTTCTGAGGGAATTGTTTGAGGCAGAACTAGCTGCATATAAGGATCTACGCCAGAAGAAAGATCGATGTCATCCCGCTCACTCAACAAAGAGTCCCCAAGCTTGGATTCCACGCTCCATGTATGAGGCCAACGATTTAACGATAAACTAGAGGAGGTCAAGGGGGGAGCTGTGACCTGATCTACATCATAGGCTAAAAAGGGCAATCTGTGCCCAGTTCGAGTATGCCGAAAAAGTGACATCATACTGTCTGTGGCTGGGCTCCCACACCCAACACTACATGATTGATCGGCGTCACGAGTAAACTGGCCACAAGAGTCAATTAATTTGTGGTAGATGAATTGGATTTCAGACGCCATGTCAGCAAAGCCCTGCAGACTTCACCAGAAGAGGTAACGTCTGAGAACACCCGAACTATAGCAGTGGGAAGTAGTTCCCCCTTTGACCGTGGGAAATGAAAAGAAGACCTTTTCTTTGAGCGAACTGATCGATACTTAGAATGATCCCCATAAACATTCCTACTAGTGGACGTATGAGAACCGAAGTTACTCGCAATGATCGATCGGTGGGGCTCGCTAGACATTCACAGATAACGTGGGCCAGGCCTATGACCTAGGGCGGTTGGTGGCACAACGGGTTCAATAGGGTTAATAACATCTACTCTATAACTAATCAAAAGAGTAATGCAATGAATCCCACTTCTCCTGTGTATGGCACCATTAGGTTTCAGCAGAGAAGGGTCCTTCAACACCTGAGGCAGTTCCAAACAGTAGGCCTTTGGTGTTTCAGTCTACTTCGCCCAATGATCTGCTAATTCATACGCCCTGTCATCTCCTGGTGCAGAGTCCCCTTACCGCTCTACCGGAATCTACGGTCAGCCCTGATGTTGGTTCTCACTTACGGGATCGGTAACGTTATGAGAGCTGAAAGGGAAGCGCAAATTAGAACCATCAGGAGCCTTAGAGTCTACTTTTCACTCCCTGCCAGGAGCTGAGCTTGAACATTGAGTTAGAACCTGAACCATCGAGCTTTACTTTGCGAGTACTGGCTCTGGCAGGAATTTCAGATGATGGGCATCCACAACGACTGCCAGCAAGGTCCTAACTAGACGAACGGGAGCCCTCACCTGTTTGGTGAGTGGGGGGGTTAGTGTCGTACTCTAATGCATTCTGAGAGCAATCTGAACAAGAATCAAAGTTGACCGGACATCAAGACCGTCGTGGAGGACTACTAGCACAGTGGGTACCCCTGAACTGGAAACTTGAGGGCCGGGGCCTGGGAGCCTAAGGTTTTGGTTTCCCCGTATACCTTAACTGTTTTTGATGGCAGATCGTCCGGATTTCTCGTCGACATGGAGTAGGAGGTCGTGTGATCCTCCGCAATGGCACTGTTGGAGTGAAGTACAGTTCTGAGCGGAGTTGTGCTTCCACAAAAAGCAATGAATGCAGAGTCCAGTTGATCTGATGAACCCTCGACGCTGAACTACCGGAACTCTTCGCAGTGGTATAGGGAAGTGAGGTCCTGAGCAGTGATGACATTTGAACCGCTCCCTTGTGACTGACCGAGCGAGGGTGGTCGATCTGTTGTGCGAGGAGTGGGAGGGGGCCTGGGTTTTCGCTGCTTACTGGAACCCCTTTCCTCAGAACTTGATCTAGGTCGTGACCCCTGGGGAATCATCTGGGCAAATTTGAGCTATTTCGAGGAGCTGCTTATATGAGAAGATCTCGTCTTCCATCTCCCCCCTGGTGGAACTTGTCCTTAATAGCCGGATCCACTTACTGAGAAGATCTTCGAACAGAAGGAAGGATGCCAGTTCATTAGTGGAAGTCCCTCCATTGAACTCACCCAGCTCCAGGCAGATGAGAGAAATCTGTCAATCATCCAGCTGCTGCAACCTTGGGATGAGTCTACGGTTGGCGTGCTAATCTATACTTGCCCGAATTTTCAGTGCACAGTGCTTTGCACATTTCGGAATACCTCGAACCAGATCGACGGAATGATGATTGCACTTCAGGGCTAAGTTGATTGAGAAGTGCTTGGTACTTTATTTCGTCAGGCAGATGTGGCACTGCGCAGTTGAATACCCTTTTGAACAATGAGAACTTGGATTTTCTTATACCACAAACAACGCTTACATATATTTATTCTTTCTTTATGTTTTGTTATTTGACTGCGAACTAATCTGTTAAAATCCTTAATGTAAACGTAGTGCCTATTGTCCCCTTCTTCTAGCATTAGGAGGTCCCTGTGGTCATCCAACTCCCTATCCACGACCTTCTTTGGGCACACAATATTCTTTTCGTTCAGAGTAAATACATTGATAGAAATATTGTTTTTAGCTTCGAATATTTTGATGTCGTGTAGGGAGGTGGGAAAAGAAACGCAGCTGAAATCGTAGCGGTGAGGGATATTCCGATATTGTGATGGCCTCATTGAATGATGGGGAACGAACTTGGCTAAAATGGCGAAATAGAAGCAGCGGTTGTCGTCATTTGGGACATTTAGACAAGCTTTTCTATCAGCGATTATCTTGGGTAGTTTGAAGGGACCAGCCCCTCCGCGTAGGGGGGAGTACTTGTTTATTTTTAAACGCAGCCCATAAATTAATTCCAATTTCCATCCGCTCTTCTTCAGTTCTAATTCTGTTAGTTCATCATTCAGCTTTATGAACATGTTGTTTAAAATATTGTCAATTTCTGGATGATCTAATAAAATTTCATTCTTCACTTTAATGTTGGTCTCTAGGTTTTCATTTAAAATGTTCACCATGCGGCAGTCCACGAATATATTAAATTTGATGGGGCCGTGATCAGAGAGGTTTTGTACTAAAATCCTAGTTATTTTGTGCCTCACATCATGTAAAAATAATGGCAGATCCAATGTAAAATTTGATTGTATAAAATATGATGCGATTCGATTCGTAAAAGCTGTTTCGTACGGTAAGATAAAATCAATATTAGGTTGGGTGGCTAGTAAGTTTCTTACGTGAGGATCAGTGGACCTTCTACAATTGTTGCTAATTGATGGCACTGTACTACATAATTGTATATGGGCATGAAATAGGGCTGCACTAGCGAACTGTCCACCACACGTATCGCATAACAAATCAGCTTTACAGGCTAGTTCGTGTCTTATTTTTTCTAATATATCTTGAAAAACTTCCCCACATTTCGCGCAATAAGAAATCCTAGTGTGTAAAATTTCATGACTCATTCGATCAGACGGACTATTACACGCTTCCCCACAATACTGGCAAATACACTGGAAAATATCTACATCTTCTGGTGGTGGTGGGGGTGGGGAAGAAAACCTTGTTTTTTTAAGCGGGGGCGCGTCACAGCTCATATTGTGATCGGCTGCATTCAAATTATTACCACATCGGTCGCACAAAACAAAATCTTCAACTTCGAACATTCTTCGCCCGCAATTGGCCTCGTGCTGTGTCAGTAAATAATAGCATGGGAACGTTGAATGGCAAAAAGAGCAAGTTTTAGAAGACGATGCCATTGTACAAGTTGGTAATTAATCAAAATAAACTATTGAACTCCAAAATATAAAGTTAAGTACTCTTCTACGAAAATTAACGAACGCTCTTCTATCAAATTAATGCAATAACAAAAAAAAAACCTCTTTCAAGGAACGAGAAAGGAACTCTGAACGAGAAACGAGAAAACAAAAATAAAGTCGAACGAAACCGGATCTAAGAAAGAAAAAGGTGATGGGGGTAAATTAAATGTAATCTTCTTGAATGTTGGATCTCAGCGAGTGGGAAAAACTATTGCGAGATATGTGTGAAAAAGAAAAAATGAAAAATTAACTGGATAAGAAAATAAATTGATAGCAAGGGAGGGGGAAAGGGCGAAAAAAAATGTTGTAGGGGTAAACTAAATGAATACTTCTTCAAAGTTTGGGTCTCAGCTAGTGAGATAAAAACTATTGCGGGATATGGGAAAAAAATAGGGGGAAAATAAATTGAATAATAATAACTGAGATGGGAGAAGAAAAAAAAAAAAAAAACGAGGTAATTTAACCTA
The DNA here is from genome assembly GCA_954871275.1 of Leptopterna dolabrata. Lineage (NCBI taxonomy): Eukaryota > Metazoa > Arthropoda > Insecta > Hemiptera > Miridae > Leptopterna > Leptopterna dolabrata. The sequence goes on along the minus strand of OX940976.1, from coordinate 62,454,752 downwards.
AAAGAAGGATGAAGAAAGAAAGAGAGAAAAAAAAAACGCAAAGGGTTTGGGATGCTACTAGAACCAATGATCCTAACAATGAATATTAATTAGGGATTACCTATTTAATCTTCCGTAGTTGAGGAGATGGGAGCAGTGGCAGGCAGGAGGACTTTCTGTGTTGAGAACTCAGAACGAAGTGTGGCTGCTGAGGGACTCCGGCTCCTTATATAGGGGTGAAGGGGAGTGCCTGTTCAGACCTGCTGAGGCAGGTGGTTCAGTGGCCTGGGTGATTGTCCAGACCTTTCCAAACTTGATTAGATCTGTTTACACAAGTCCTTCCAAGGTGGGTGAGTGGCCTGGGTGATTGTGGTATTGTGGATTGTGGGCTTGTGAGGGTGGTAGGAGGTTGATGGGTGATGATGGATGATGGGTGGGGGGGGGGGGTGATGGGTGAAGGTTTGTGGGCGGAGGGGTAGGAGGTGGTGAGGGGGGTGAGGGGGTGAGGGGTGAGGGGGAATGAGGGCTAGGGGGGTGAGGGGTGTGAGGGAGTGAGGGGGTGTGAGGGGGGAGTGAGGGGGTGAGGGGAGTGAGGGGTGTGAGGGTGAGGGGTGAGGGGGGGTGGGGGGGGGGGAGTGAGGGGGGAGTGGGGAGTGGGGAGTGAGGGGGTGAGGGGAAGTGAGGGGGTGGGGGGGGGTGGTTGGTAAGGGGTGGGTGAGAAGGTGGACTCGCCCGCTAAGGCAGGAGGCAGCTGGTTAGACTGACGAGCATGTTCAAACAGGAATGTCCCAGAATCCCCATATTGACTCTACTCTTGAAACGTAAACCATCAAATTTTGAGGGGGGGTAAGAATTTTTTTTTTCATGCTCGATTCCAATGGTTCATTATTGAAAATAATAAACCAAAAATCCAAACAAGTACTCATTTACAAGTACATTTCAGTTTATTTTCATCGTTCTTTAGGTGAAAATTTTATGATAGTTACAAGAAATTTGGTACGAACCTTCAGACCGACATGGAATCAAAACGTTTCTTCATTATAAAAACACAAAGGGCGAGTGGACATTTTTAGAAAGAAGATATTCAAATAGTAAAATTCATGTTGTAATTTAGTTTTTTGCCACCTTCAATATTTTTCTAGTTTCTTTTCTAGAGCTAAAAATTTCTTAGTTCTATCTGGAGGGAACGTAATATCAAGGTAGTTCGCGAATGAGCCTCAAGATATTGTGGAGAAATAAATATGTTGGGCCTAGGTATCTACCCACCCTCATCCAACTCTAAACGTCCAGGCCAAAATCCAACCCCCTCATAATGATTGACACACGATGAGATTCTATCTTCTTTTGACTAATACCAACTATGACTTGGTCTTGAAGAAAATCTATAGTTATTCTCATCTACTCAGCTTTGTATTGCCTTTGTAATGTCGATCGGAACGAGCTCTATACTGTTATACTGAATACATATACATAAAATACATACATAAAATAGATAAAACCTAGTATAAAAGATCTAGTATAGAAGACCTAGTATAAAAGACCTAGTATAAAAGAGATAAAATATCTGTCTTACTTCAGGAGTAGAATAGCAAACAATGTGAGAGGAATGGTAGTGACACACATCAGGGGCGTTCCGTAGTCTGACCGCTGACAGTTCACAACAGCACCTCTTCCAAGATGTTTTTCCAAGTGGTACAAATCACATTGTAGAACGCTCCTTTAACAGTAAAGTGTTATCCAAGGTTATAATCATAGTAAAAAGTATTATTTTCTACAAAACGCTGCAAAGTTTGTCACATGGGTTTGTTATTGTGTTGGTGATCATATGTTGTTTTTTTCATGTGCAATAATTGAAATAGCTGTTTTTGATGGTTTCCACCTATTTTGGCCCCCAAAACTCGAATTAAGCTCCTATTTTTGAGAAATTATCTTTGATAATATTGATACTGCAAGTTAACTGCTTGACTCACCTGTTAATATTACCTACAGTATGACTATAATAATTTATGATGATTTCAGACAATTTCCCAGGTTTTTGAGTCATTGGGAGCTGAACCATCGTTGCAACCTCAATTCATCATTCATTGATCTAAACCAGCTTCATATTATTCGGTCTTCTCGCCATAAAAAACATGGAAAACAATATCTCACAAGCTCATGTTCACTAAATCCTCAAAAAAAAGTCGAAAAACCCTATTTTAACTCCCATTTTTCACCCCTAACACCCCTTGATGTATTCCGATCGGGCTGGTGAGCTTTGGAGCACAACTAGGACTCAGATGGAGCCTGTGGGCGAAAGAACGACGATTTTAGTCCAAAATTTAAGGTAAATTTAAGGCTGAAACATCGCTAGAACCTCAGGTTCCCACTCTTCGGTCAAAATCGACATCGTCCTAAGAAACATGGAAAACGATACCTCACAAGCTCATGTTACTAAAACACCAAGTAACCATATTTTTATAAACCTTCTCCACTCAAGGGGGCGAGACGATGAGTAGCCAAGTACATAAAGAGCGAAATGATCAGATCGAATTCTGATCGCCTCATTGGACGACAGCTGATCACGTCCGCGACGTTGGCAGGGCAGTCGGACGAAAAGCCCCAGCCTGAAATGGCTGTTTACTTTACTTTAACTTACTTCACCCTATTTTTACACCCATTTTTCACCCATAACACCCTTGGGTAGCCCGATCGGGCTGCAAAGTTTTGGGACACACTTAGGGCCCAAATGGAGACAGAAAATAGAGTAGATAAGCATGTACGGCTATCTGTTTCTCATTTCTATTTGTGGACTAAGAGGGATATTGTAAGTTTCTTCGCCAATCCTCGGCCTAATGGGTATCTGGAATTTCATTACCTTTGTGAAGCCGAACCCCTGTAGGTACTTATTTTGGTTTATTATTTTCAATTTCATCAATTCAATCATTTTCAGTACCGATCAACAAAATCCAATAGTCCATCACTTATCAAATGAAATAATATCGCAGAACAACCAACTCGACTTCATACAGCCATCCTTGATTATACTCAGGTGCTCCGTAGTGATATGATATCTCGGCCGGATTTATACCGTTTGATTCACGATCGTGTTGACGAAGCTTTTTGGTGCACACGAACGGCTGGACGTGCAATGCTCGGGGTGGTCTCAAAAAATTGTTTAGCTCAAGACAAATTTAATAACGTAAAAAAAACCAGACCCTTCTATCGGAAGTTTTCGAGCTACGACGTTCTGAAAATTTCAACCCCTATTTTGAACCCCTTAGAGATGACTGACAGTAACGTCGAGCTTCGAGGACCAACTAGACCCCGAACGGAACCTGTAACCCAAATTTCATCAATTTTTTTTCATGGTAACTAAGAAAAGTGGCCCGTACGGCGTACGGCGGACAGACAGAAATATTTTTATTGCATTTTTGGATTCTGCATACCTTGAAACGTAAACCATCAAATTTTTAGGGGGGGGTTAGATTTTTTTTCTCTTGCTCGATTCCAATGGTTCATTATTGAAAATAATAAACCAAAATGATGGATCTTCTGGATTTTGTTGATTGGTACTGTTGCAACTTGAACAAAAGTTGAAGTATTATTGGGTGAATTATTGCACAACGGTTTATTATTTGCCTTATGCTTCATGAATAACTACAAACAATTATAATGACTGAATTATTGAATCCCGCATCAGGGGCATCTATACAGGTAAATAATAAACCGTTGTGTAATAATTTGCAGCGTTTTTTATTATGTACGCCTAAACGCACGAGGGGTTGACATTTTTTCTTGTCCGATGTTTCCTAGTAAACATAACTCGGAGGAGATTTTTCGAAGTGGCTCTAGGAAATAATAGACTTGCCCACTTACCTATCCACTTTTCATCATCAACAGTTGAACGTTTTGCACCAGTGCGTGTATCCAACCTGTCTGTCCCATGCAATAAAACTTGGGAGAATCTTCTCGAGTCAAGTTTTCAGGAAAGATTTGACGTGCTGGTTCGGTGAGCAGTGGGGGAGATATGATCTCTTCCTAACACCGAGAAAGAGGATTGGAGAAAGAGGATTGTCCATTGGTTCAAAACAACAGAAAGAACGGAATTTTTCGAAGTACTTGAGTGGACAAATGCATGAGGTCTCTATGAACACGATGACTAACGGGCACCTGGAGATCGGAGTGAGGGTAGTCGCCGTTGTAGGACGACGCTATCCCATAACCGAGGCTTCTGCTCCGAAATAATGATGGTTAGGAGGGCTGACATTGTGTCAGCCCTCCTAACCGACCGGGCTGTATATCGCGGCTGGGTTGTGTTCAACCCCATCATTAGATGGAAGACAAAAAATGAATTGGACCACGACAGGATGGGGGAACGCCAGGAAGCAAGCCAAGTTCGATTCCTGCTTCCTTACCGCCCTACATATTCCTTATTCGAGGTTCGACGCTGGAAATGCGAGCCAGCCTTCATGTTCAACGTTTATGCTACTTGCCACAACCGAATTTCGCGCCATCTATGACGGCACGTATGGTTATGATTTTTTTCTACTTCCCAAAAATAGGTAACATCCCTCCGCCTCCATCCTATTAAACTGAACTATGGTTCCTACGAGAAAATAACTGGGAATCTTGGGTAGCCTCACTCTACGCATAGCTTAAATAATACATTATGAATTACCTACATACTTGAACATATCTCCTGAGAGTTTCAGAATTGCTGCAGCTGGGATATTCATGAAGATAAAAGCCAAATCTTCTGCCTGAAGGTCGAAAACCTTGGCATCGATGTAGGCCCCGGCGTTCAGCAGGAGTCGGCATCTGTCAGTTGACATGGAGACAGCCGAAAGATGAAGTGGCGTCACTCCGGATTGACTTTGAGCATTTATTTCGGCGCCGTTCGCTATCAAAGCCGCTATAATGTCTGGCGGGTTGAACAGCGAATAGTAGGAGGCCATGTGGAGAGCAGAGGATCCTGAAAACACTCAGTGCTATAGTCGTTGTTGATAAAAATCCATACGAATGTTTTATTTCATGGTGGTACAATAAATGTGATGGTTAGAAAGTAAGTGATGGTTAAGGAAAGTCCTCCATTCTCACTAACTAGGTTCTTTATGGAATATAACACAAACCAAAAGGAAAAGTTGTGCCTCCATGTTCGAAAACATAACATACCATTTTATTTCTGTGGAAAGAAAACGTTTTTGTAAAAATGTTTGCATTGCAGTTTGGATATATATATATAGAAGCAGCAAATTGTTATAGTACGGTTTATTATTTACCTGTATAGATGCCCCTTCTGCGTAGATCACTGTTTTCTGTGGTCAATACCTACCCTTGTGCTTCCCCCGTAAAGAAGACCGTAAATCGAGTACTGGAGCCGGCCGGGCAAAATTACTATTTCATAAATATGGGTGGATTCAAGAGTTCTGTCTATAATTATTTTTTGTTATGTATTAAGAATAACGTGTAATTTAACGTGTAGTGTGCGAAGAATAACTGGATAAAAATTGAGTAGGTACTTCGGATTTCGCGTTTGCTCATGCGCAGTGGTCATCCCAATGATTTGAGCTTTTTGAAATTCATAAGATACCATTTGGGGCCCAACCCGCATGATTGCTGAACATTTCTGCGATATCGGATTCAAGGCAAGGATTTGCGAGCACACAGACGGAAAAACAGACATGGAACCAAATTCATCATTCATCATTCTTCAAATGTGTCGTGGCTTCCTCCCAGAACCACAACCTCTACATATTGTAAACTTAAGTTCTCGCCAAATAAACTTGCAGAAGTGGGGACGGAAGTCACAGGGGAGTCGATGCACAACCTGGGTCCTCACCATCGTCTACTAGCTAGAGTGCTAGAGCTAGAGGATGGAGGGAGACGGCTTCCAGGCCTATATATACTCGCCTCCTGCGCCTTTCTAACCATTCTACGCTCTCCTTAAGTCGCTGACTTATCTCTCTCTCTCTCCTCACCTATTCTCTCTCCTCACCTATTCTCTCTCCTAACCTAAAAGATCTTGAGCATGGTGGAGGTTCGCCCTTAACCAAACCAAGCAAATATTCCCAAAAGATATCGAGCATGGTGGAGGTTCGCCCTTAACCAAATTGAGCACACATACCAAAAAGATCCTGGGCATGGTGGAGGTCCGCCCTTAACCAAACCAGGCCACAAACCCTAAAGATCTCGGGCATGGTGGAGGTCCGCCCTTAACCAGAGCCGGGCACATCCCCCCCTCACACCGCTCGTGGTGGATATGCGCCAATCTAATCCATCACAAAATGGAATAATATCACAGATTAACCAACTCGATTTCGTACAGCCATGAGTGATTACAATCAGGTGTTTCCGAGCAATGATATCTGGGCTCGATGTATACCGTACGATTCACCCTCATGTTGACGAAGGGCCTTACTGTGAACGAACGGTCGGACGTCGTTGCTCAATTTCGGGATTTAAAAACGTCATAAACACCATAGGTAAACGTTTTCGATCCACGGCGTTCTGGCATTTTAACACTGTTTTTCACTTCTTAGAGATGAGTGACAGTAACGCCGAGCTTTGCGGACCAGCTAGACCCCAAATGGGACTTGAAAACCAAATTTCAATAATTTTGGTTCATGGTGACTAAGAAAAGTGCGACGGACGAACGGAATTTTTTTTAAACGCATTTTCAGATTCTGTGAGTACGTACCTTGATAGGGAAACCTTCAAATGGGGGGTGGGGGGGGGGGGTGTTAAAAAGTGTTTTATGCTTGGTTACAAAGGTTTATTATGTATTGAAAATAATATTAACCACAAGCACTTGGTAGGTATTTGAGGGATACATCCAGTGGTGGTACTCTTAGTAATTTTTGTCTTCCTTTAGTCAAGGAAGTCTTGAAATTTTATTCTGATGTAAAAGTGAAATTGAACAGAACAGAGGGTTGTTTTGTCCGCTTCATTTCAGTACCAGCAGCTTTTTAATAGTATACCAATGGTCGTTTGGTGATATAATTTTTCAGCTTTCTACCGGTTAGGTATTTTTTTAAACCAAATTAGAGGGTGCTGTCTGCAGTAAATTGAAATCCCACGAAAAAAGATTTCCAAGTTGGAAAAATAGTCAGCCCTCACCATGTTTGTCTTGAGCGTGGACGTCCGCCCCTTTTTCCAAGAGTGCAAATACGACTTGTTTCAACCCTCTGACACCAGCCAACATCAAAGGGGTAATTCCATTCACTCTAAGATTCGGGTCAGCGCCGTTATTTAACATGAAAACGGCTGCGCTTTCGTAACCATCTTCGATCAAAGCGAAAAGCGGAGTGCAGCCGCGTTCGTCCTTCAAATTGACATCGACACCGACATCCAGCAATAAACTCAAGCAGAAACCAGCCAATGTAAGAGCGTCGTTTGTAACCGTAAATGAGCCCCACATATTGATTAATTGCATGAGACATTGGAAATGCTGTTTCCTTCCGACGATCAACTCGTTTTCTAGTTTCTTTTTAATGTATTCGTACGAGGTCCTCGATGCGGGCAGTTGCTTCTTGAGGGTATTATTCATTATATATCGGATGCCTAGATTTGGGAAATCAGTGACGGGAGGGATCCAAAACCATGGCGGGTCTATGTAGGCTGGGGGGCATCGTTGATCCAGCGGTCGACCGATTTTAGTTCTGGTTTCCGGGATTTTGAATTTGGGTGCATCTCGTTTGAACTTATTGAAGTTGCTGTTATTTGGGGATGTCAACACCGGTGCTATTGCTTTGAGGAGATCGATCAGCGGGGAAGGCAGGTAGCAGCGGAACGGACTCCAGTCGGCACTATCGTTCTCGAAACACTTCTTGCATTCGGCATTCCGATCTTGGAGATATTGTCTAACAGTCGACTTCGACGGAGAGCACTCGATTGGCGTCCAGTGGCCACGCATTTCGTAGTTGATGTAAGCTTGTCGTTCTACAAACAGCTTGACGTTATCTAATCGGTCCGTGTAGGCTGCAATATGTAAAGGGGTTTCCCCATCACATCCACAGCTGTTGACTTTGGTTTCATCCACCTCAAGCAACATTTTGCAGATTTTTGTCGAAAACAAAGCTGCCAAATGTAACGGGGTGTAGCCGAAGTTATCTTTAGCGTTAGTATCAGCTCCGGCGTCAATCAGACATCCGACCAGCTCAGTTTGTTGGTACGTTACCGCAAGGTGTAAAGCGGTGAATCCGTTGAAAACTTCCAAATTCGGATCGGCCCCACGATTGAGGAGGTATTTGGACATTTCCAAGTTCTGGAAATGGATAACGAGGGCGAGTGGCGATAGCTTGCAATAAGGGTTTTGACCTTCCCAAAGGCAATTTACATTTGCTCCGGCGTCGAGCAAAGCTTTGGTTTCCCGTTTCCTGGATTGGATCAAACACGCGATTATAAGGGGCGTCCGTCCAAAACTATCGACGGCGTTGGGGTTTTGAGATTTTTCCAAATTGAACTTGATCATATGCCGGTTGTGAGTCGAGAAATGGATAGGTCGTGTCAAATCCCAGTCTTCTTTGGGCTTCCACCACCCATCGATTCTGATGTTCATGTTCATCTACAACTACCTGGAAGTCAACGTTTAGTAATTTTGTAATTACTGAATGTAACTAATATCCTGTAGTATTTCCTTAGTCTTTTTACCATTCTCAACCGGTTCGTCAGTCTCCAGCAATCCCATATAATCAAAATCATTGAACAACAAGGTATCCTATTATGTTTCATCAGTATTCATTAACACTTTGTTTATTGTCTTACTTATTATATCATTATTTCTAAATATACCATTCATGCAAATTCTCAATATGTATGTAGGTACCTATGTGAGTGAAAAAAGTGAGTGTCCATTCTTCAACTGCAGTTCTAAACTACTGTCTTTATAGGGGTAGCAGTTCTGGAGTAATATATTTTCACCTTAACTGTTCTCAACTTTTCCTCAAATTATTTACATACTGATCCAGATCTATGATCGATGAAATTTTTAGGCTTTCCTTAAGCAGTAGGTAATATTTAATTTGTAATGACTGAAAAAAATACCCTTTAGAAATCGTAGGCACCTTCTTGTAATTTTTCCCGACTTCATAAAATCATCGATCAGAGAAATCCACCATAAAAATTATTATTCTTAGGTGTTACCTAAGATAATTGGGTTTTCACAACGATTAGGCTTTTCATTAACACTATCTTATATATGTATTATAAAAAAGCTGCAGAGTCCTTGTCACATGGGTTTATTATCTACTGGACATACCTACAGAAAGTTTGGCTGTTCATTTATTGTTTCTTTCATGTGCATTATTGAAATGGCAATTTTTGATGGTTTCCACCAGTTTTGGCCCCCAAAAACACGAATTAGGCTCGGCTTTTCCTTTCAACAGATTATTTTTGATTTTTGATTTTTGACACTTCAACACAATCAATAAACGTTGGTACTCGTGAATAGCGTAAAAACGGCAAATGATTGGCGCGCCCTTTGAGATCTCACGTCGTGAAATTAAGTCCAGTTGAGATACGTCTACTCATTTTTCGTCGATTTCAATAATACCCCTTAAATTTTGAAACCCCATTTGATTGTCTTGATTCACCTGCTAATACTACTTCTAGTGTTATTATACAAATTAATAGTGATTTCAGACAATTTCCCAGGTTTTTGACTCATAAAAATGAATTTCGGGAGCTTAACCCTCGTTAAAAGCTCAATTCTTCACTCTTCGCTCAAAATCAACCAAGTATTCGGTCTTCTCGCCGTAAAAAACATGGAAAACACTACCTCACAAGCTCATGTTCACTAAACCTAAAAAATCCCTCGAAAACCTCTATTTTTACAATCATTTTTCTCCCATATCACCCCTGGGAGTATGCCGATCGGGCTGTGTTTCGGAGCACAACTAGGACCCAGATGTGTTCCCAAATGGAGACCCCGAACTGTATGCGAAAAAACGACGATTTTAGACCAAAATTTAACGTAAGTGTAAGGCTGAAAGTTCCTTAGAACCTCAATTTTCCACTCTTTGGTCAAAATCGACTTCTTCGGTCCTCTCGTCCCAAAAACATGGAAAACAATACCTCAAAAGCTCATGTTACTAACGTGTTACTAAAACACAAAAAGTAGGTACCTATTTTTATACACATTTTCACTCATAACACCCCTGGGTATATTCCGACTTGGCTGCAAAGTTTCGGGACACAACTAGGGCCCAAATCCCGGCATGTGTGCAAAAGAAAGAATTTTTTAGACCGAAAATGAAGCCAGTACACGTGATACGGCGGACGGCGGACGGACATTGCATTTTGGTTTATTATTCCGTGAATAATACACCTATGTATTCGCTCAGCAAACAATTTTTATAACACCCCCTCAAAATTTTTTCTTTTCCGTTTCAAGGTGCGTAGATTCCAAAAATGCAATGTCCGTCCGCCGTACGCCGTATCACGTGTACAGGCCTCATTTTCGGTCTAAAAAATTCGTTCTTTCGCACACATGCTCCATTTGGGCCCTAGTTATGTCCCGAAACTTTTCAGCCCGATCGGAATATACCCAAGGTGTTATGAGTGAAAATGTGTATAAAAATAGGTACTTTTGTGTTTTAGTAACATGTTAGTAAAATGAGCTTTTGAGGTATCGTTTTCCATGTTTTCAGGGACGAGAAGACCGAATATGAAGTCGATTTTGACCACAGAGTGGAAAATTGAGTTTGTACCAGATGTTCAGCTCCCAAAATTGATTTTTTATGAGTCAAATACCTGCGAAATCGTCTGATATCACCATCAATTTGTAGAATAACACTAGGAAAAGTGTCAACACGTGGATGAAGACGACTGAATGGCATTACCAATGATCAAAGATAATTTGGAAAAAATGGAGTGTAGGTACCTACCTAATTTGTGTTTTGGGGGCCAAAATTGATGGAAACCATCAGAAATAGCTATTTAAATTATTTTACACGAAAGTAACAATAAATGAACAGCCAGCATTTCTGTAGGTGTGTCCAGTAAAATAATAAACCCATGTGACAAGGACTTTGCAGCGTTTATGGAATCTACGCACCTTGAAACGGAAAAGAAAACATGTTGAGGGGGTGTTATAAAAATTTTTTGCTGAGCGATTACATAGGTGTATTATTCACAGAATAATAAACCTAAAGATAAAGAAAGAAAAAAGAAAAAGATACAATTCTCTAATTGCAGATCCCAAACAGACGAGTCTTAGACAGATTACCCTAATTTCATTAAAATGTTAGCCTCTAGGTGGGTATTTCACTAAAATCATTATCCCCCCCCCCCCCCCATTACATCGCCCATAACGAGTCAAAGCCTCTCGGTCAAAGTGGTCGCAGCTGTCAAATCGAAATATTCCCAGAGTTTCATCTGGTTCCAATGATTCATTTCCACATGATAGCAATTAAATGTAGGTACTTACTCTTCGTGTAATCTGTGTTGATGTTCAATGTTATATTATAAGGTATTTGCACATTTTTCCAGTTGAGTAACTACAATACTTCCAGATAGGTAGCTGATATATTCTGTTCTCAGTGGGTGCCTATCTCGTGATTGACATAAATATATTGCTGCAACTATTTCGTTGCATGAATATCGGCATCTATTTATTAGGTAACGCAATGACAACATGTAACTTGGAGAGGAGCGGTAAAATAATCTCTGAAGTTAACTACGTATTTTTCGTCCGCAGTCAGTGCCAATTACACGTCCATTAATGTCAAAATAGCAGCTCCGAAAATCACTCCGAGAGCCTAATAGAAAAATCGCAAATAAGAATTATCACGTCGAGTAAGAATCGCAAATAAGAATCGAACTGTGTTCTGCTTCGTCCTTACACTTGTCCTTACACTCATCCTTAACAGACCCGGAGTCATCCACGGTTTCAGGGCTGTTAATTTATGTGACTGATTGAAGCCCCCACTACGTTTTGCAATATGAATTGATGCTCTATTGTTGGTGATTGGGCCAAGTTTGTTGTTCATGGCCAAGCGAATCATCCATATTAGATGAACATATTGATCTACGCTGAAGATCTATACAAGAAAAAAATAAACAGTTGTGTGATAATTTGCTCCGTTTTAATATATTTGCACCGTTAACAATAGATTTGTATAGTATATAGTATAAAAAACAGTCTTGTGATAATTTGCCCCGTTTTTAATAGTATATTTGTATAATATACAGGGTGTACACACTTAAGACTGTTAACCTTCTAGGGATCGATTCTGCAGCTAATTTGCAACAAAAAATTCCTCTTGAAAAATTTTCGAAAACCCCTTTATTTTTCGAGTTTTTTCACTATTAAGCTTTTTTCGTGTTTTCGACCTCGTCTCAGTAGAACGGCCATAACTCCCTGAATTTTTGGAGTAAACAAAACGTTGAGGACACCGTTGGAAAGACCGTTAAATTTCCCATCTCCCTGAGGTATTTGGATTTTATTTACAGTAGGTCAAGTAGGCGAAATAATGGACTAAACACGAGAATTTCTCACTTTTTTAAAATTATTACTGTTTTTTTATGGTGCGTTACGTATTAAAACAAAATGGTAAAAAACCGTACGCGTTACAGGAAAAACTTGCCCAAAATCTCAGCTTTCCAACGGTATAATCAATTTGATTTTACTCTGCTAATTAGAGGAGAAAACGACGTTTGAATGCAAAAAAACGGGATTTTTCGTTGAAAACCCTGTTTTTTGGGGTTCAACACCATCAGATCAAGTCAGGAAGGGTTTATTTTCGTTCCCTCGTCATTTTTCACGCTGAATGCAATGGTGACACTCTCCATCCTCCACGGACCGTCTCAAAACTGGGTTTCCTTAGGTTGAAATTGACCCGTTGACCCTAGCCCCCCCCCCCCCCCAACTTTGAGCCCTGTTTGGGATCTGCGTTAAAAAGGTTTGCAAGACGATTCCTGTTCCTGAGCTACCTCGGAATGTTGTTTATCGAACATTTTCACACTCATTACCTTTCTTCTCTTTCAACTCTCAACATGCCTCCGCATTACACAATGCAAGATTATGCCAATATCGTGTTTTTATTCGGTGCCCACCGTGGGAATGCCTCTGGGGCATCTAGGGAGTTTGCAGAAAGATTTCCGGATCGTCCAGTTCCGAATCCCCAGACGATACAAGCCGTTTTCCACCGGCTATCGACGGCGGGATCAACCGTGCCAGCACCTACTAGACAGGGTGGAGAACGCCAATCCCAGATATTAACAAATCTTGGACATTTTTCAACAGGTACAGGTTTTTCACCTATTGTATTTCTACCTGTATTACTAACTTTTAACTAATAACAATTTCTAAGGCTCGTCTCAAAAGTACCTATCTAAGTTGCACTTATTTTAAAAAATCGAAAAGTGCAAAGGTACCTAATTAAAATGTTTAAAAATGCTGTGGTTGCTGAGAGACTAAGACATCTACGAGATCGATACAAAAAATGTGATGTCGGGGGGGAGACTTTGTGGAAAAAGAAGATCCTTGGGATAAATAATAAATTTTTTCATTTTTAAAAATAGGTGGAACTTACTTATGGAACGACCCTTTTTGATGTGATGTGGGACATGTAGGTAACTAAATGAAAATGAAAACTAAATGAAACTGAAATGAACTAAACGAAACTGAAATAAAAAAATGAAAACAGGACCCATCAACTAGTGTTCGGCGAGTTGGCAATCGAGTTGGAGTTGCGCCCTCATTGGTCCATCAAATCCTCCGTCGCCACAACCGCGCTATACCGCGAATGCAATTCGCTCAATGGTTTGTTAATCAAGGACAGGGTTTTTCGTCCCAAGTAATTTGGACGGACGAGGCTACTTTCACGCGAGCGGGAATTTTCAATTTCCACAACAGCCACATGTAAGTTTTTGCATCAATCTGGATTAGATAGGTACATACCCACCTTCTTGGACAATTTTCGGAGGCTCCAGTTCAAAGCCCAACTTCAATAAATACATTAGAATGGATTGATTTGAAAAAAGCAAATAAAAAGCTTACTCACAGATGGGCTGACGAAAATCCCCATGCTACAGTGGTAAGGAGTCACCAATATGAATTCCGGGCCAATGCATGGATGGGTCTGCTTGGGCGCCAGCTCATTGGCCCTGTTATTTTACCGGACCGTATGAATGGGGAAAGTAGGTACACTAGGTTTTAATTTATTTTTCATGACTGGCTCAACTTCCCTACGACTAGTTTCAGACTTAAATTTAAGTTAAATTTTGGTCTAAAATCGTCGTTTTTCCGCACACAGTTCGGGTGCCCATTTGGGTCCCAGCTCTGCTCCAAAACACGGCAGCCCGATCGGCATCATAAAATAGGGGTTTTCGAAGGATTTTTGAGGTTTTAGTGAACATGAGCTTGTGATGTATCGTTTTCCAAGTTTTTAAGGCGAGAAGACCGAATATTTGGTTGATTTTGACCGATGAGTGAAGAATTGAGGTTGTAACGAAGGTTAAGCTCCCAAAATTCATTTTTTATGATTCAAAAACATGGGAAATTTATCTGAAATCACCATGCATTTTTTTATAATAACACTAGAAGTAGTATCAACAGGTGAATCAATACAATTAAATGGTACTATCAATGATCAATAATAATCTGTTGAAAGGAAAAGCCGAGCCTAATTCGTGCTTGTCGGGGCCAAAACTGGTGGAACCCATCAAAAATAGCCATTTCAATAATTGCGCATGAAATAAACAATAAATGAACAGCCAACATTTCTGTAGGTATGTCCAGTAGAATAATAAACCTTTGCAGCGTTGTTTTTGAAAATTCGCTAAACCTCTTCACGCGTCCGTCCCTCTCTTCACCTGATTCCTCCAGTAGTGAATGGGAGGGCTGGCGGGGTGGCGGAGTGGCGGGCCAGGGGCGGCGGGGTGGAAGCTTGGCGCACCCTATGCGCAGTCTACCGACCTGCCGCCCCCAGCGCCCCCTCAGTTTTCTATCAGCCTCCGATCCGTTTCGTGTCTCCGTCGCGTGTTAGCGAAACAAACAGGTAAGCCCTCATGTTCAAAATTTCGTAAGCACATCGTGATTTTCATTCTGCTCTCACTCACAATGGTTCTAAACCCGAATACAGTCCGCACTAAAGTCTGGGAGAACTCCAGATTTCTTATCTACATGATTTTTTTTGGTCACAGAATCTGAATCTGTACCTTAATAACAGAAAATTCTGAAAAAAAACCCGGGAAATTTCGCGCCTTTTAACTACCTAATACAATCTGTACCGAAGTATGTGTTATGAAATGAAGCTATTAAAATAGAACTGACTGATTATAGAACTGACTTTTACAAAAACAGACCGTGATCCACACAGTGACACTGTGTATCCGTTGTTATACGCCGTTGTTATACATAAGTGTTATCCGCCCGCACCTTGCTCGCAATTTGTGAATTTTGCATTTCAATGAGCATAGAATCCATAAAAGCCGAAGGTCCACTATTTTCTCGATAGATCACGCTTCCGGCTAGATTATTGTTCTGTACGCAAATAAAGTGTTCATAGCTGTACTGTAGAAAAGTATTGAGAGTTGGAATATTGCGGGCAGGTTGGGGGTTGGCCTCCGAACGGTCCCCCATAGGTACGAGTATATATAGATTTCGGACTGCCCATGATTTTTGGATTTTTAACGTAACCCAACGAGTTTTGAGGAATTTTTCTCTTTCTTGGTCGATTTCAAGGGTTCATGATTGAAAATAATAAAACGAAAGAAATGTAGAATATGGTTATGCTGATCACACCCAGACGGATTTAAAATTTTTATAACATTGATAGGCTACTACTATAAATTATAAACCCAACTATGGAAGTGGTGAATAATCGTCACTTAGGCAAGATGTGGTTATTTTGGGGGCAATTTACGTAGGTACCAGGATTGTTCAAGACAGGGATGGATACCTAATGGCGGTTGTTGACGAAAGAGGAGTCCAGAATAAAATTGGATCCCTAACCGCCGAGGCACCCAGCCAGCCCATTCCTTTTTCCGTCCACCAATCTACCCGGTGGACGGAGAGTAATTTTCCTTTTCCTATTGTGGCTGACTTAGGAGGACCAGAGGAAAGAGGTCGTCTTCCCCACTTCCTCGCCGGACAATACCTTGAGCCCCCCCGGATCATCAGGGTCGCTGGAGGTTCACGCCGCGTTTAGCACATTTGTATTCGGATGGCTGATTGCTCTTGAATGTTCCCAGATTTTCATCATAGGAGATGTTTTGATTTAACACAGGGCGCGCTCAGCAGTTTTTGACTTGAATAGTGTACAAGGTGGTTAATTTTTCAATGCAATATCTGAAATAACAAAGCATTATTATCATATATTAAGGGATTCTCAAACAAACGAGAAAAATTTACTGAAGTTTGTGACAGAGTGTGACAGTGTGGTGGACCCTCGAGTCCCCCTTCTAGACCAGCGAGATTATCACCGGTTAAGAAGGGATATCGATTAGGCTTCCGCCAAGCGACCCCGTCTCCACCAGACCAAAAAACTACTCGAGAACAGCCAGTATTGTCACAATCCTCCCCAAATGACATACTTCTGGGTGGCAGAAGTATGAGAGGGAAAAGGGGGAATGAAAAGTAGTATGAAGTTCTGGTTCAGGAAAGGGCAGCTGAACATCTTCAAGGTGTATAACCTCCGTCGTAATGGTACTACCTCCTTAATATTTTACTGGTGGAGAACAAAGCTCCTGCATACGAGCACTGGCGGAATGTTGATAGAGGTTGTTGTCCAGTGAATTGTGCTCATCTGGGCAACCTCTAGGTGATCAACCTCCATCGTTGGGATGGAACAACTATTGGGACTTGTAAACTGGGACATGGCATCAATCGCCTTCAAATGAGCTTAGTATATTTTAATTATACTGACACTCCGAAGGGGGGAAAGGGGATGGGGAAGCCAATAGATGTATGTATTATCAAAGGGACAGGATCGAAAACCTTTGAGCTTATCCTTCTGGTAAGCCCACAGGAAGTGGATGGAGTATGGTGAATTGCTCAGCGCATAACGAAACCACGCTGTGCTACAATGTGACAGAGTGTGACAGTGGTGGTGGTCCCTCGAGAGTCCCCCTCCTAGACCAGCGAGATTATCACCGGTTAAGAAGGGATATCGATTAGGCTTCCGCCAAGCGACCCTGTCTCCACCAGACCAAAAAACTACTCGAGAACAGCCATTACTGTCACAAGGTTCATTGCAGATTTACAGAAAACTGGTAGAAAGAAACATGGACATTTTCCATTCAAATAGGTACCTAACGCGGAGTACCCATGACATCTGTTTATTTTTGAATGAATGTAGGTTCCATTCTAAGGATTTTGGAGACCGCATTGTCCTAGGATGAATAGTTATTTTTCTATGAGCTTCCGACGAGTGACGTCACACAAGGCAAGGGGTTCCCACCCAGGCGGGAGGGGTGCAATGACGTCACTCGTTACCGAAACATTGAAAGCCATAGAAAAATAAATATTCATCGTAGGAGAGTGCGGTTGGTCTCAAAATTCGTAGAATGGGAATGTAATATAAATATAATATAAACATAATCTCACTTTCATTTGGAAATGGGAAAGTAATATAAGCAGAAGTCACGGGTAATCCTCGTTAACTTGACAAAAAAAAGTGAGCGAGTGTAACTAGTTGAAGTCAAAGAAGAGGATGAAACCGACATTTCGAAAATGTCAGCAGTAAAACAGTGAACGTGTCGTAAAAAGTAACGCGAAATATCCCAGGTGGTCGTGAAGAACGTTATACCTACAGCTGGATTGGACAAATGGCTAACAGCGTGAATAAAAAATGTCCACGCTTCTTCCGCAAATAAAATTTTCATTTGTTCTACGTTGCTAATTTTATTTCTCTTCGTAATATTTTAATTATTATATTCTAAAGAATGCTTTGTTATTCCAACTACAAAAATGAGAAATCCATCCAAATAGCAAAGCAATTCTGGCGGGGATGAAGTCGAAATGTTTGACAAAGATATAACGCGAAGCCACCAATATGCACCTTGTAAACCAAATAAAATTCAATCATGCGTCATGACTCCAAGAGCGAATTTTCATTGTAACGTGCATACCCTGTAGGTAGGTACTTCAATTGATTATCGAATGCTTCTTGTACTCTTGCCCACAAATTTGAAAACTTTTACGTTTTGCCTCCAAACCTTTCGTTTGGGCATTTACGTGACATTTTAGAGGGAGTCTATTCGGGCTATTGAAATAGTCAATTTAGTCGCGAGTCAACATCCTAAACCATTGTTGGTGAATTTTCTGGAGTAATTATTGGCAAGTTCAACAGTTTTTGACGTGTAGACTCACAAAAAGTCGTATTTGACCGACTTTTTATAGTGAAAACATTTTTGATTGTTTTGAGTCACTATACCGTTTCAAACTTGAAGAATGTGTAGTATTGTTAATGACTTTGGCCACTTTTTCAAAAAATGTTGCCAATTCACTAATTCTATTCCAGGTATTCTTTTCTATGTCTTAAATGCTGGATCAGTAAAAAATCAGTCAACAGTATTTCGTTTGGTTTCAGTACCTACCTAATTAGTCTACTCGTCAAAACATGTAATTTTTGGGATGTCCTTCGAAAGCTAGGCATATAGGTAACTGATGCCCGCATTGTTACCAATAGGGGACAGCCTAAGGCCTAGGGAAAACAAATAATAATTATACAGATCATAAAAACTATGGGAAGCACTTGAGTGTGTGTGACGAAATTAATGTGCTAGTTTACATCTGAGGGCGGCAGCTTACATCCGATTTATGGCATTTCTGTAGGCATTAAAAAACGTTTGATAACAGTTTGTAGCGTAATATTGAATCAAGTTTATATAATATTAAATTAGTCTTACCTATTAAAATAGTTTTACCTATCTTCAGTTCGATCTTAATGCATATAAGTACCCATAAATCTTATTAAGCTCCTACTCGCACTTAATTAAAACGAATGGCGTTTTAGTGGAGTGGGAATGGGGATTTAGTGGACTTTTTCGACGGTAGATGGTGAATAGTATTTTTGCACTTTTCGTCGCCATGCCGATGCCGCCACTTGTTCAACTCAGCTATCGCTGCTCTACTGATTGCGGTTCTGACCAATAATTACAGACAAACAAAATTTCGATTATCCAAATTTCATTATACCTACCGTTCAAGTCAGTCCGAATGCACTCTTCAAGGCAACAAGACTCTGGATATTCCTGGAGGACCTCAGTAGCCGTATTATTTCCTGCCGGTTATTGCTCCCAGATGGAAGAGATTCGTGAAAGATGGAGACGGATGGGGGGGGGGGGACTGGACAGAAGAAATGAAATTGAACACCTGGTACTGGGAAGCATGAGAGGTGACATTCAATAGCAACGCTGCCGATATTGGTGAGCGCAAGATGGATGTGTGGGCGGTGGGGTTTTTCCACTTGTTCATATACGAGTTGGAAGAGTAAGAACTATTGCAGGTACATATTGAAAATTCCGCGTGAATTGCCCGTATGCCAAACTTCGGAAGAATATTGATTTACTCATATGCACGTATCGGCTCACCCGAGCGCACTTGTCGTAGCCCAAAAAATCCTAATTTTACAGGAGAGCCAAAAAACTAAAATCGACTCCAGCTGGACCTTGTCGTAACCCACGCAAGCCCTTCTTTCTGCGAGATATTTTGAAACAAATAAATAAATAAACACTCAAATATTATATTTATTTAAAACCAGTTTGACAGCAAAAAAAACTTCTTAAGTCAGCAGGCAAATCCATTACTTAGAGATTAAAGTTGGTATGAATCATGCAATTGATTTGGAACGTCTTCACTGAACTGAACTCAGAAAAAAAAGAAGGCGCTAACTCGGAACTCGAAAACATCTATTTATTCGACTATTAATAAAAAACGCTGCAAATCCCTGCACAACGGTTTATTATTTTGTACAGAATACCCTCCTGTTACAGATCACAGGTCTCCGTATAGTTAACCCTTCTATATAACATATGTACCTACTATTCTACACATATTATGTAGATCGCGGACCCTCCGTAGGTTAGTACCTAACCCCGTACTCGTTACTAGGTACCTACCTAAACCGTTGTGTAATAATTTACCTGTATAGGTTCCTCTTCTATGGAGATAGAATACTGAACCGTTGTGTATTAATTTGCCCATCAATAATACTTCAACGGTTGTTCAAGTTGCAAAAGTACCTATCAACAAAATCCAGCCCCTTCTGGGTAGATGAGCCGTTGTGTAATAATTTACCGTTGTGTAATAATTTGCCATTGTGTAATAATTTACCCATCAATAATACTTCAACGGTTGTTCAAGTTGCAAAAGTACCTATCAATAAAATCCAGCCCCTTCTGGGTAGATGAGCCGTTGTGTAATAATTTACCGTGGTGTAATAATTTACCGTTGTGTAATAGGTAATTTACCGTTGTGTAATAGGTAATTTACCGTTGTGTAATAATTTGCCGGTGTGTAATAATTTGCCATTGTGTAATAATTTACCCATCAATAATACTTCAACGTTTGTTCAAGATTCAGAAGTACCTACCAACAAAATCCAATAGTCCATCACTTGTCAAATGAAATAATATCGCAGAACAAACAACTCGACTTCATACAGCCATCCTTGATTATAATCAGATGCTCCGTAGTTATGATATCCGGGCCGGATGTATACCGTTTGATTCACGATCGTGTTGACGAAGCTTTTCGGTGCACACGAACGGCTGGACGTACAATGCTCCGGGTGGTCTCAAAAAATTGTTTAGCTCAAGACAAATTTAATAACGTAAAAAAAAAACCAGACCCTTCTATCGGAAGTTTTCGAGCTACGACGTTCTGAAAATTTCAAACCCTATTTTGAACCCCTTAGAGATGACTGACAGTAACGCCGAGCTTCGAGGACCAACTAGACCCCGAACGGAACCTATAACCCGAATTTCATCAATTTTTTTTCATGGTAACTAAGAAAACAGGCCAGTACGGCGTACGGCGTACAGCGGACAGACAGAAATATTTTTATTGCCGTTTTGGATTCTACATACCTTGAAACGTAAACCATCAAATTTTGAGGGGGGTAAGATTTTTTTTTTTTCCATGCTCGATTCCAATGGTTCATTATTGAAAATAATAAACCAAAATGTAGTTTTAAATCATTTGAGTTTTCAGTTCTAGTACTTAAACCCAAATGATTATTAAATCATCTCATCCATCTTCCTTGGCCTTAACTGGCGTGAATCGTGGTGTCGACTTGTGGGAAAATGTGGTGAAATCGAGGAAATTAGGAGTGTGATAGTTTGACAATGTCGTACGGGTTGAGGGGTTTTTCCGGGCGATTCTTATTAGTGTGTTCCTTTCAGATGGCACCCGTAGGTACTGTGTTGCCACGCGAGTCTCTATTAAGGCGTATACCGAATCGGCTGGGTTGTAGTGAAATCAAGGAAATAAGCATAGCAAAACGCGCGTATTATACCGGGTGTTCGGTTTAAGAACGACGAAACTTCAGGGATCGATTCTACAACTAATTTCCAACAAAAAGTTTCTCTTAGAGTTGTTTCTGTAGCCCCTTGTTTTCGAGAGTGTTTTCACATCTAAGGTTTTTGTAATACTTTTCTCTACGATCGGGTGATTTCATCTAAACAAAGATAACGATACAAAATAAGATATTAACCTCGCGTAGGTATACTAAGTTGACCTCGATCAATTAAGGTCCAAAGCCGCTTGCAAGGGTAAACAAATCGTTTTCGATGAGTCTATGGGTTTTGGAAGTATCCTCATTCGATTCAGCGTGAAAAAATAAGCCAAATCCGACACCTAACTGCACACAACTAGAAATTTTGCTAACGCTCATAAACCTCGATTTTGTCCGAAAATTCCACGTTTCTTCGCAATCAATCACCGATTTCTCTTTTAACAAAGGCGTTAAAAATAAAATTGAATAATACCATTGGAAAGCTTATAAAACGTAGATGCTTTTACCCTGGAGCTCATCAGTTTTTCAGTAGCCGATATTGTTGGAAAATACCGTTGAAAATCGCCAAAAAAAGATGAAAAATGACAAAAATTGTAGTTTGGGTTCAAAAAACGCTTGTTTTTCTTGACTTTAGAGAAAATTTGATGGTTGAATCTGAAAGAAAATTTAACGCTCTTTCCAACGGTATCCTCAAAATTTGATTCATCATGTAATTTAAGGGATTTATGGTCATTTTAGTGAGGTAAGGTCTAAAACAAGAAAAAAATCTTAGAAGTGAAAAAACTCTCGAAAACTAGGGGCTACCGAATAAACTCTTGGAGACACTTTTTGTTGGAAATTAGTTGTAGAATCGATCCCTGAAGTTTCGCCGTTCTTAAACCGATCACCCGGTATAGGTACCTACAAACGAGCATTCGTCGTATGTGTGGTATAATATTATGATGGTTAAGGCAAATGTACTTAAAAAAAAAAAAAATTATTCAAGTAGTAACCAACAGTTCAAGTAGAGTGAGCTCGTTGGTCACGACAAATATTCTTCATTCATTTGAATTTTCGGAAATTCTGGATTTAGGGGAAAGTGGAGGGGGAAATGTATTTTAAGGTACCTAACGTAGTCAGGTCAGGCTGAAATTCAAATGAGATGCTCCGAAACTCTCTAGTAGGGGAAAGTCGTGTACCTCGGGACGATTTTGGTTTTTTGATTCCTGTGAAGTCATGAATAGAAAATTTGGAACCCTGATTGCTTTTTTTGTAATATTATCTAATACAGATTTTTCAGAACACTCTAAATGTTTTTAAAACGCATTTTTCGAAAACCATTTTTTTGTCCCGAGGTACACGACCAGTCATGTTACATGGGACACCCTGTTCTGTACCTCGGGACATGTTTGTACGTTCGGACGGGAAGGCTAAATTATTCAAAAAAGCTTCAAAACTTTTCAAATTGTGTAATAAAATATAAATGCAATAACATTCAGCCCCATTTCACCTCCAAAATGACGTTGGCGGCCTTCTGCATCCCCTTTTCATCAACGGGAGCACGGGTTACCCAGTGAGCTGAACGCGGCATCTGAAAACAACAAAAGTTCCATGAAATGAATTATTTATATTAGAATTATTCACCAAAATAATATAACGGTTTGGCGCGTGTACCATGGGACACTGTATTATGCGTGTCCCATAGTGTTCCACGGTACAAGCACCAAACTGTCCCGAGGTGCAAGAAAGACAACTTTTCACCAAAATCGTTTCCATGACATGAAAAGTGACACAAAATTATCCTGGAAACGTTATCAACGCTAGGGGCAACCTCAAGGAATAATAATATGCAATCAAAAGTAATGAAATACTCAACTTACTGTGACTGTGAACGGCGATTGATTACAGCTTCATAATTTTTTCTGACGACCCGGAAATCGAAAAACTGTTATCAGTCCAATAAGGCAGCAGATAATCGAAAAGGCGGTCTTCACCTTGTGTTGCCATTGCGAGGGCCTGCTTCTAGTGTCCTTGAGGGATTTTCCCCCTCTTTCCTTCATATTTATCCCGCATCTGTCCCGAGGTACAAACGTCCCAAGCTACACGACTTTACCTTACACATTATTGCAAAACAGTCATTTCCCTTTTTGTGAGTTACGACATGTGTGCTCGGGAGAGCCGATGTATATGTTTTTTCCGTACATATTTATGTACTCGGCACATGCTTGTTTATTAAATAATTGCTAACTGGGTGGATGATAGATAATGATATCGGGGATGATACTTTCGTTTCATAGCAGCAACTCTGAAGTGAATACTGTTGCGGCGATAGTGCAGGGCGGCCGTTGCCAGGGATGGGAGGGACGACAGGATAACAGATTAAGTGAAAAGTTAATAGAGAGTAGGGGATCAACACTATCGGGGGGGAAAATGCAAGACAATTAGTAATTAGAATTAGGGTCTTATTGGTGTGGTTTCGATTGTATAGCTGTATAATTTGTGGTGGAGTCTTATGGTTGTCGGTGTGCAAGTGTGTCCATTTGCTGGTGTGATGCGTTTCAGTAGGTATGATTGGCAAGTGATTTTAATATTGTCTACATCCGCCTTCCATATGAGCAACACACAAGATGTTCACACGGCCAGCAATAATCCCTTTACCTCCAACTGGAATCATAATAATTATGTTGCCTGAAGTCAAAAGATAAATAATTTCGATGGTCCCTCTGAGATATACCCAAGGCCCCAGGGGCTATAGCCAGTCCAGGGCAATAATGAACTCAGCTATTGCTCGAAATTGTAATAAATTCTTTGAGAGTATGAAAAATAGAGGTAAATGTCACTTTGGTATTATGAACAAATAATTGGATCGGTAACAAAATGTTTGGAGGTTATAAATTGGTTTCAAGTTGTATTTTCATTGTTGAAAACGGTGGAACGCATTCGGATTTTAATTGTACATTACTGATCCAGTTCAGAGGATATTAATGAGAGGAATTTACTACATTGTCTGTGAGGTAGGTATATGATTACCGGCTTGCTCATTGGACTCGAAAAACAAACATTTCCATGTTAAAAATAAAAACAGACTGTAACCACAAGTCTTTAAAAGGTGTATCTGTTGTCCCCATATTCTGTGAAAATACGGCCCAACGGACCAAGCGATGATGAAAACTTCATCACGAACATTCAGTACCTAACAATGATTAAACAGCATTAGTATTCACTGAATTGCTTCATTATATAAAACCAGCGTTAATAGAAGGTGATAGATGAACCGTAAATCACGAATAAACTTTCAATCCCTCACCAGGTCCGTTAATAATTAATAATGATCAACCTAATGTATTTTCCTCCATACTGTTCGGATGAAACCGTATGATTCGGTTTAGTTGAGACTCAGATATGGTACAAAATTGATGATAAGTATTATGGATTAACTAGCGGGCTTACCATTGTTTCTCACGGACCTCGAAATAGTCAAGTAGTTGCATTACTTTCAATAATGCCGCTATTTGAGGTCTTATAGGATAATCAAACAATGACACAACTATACCATAATTCATGCTGACAATACCTTTCCTATGAACGAATTTTCGTTGAATATACAACGGGTGCAAAATGTTGAGTAGGTGCGTACGTGCTTTTTGAAAAATATTTCGGTTCTTTTTGGTTTGGGCATTCTGAAACAACAATTTCTTTTAACCCCAATTTTCCGAGAGGTTGGGCTTCCCAATATAATTTCACATGTACAGACAAATCACCTAATAGTCGGACCAACCAGGCCTTCCACTCACAGTTCCTCAAAGACATTTTTTAGCATGCCCATTATCGCCGTTTCAGTTGAGACTCATGTATGGTACAATTTATAAGTATTATGGATTAACTAGCCGGCTTACCATTGTTTCGCACGGACCTCGATATAGTCAAGTAGTTTTATTATTTTCAATAATACCGCTATTTGAGGTCTTATAGGATAATCAAACAATGACACAACTATACTATAATTCATGCTGACAAGACCTTTTACCTATGAACGAATTTTCGTTGAATATCCAATGGGTGCAAAATGTTAAGTAGGCCTAAAAATATTTCGGTTCTTTTTGGTTTGGGTATTCTGAAGCCACACGTTTTTTTACCCCAATTTTCCGAGAGGTTGGACTTCCCAATATAATTTCACATGTACAGACAAATCATCTAATAGTCGGACCGACCAGGCCTTCCACTCACAGTTCCTCAAAGCCATTTTTCAGCATGCCCATTATTGCCGTTTTAGAAATTGGCGTGCTAAGCAAAGACCTAAACAAGGGTTTATTCAAATTTATTTCAATTCACTGATTGGAGACACACTGATTGAATCTATATAGAAAAAAATGAATATATTTATGAGAGAAAATTATAGACCAATAATACAAACATCCTAACGGTTGAACAGGCAAAGTTTTATCAGAAAGTTGCGGAAGAACGTTTTTCGTTTATTGCCGAATTCGACCCTGGCGTCTCGTCGGTGGGAAGTTTCTGATGTGAAGGGGGGGTCTAAAATGAACATTCCTTACAACCGCGGTATCTCATCGGCCGAGCTATTCATCCTGTCTTGATGAAAACCCTTTTAATGATCAGCTTCACTGCCTGCCAGCACCGTCGACGTTATAACTCTAAGATTATACGGTTGAATAATACAGTTACCGACAGGTGAGCGATCTGAGGGAATTTTAAACAAGTGGAAAACTAGAACTGGAGGGAGGTTTATTTACGATGGTGGGAAGGGGGGGGGGGAGGGCTAACCGGAGAATGTTCGAAATAATCCTAACCCAAAATGGGTTTGCAATTTCAAGCCTTTGTAACAATATGGCGTAAAGTTAATAAACTGAACCCCCCCTCCCACCACAACTCAGTTGAGGGGGGGGGGGGAGGATATATTTTTTCCCCCTCCCACTACCGTAGTAGAATCTGAGGCGAAAACAAATGTAAAACGCTGCAAATCCCTGCACAATGGTTTATTATTTTGTACAGAATACCCTTCTGTTACAGATCACAGCTCTCCGTATAGATAACCCTTCTATATAATATAATATGTACAATTCTATGTACATATTATGTAGATCGCAGAGGGCGACGGCCCACTCGACCCCAGGAAAGTGAAAGTCCGAAGGTGAGAGGGCTTTCCGGCCGCTTATATCAGTTCTACGATCCATAATATGTATTTAATACATATGCTGGCATTAAATCTCAAAATCTCAATTGCAGATTGATTTAACGCCGATAGCAGATTAACATTGTTTCATATCAGATCTGAGTAAGTACGTATTCACTCATTTTCAAGTTATTGCAACAATATATTTCAATAATTATTTGAAAATTCCTTGCTCCAGAAAAACGTGTAGTTTCAACGAAACTTTCACTTGGTTTTAGATACGTATTTAAAATAATCGAGAAAAGTACCTGTGTGAGCAAGTGAGTGTATTTATCTGTACAAATACAGTAGAAACTGTTCAAGTTGGAATACGCAGAGTTTGCCTGTCGTATTTCGACTGTGTAAATAATAATTCGACTGAGTCACGTTCAAGGTGTAAACGGTACTTCCTTATGTACAATAGGTATGTATGCATAATTTTCAAATTATTTTTCCATTAATTTATTTATAACTCATCGCAAAACAGAGACAGGGGCTGATGACGACGTACAAATTCATGAAGCGAATTTCCCCGAAATACCGACCATACCTTGAAAAATTGTGACACTACATTTTGTTGTGACTGAAATTGAATTGTTTGACCACTTTGTTTGACGACTGAATTGTTTGACGGATTGCAACTGTGAGTATTACAAAATATATTATTATTAGTATTACGATCGTTGTCTTTAAATTCATTATTTTTCATTGTTTCACTTCCTGGGGTCGAGTCGGCCTCCGCCCCTTACAGCGGGGTCGTGTTGGTACGGGCGGGGTCGAGTCGGAGATTACAGCGGGGTCGTGTTGGTATGGGCGGGGTCGAGTCGGATGTCGCCGATCGCAGACCCTCCGTAGGTTAGTACCTAACCCCGTACTCGTTACTAGGTACTGTTGTGATCGGCTGCTCCTCCACAACCTACACTATGTGTAGACATGTATTCTCTCAGAGTGGGGACCCCCCGACCCCCCTCTGATCATGTCAGGGGGCTATAAAAGAGCCGAGTGCCACCAATAAACTAACCATTCTCAATCAAAGCGATCGACTCGTCTGTTCTCCTCCTCAATCACTACACTGGTGACCCCGAGTGGTGACATGTGGAATGATGTTAAAATGGCAAGTGAGCCCTCCGGTTAACTGACTTTCGTCTTCTGCCGGAGGGCCCCGCCTAACACCGGGAGGAGGAGGGAAAGGAAGGGCCACCTACCTTCTAGCAAAGTTCACGACCACCACGAATCCAACCTCTGTTGGAGGGCAGACCGGTGGAGCTTTGCCCTAGGGCGTTGCTCCTGTGGCCTGGGGCTCCCTCCGCCCGTGGTACCATTTTGAGCAACCCGAGCCTGCAGGGGACCAGGCAATCTCAAACCCAGTCCCCCCCCCCCCCCCCCGTCTCGAGCCTCCCGGCCTAGAATGGTCGCAGGCCCGGCCCTCCTTCGGGTGCCCTCAGGAGGACCTACCGCTTTTCATGCCTCAGTGCTTCGCGGGATTGGACTTGCCCCACTATCACCAAGCCATGCGGGATACGGTCCCCTACACCTTTACGCCCTGGGGTTCAGAGGTCCAAACCCCAGGGCAACACACCTAACCTAACCTAACCTATCCTAACCTAAGGGGCAGGCTACTTGATATTCAACTGCCCCTGTTATGACCTAACCTACCTAACAGTCATATCTTAAATTAAATTCACTCCTTAAATTACATTCACACCTTATCCCCTACCCTATCACAGTCGACCTAATATCCTAATATCACAGTCTATACTAACCTAACTACTTGTGCCTACCTACCCCATGCTCTAGCCCCCTAACTGGCCCCAAAGGCAGGGCCCACGGACCATCCCTCCTTCTTCGTCAAAACCTCCCAGGCATACTCCTTCCACACCTCGTACCCCTCTTCAAACCTCACCACACTCACATCCCACTGCAACCCCAACTCTTCCACTCTGGACACCGCCCTCACGCGCTCCTGTGCAAATAAAACACAGTCAAAGACCACGTGATGGACAGTGCCCACCTCTCCACACTCACACAGCCCATTCTCTCTTAAATTAAACCCATACAACTTATCCTCGAAATCCCCATGACCAGAAATCATCTGGGTCGTGTGGAAATCGAAGACCATCCATTCAGCTTTCACTCTCTCAATCACACTAGGTAACCATTCATACGTCCACCTACCTTTCATACTAACATCCCATCTACTCTGCCATTCACACATTAGTACTTTCCCTAGCATACACTTCCTCTTAGACCCCACAATCACTCTCCCCAGCCACTCAACTCTCCCATTCACTCTCAGCCAGTAACCTGCCCAGCGTCTACCTAACTCTATATCTATCGGGCAAGCCCCGGCAATCACACTTACCGCGTCAGTCGAGATGGTCCTATAGGCCCTAACCATTGAGACCAGCACTCCTCTCTGTCCGCTTATCAACCTTCTACGGGTGTGGGCCGTCAGCAGATCGCCCCACGCCCCAGCACCGTAGACCACTATGGGCACATACATTCCATGGTAAACTATCATTATCTCCCTCCTTTTAATACCCCAGTCCCTAGCTGCCATTCTAACCAGCCCCTCCATCGCTTTCCTACCTTTTGCTACCACGTGGTCCACGTGCCTATTAATTTTCCACCTTTCTTCCCAAATTATCCCTAAATAAAGAGTTTTTGCAACACACTCACGACGAAACGAACGAAACGAAAGCAGTGCTGCGCATGCGCACTTAAGACACCGAAAAGTTTGACGAACCGTGACGACGAAAAATACCGGGATCTCGCGGTGTCAGCTTTCGTCGTGTTGATATGACGAAACGTAATTTAACCTTACATCTGTATAACGCTACCTACCTTCTTCTGTTTTCCTTGGAAAATAAAAATGTTGAGCGTCGTATTCACAGCTGCTTCTTGGCGTCTTGGCAGACTAGACGCCTTGTGTGGACATAGATTTGTATTAACCATGGAGTAAAATGGATGAAAGAGAGGTTGACATAACGTTAGCGTGACTCCACCAGCCGGTAGACGCCAAAGCTGAACGAAAACTGAACCGAAAAAGGTTAGCATCTGACTTCGGTCGCCCTATCCGCCATTTCCGTTTCGGTGTCGTTTTCCGTTTCGTTTCGGTGGGAGTGTGTTGCAAAAACTCTCTAATATCTAAGCCTATCAACGAATTTAAGAACCTGGCCGTCATGGAGAACCCTGGGCCGCCTTTCCCTATCAAACCTACCCTTTAGCATCATGCCTAGCGTCTTTGTTGCCGACAACTTCATCTTGCTCCTTTTACACCATTCACTCACCACTCTCATCACTCTCATACCACGCTCCTCTAACTGCACTCTTGACTCACCATTAACTAGAATAACCCCATCATCCGCAAAAGCCACTATATCTACCCACTCATCCCCATCCACATTCATACCAATCACACACTCGATCAAACCTTCCATTATCATCTTCCATAACTGGGGCCCCAGGACAGAGCCCTGGGGACACCCCCTATCACACATCTTCCAAACCCTCTTCCCACCTACATCCATCTCTGCGGTCCTACTCCTTAGATAATCACACATCACTCTCCACACGTCCCCGTTCACTCCACGCTCCCTAAGACAGCCCAAGACATGAGGCCACCCTCCATGTCCAAGAATATCCCCATTACGTACCTAGTTTCTGCTCTCCTCACAATTTCCCTAACCCTATTCATAGCATCTTCCGTGTTCCTCCCCTTCATAAAACCATATTGCCTATCGCTCATCCTCCTATAAAATATATCTTCTAATCAACCTACCATTATTTTCTCAAAGATCTTGCCTAACACGGGGAGGAGAGTGATGGGCCTATATGATCGGCTCAAGGAAGGATCCTTATCCTCACCCTTGAGCAAGGCCACCACTACTCCTCTTCTCCATCTTCTTGGGAAAAGTCCATACTTCAAAAGTGCCCTAAACATTTCCACTAAATAATCTTTTAGTATAGCCCATCCTTCCCTAATAAATTCTCCTACAATCCTATCATACCCGGGCGCCTTATTCAGCTTGACGGCCCACACGGCTTCCTTCACGTGCTCCTCCGATATATAAGTCCTTCTACCATTCCTATAGCTCGCGTTCCTATCCCTAACATCCCTATGCCACTCCTCTTCGATTCCTACCTCATCGTCCAGCAACAAGTCTCCTAACAAAGTCCTAGCCGACTCTTCCAAACTGACAGACCCCTGACCTATACATCCTAGCACCTCCCTGGGCTTAACCTTTTTCCTACTAAGCTTATATATCAATCCCCATGCATTCCCCTCTGTTTCCCTAGTGACAAATTCTTCCCAACTGCTCTTCTTCTTCTCCCTAATCATCTTTCTATATCCTAAACTAGCGACCCTATGAATCTCCTTCTTCCTCACCCTACTCTCCGGATCCCTCTCTCTCTGGAACTCCCTTCTTAACCTTAGCACCTCCCTCTTCTTAATCTCAAGCTCGGGACACCACCAGGGCACATTCCTGGGGTGGGGCCTTACCAGAGGCACCGCAACCCGAGCCGAGGAGATAATAAGGTTTTCCACTCTCTCCACTCTGTGAATAGCCCCCTCTCTAGATCTTACCCTAACCTCCCCTAAGCTACCTACATTTTCTCCTAACACCTCTCTATACTTATCCCAGTCCGCCTTACCTAAATTAAACCGTTTATCGTCCCTATCATCTGTCCCCCCATCCCTATTCATTTCCTGCTCTACCTGGAAGGTGATGGCCATATGCCAGCTAGTTGTCCAGTCCCTATTAATTTTCCACTCCTTGGTAGCCCCTCTTGCAGCCCCCACGACCAGGGTAACGTCAATGAATGACTGACCCCGCGGGGACTGGAAGGTGGGTCCCTGCTCGCAATCATTCAACACTTCATACCCCATCTCATCCACAACCATACTTAACCTTTCCCCATTCTCATCTGACCTTTCACCGCCCCATCTCACACTCTTCGCATTTGCATCCATCCCTATAACCACTCGTTTCCCACTCAAAACCCTCCTAAACTGCCTAATCTTTTCCAAAAACCTATCATACTCTACCCCAGCCTTACAATACATACTAACCACATACACACTCTCTTCCCCTTTCGCACTAACTTCCACGCACACACAGTACTCGTCACTCAGGAGACCCACTTCCATGACCGCAAGGGTCGGGTCCAAAACAACGACGGCCGCCCAGGGCTTATCCCCACGGGAGACCGCCACCCTACTGCCTACACCTACCCCTACTACCTTACCCCCGACCGTTTAGGGCTCCTGGAGGATCATCACCCCGATGCCCTCCTCCACGGCCTTCGCCCTAACCTCTGCTGTGGCCACGTTCCTCCTATCTAGATTGCACTGGAGGAACCTAACCATAATCGGTCCGGTTCCTCACTCTCCTGACCTCCGCCTGATACAGCGGGCAGATGGTGCTAAACACCACATGGTCCGCCTTCCTATTCTCTCTATAACAGTTAGAGCACCTAATCTCCCTTGATACACAATGCCCTGTAGCATGCCTCTCACTACCACACCTCGCACACGCTAGCCTATCTCGACACCTACTCCCTATGTGCCCATACCTATTACATCTCCAACATCTTATCACCTCTATAAATTCCTGAACCCTGACCGTCCCTAGCCCCAAATAAAGCCTCTCGAGCCCCTCTAGGGTCCTAAAGACCTGCGGACTCACCCTAACCACCCACGCAACTCTCCCTGTCCTAACCCCTCCTAATACTCTAACTGGCTTGAACCCACTAATAAAACCTTCTTTTACCCCTCCTAACTCCTTCGCATTCTTTGCCCATAAGGCATCCGCAAGGTCCTCCTTCTTAATTCCCACCTCTACCCCATCTAACCTAACACACGGCTGTAATCCCCCTGAATTCCTAATCATAATACCTACTTCCCCGGCCTTACTCTTCAACTTTTCTAACTCCTCCTGATCGTGGAGTTCCACGACCAGGCCTTTTCCCTCTCTCCATACCCCTCGAACTCTCATATCCGCTTCCCTTCCTCCAGCTACCGATGCCAACTTCTCTCTGAGCGCCCTCCTACCTCCTTCTACGCCTTCCCCCGGTGCTAACGCGACCCAGCCTCCGCCCGCCGTCTGCGACCGCGGTGCGACGACAGCGCCTTCCGACGACGAACAACGCCGCTCAGCGCCCGCCGACCGTCTGCGACGAGCCCCACCTCCGCAGCGCTACGCCCGGCACACGCAACCTCACTCCGACGCCCCACAGCGCCGCCCCACCCCGACGCCAACGTCAACGGAGACCGCAGCGACTCCCCGCTTCACCGCCCTACCCCGCGTTTTCAATATAACGCTCACGGACGCCTGCGAGAGACTCACTTTCAGACGACACCTCTCCGGGACTGGCGCCTACAAAGAGAACGAAAAAACGGACCAGAAACCACCGACACCCGCAGAAACAACTCCACCGACATCAACGCTCCAGCTCCGGCCGTACGACCCCGCATTCCCGCACGTCTGATTCGCCCAACTCGAGATCACATTGACTCACGAAGGCCTCACGACGCCGCATGCTAAATTCGCCCGCGCCTTCCTCGCCCTCGAGCCCCGACAAGCGGACCTCTACGCCGACCCCAACCGACTCCCGAGCACGAGAATCCGTCAGTCCTCGCCCGCCGACTCCGTAGACCACACCCGGCCGACACCTCGACCCCGCTCAACCGGCAGCTTTTTCTGCGAGCCCTTCTAGACAGCCTTCGCCTTCACCTCGCGGCGCACGACGAACCCGATCTTACGAAACTCGCTGCTCTCGCCGATCGCCTCATAACCTTCGCCCCCCCCCCTCCTCGAGTGGCTACCGTCACCGAAGAGGTTCGTGTGATTCGAATAGACGACAACAGCGACCGCCGACGCAGCCACGACCGACCACACGCCGCGCGACGAACGGCTCGTGTTTCTACCGCCGCACATGGGACCCCCGAGCACAAAAAAGCCGCACCCCATGCACCTGGCGCACGCAACAACGCCCCGCCCGATCAGCCCCCACGGCCGTACCCACGCACTCAACCAACATCCCGGCTCTTCATACGCCGCAAACGTACCGCCCCCAACGACAACGACCCGGACAGCCACAACGGACCACCGCAACCAGCACACGCACCTCCCACGCCCGACAACCGCCACCGCAACGGCACGAAGAACAAAATTTAACTAAATACGTTACTTAAATTCTGGGGGGAGCAGTGTTGTGATCGGCTGCTCCTCCACAACCTACACTATGTGTAGACATGTATTCTCTCAGAGTGGGGACCCCCCGACCCCCCTCTGATCAAGTCAGGGGGCTATAAAAGAGCCGAGTGCCACCAATAAACTAACCATTCTCAATCAAAGCGATCGACTCCTCAGTTCTCCTCCTCAATCACTACAGGTACCTACCTAAATCGCGAGTTGAATGTTGCTAAAATAATTCAGTCGATGACATGCAGTAACTAAAACGGCAAAAAGAAACGCAAACAATGAAGTTCTGAAGGAAAATTTGGAGTGAAATAGATGCCCCTTCTGCGTAGATCACTGTTTTCTGTGGTCAATAGCTACCTTCGTGGTAAAGTATAATGAACCGTTGTGTAATAACTTGCCCATCAATAATACTTCAAAGGTTGTTCAAGTTGCAAAAGTACAGATCAACAAAATCCAGCCTCTTCTTTACCGTTATGTAATAATTTACAGTTGTGAAATAATTTACCGTTATGTAATAATTTAACGTTGTGTAATAATTTGCCGTTGTGTAATAATTTACCATTGTGTAATAATTTACCAATCAACAATACTTCAACGTTTGTTCAAGTTGCAAAAGTACCGATCAACAAAACCCAGCCCCTTCTTGGTAGATGAACCGTTGTGTAATAATTTACCGTTGTGTAATAATTTACCGTTATGAAATAATTTACCGTTGTTTAATAATTTACGGGTGTGCAATAATTCGCCGTTGTGTAATAATTTACCATTTTGTAATAATTTATCCATCAATAAAAAATACTTCAACGTTTGTTCAAGTTTCAGAAGTACCTACCAACAAAATCCAGTAGTCCATCACTTATCAAATGAAATAATATCGCAGAAAACCAACTCGACTTCATACAGCCATCCTTGATTAAATCAGGTGCTCCCTAGTGATGATTACCTGGGCGGGGTTTATACCGTTTGATTTACGATCGTGTTGACGAAGCTTTTTGGAGCACACGAACAGCTGGACGTACAATACTCCGGGTGGTCTCAAAAAATTGTTGAGCTCAAGACAAATTTAATAACGTAAAGAAAACCATACCCTTCTATCGAAAGTTTTCGAGCTACGGCGTTCTGAAAATTAAACTCCTATTTTGAACCCCTTAGAGATGATCGACAGTAACGTCGAGCTTCGAGGACCAACCAGACCCCGAACAGAACCTATAACCCGAATTTCACCAATTTTGCTTCATGGTAACTAAGAAAAGTGGCCAGTACGGCGTACAGCGCACAGACAGAAATTTTGTATTGCAGTTTTGTATTCTACATACCTTGAAACGTAAACGATCAAATTTTGAGGGGGGTTTAGAATTTTTTTTTCATGCTGGATTCCAATGGTTCATTATTGAAAATAATAAACCAAAATCAAGTCGGAAGTGAGAAATCAAGGAGACAATGTCTTTGGAAATGGACCAAATTAGTTTGATCAGTTCGAAAACGACCCGTTGGCTTATACCTACTCGACTTTTCTTTACAAAAAAAAGAGGTCGACGGAAGAAGAAATGCCCTGTGGAACAACTCGGCTAATGAAGGGGAAGGGTAAAGAGGGGTTGGGAAAACTGAGGTTCTCCTTGGAATATATCGGCAGACCGTTCCCAGCTATGGCCGCCGGGAGCGCTGGTGTCTCGAAAGGGAAATCCCCCTTTGAATGAGGTGGGTGGTTGAGCTGGGGAGAAAACGGATGAGAAGTTCTGACCTTAGTATTATTAATGACTGCCATAATTAGTAGGAGGTGGTACCAGATGGTCTCAAGTCTTGATAAATACCCAGTATACGGGCGATTCATTTGGGAGCTGGAATGGGCGAACAAGCTTGGATTTCTGATCTCATTTATTCCTATGTGGTTGCTCTCGTAATTATGATCGATATTATGTATTGGAATGAATCCATAAATAATAAAATCGAAATTTGTGATTGATCAAAGAGAAAGTTTGAGTTTATTTCCCTTCATAGCTATATTAATGAGATTTGGATTTTTATGGTTAAAAACAGTGACAAATTGTGCTAATGGTAGTAGATGTACTTACTAAGTTGAAGAGAAGCTACTTCAAAAACTCGCTCGTTACGTCGTGGCGCATGACTGGATTCGTATTCCCCATCCCCCGTCTAATAATTATAATAATAAATAATAATAATAATAAAAACCATTTATTGTGAAAAGGCCCATTGGCCCATTTAACACACGAATTACAAAGGTAAAATTACAAGGAGTGAAAGAAAAAATACATAATTAATAACACTGTCAACATTTAGAACAAAATAATGCCACTCTGCGAAAATAAAGGTCCATACAGAGAAATAAGAAAATAGAAGGGGGGAGGGGAGGGGAGGGGAGGGGAACACTATTCACCACTGGCGTAAAACTGAGTAACGCCTGACTTGAATTGGCTAATCGTAGGGAGAGACCTGAGGCAGAGTGGAATGGACTTATTATACACTCTTTGAGCCAATCGTTTTTGAATAGCATAATACTGAAGAGAAATAGGTACAAAATTATTTGATTCTAATGAATCAACAGACCGGCAGAATTCTGGCCCCAAGTCAGAGGCGAATAACCGACCTCTCCTTCACGACCGGCAGGTCCTGCGTTACTGTATAACCATTGCGCCGGAATCCTCACTGGTGATCAAGTTAGCATTCAACAGTATAATATTGTCCAAGTTAATATATATAGATATATAGGTATATAATATACTAGCATGACCGCTCGCTTCGCTCGCTATCCGAGATTCGCTGTACGCAGTATCGTACTTAATTCCGACGTTGCACAACTTGGGAGCCTACTGGATATTGGTGCCAAATTTGGTCGATATCCTTCGAGCCATTCAGGAGTTGACCATGGTCGACCATATTTCCGCTATGGTGAAGGGAACCGAAAAATTCCGACGTTGCCCAACTTGGGAGCCTACTGGATATTCGTGCCAAATTTGGTCGATATCCGTCGAGCCATTCAGGAGTTGACCATGGTCGACCATATTTCCGCTATGATCAGGGAATTAAAAATGCGCCTACGTTCAACTTAGGAGGCTACCGGATATTGGTGCCAAATTTGGTCGATATCCGTTGAGCAATTCGGGATTCGACCATGGAGGGGCCCATGGATGCGCTATGGTCGACCGCAGGGGGTAGTCCGAAGGGTCGATCGTAGATAGAATTTCACGTAGATTACGAATAAGCGATAAAAAATAGGGGTTACCATTTCAATTAACGAAGTTGACCATGGTCGACCATAGTTCCGCTATGGTGAGGGAATTAAAAATGCGACGTTGCACAACTTGGGAGCCTACTGGATATTCGTGCCAAATTTGGTCGATATCCGTCAAGCCATTCAGGAGTTGACCATGGTCGACCATAGTTCCGCTATGGTCAGGGAATTAAAAATGCGACGTTGCACAACTTGGGAGCCTATTGGATATTCGTGCCAAATTTGGTCGATATCCGTCAAGCCATTCAGGAGTTGACCATGGTCGACCATAGTTCCGCTATGGTCAGGGAATTAAAAATGCGACGTTGCACAACTTGGGAGCCTACTGGATATTCGTGCCAAATTTGGTCGATATCCGTCAAGCCATTCAGGAGTTGACCATGGTCGACCATAGTTCCGCTATGGTCAGGGAATTAAAAATGCGACGTTGCACAACTTGGGAGCCTACTGGATATTCGTGCCAAATTTGGTCGATATCCGTCAAGCCATTCAGGAGTTGACCATGGTCGACCATAGTTCCGCTATGGTCAGGGAATTAAAAATGCGACTTTGCACAACTTGGGAGCCTACTGGATATTCGTGCCAAATTTGGTCGATATCCGTCAAGCCATTCAGGAGTTGACCATGGTTGACCATAGTTCCGCTATGGTCAGGGAATTAAAAATGCGACGTTGCACAACTTGGGAGCCTACTGGATATTCGTGCCAAATTTGGTCGATATCCGTCAAGCCATTCAGGAGTTGACCATGGTCGACCATAGTTCCGCTATGGTCAGGGAATCGAAAATGCGCCTACGTTCGACTTGGGAGGCTACCGGATATTGGTGCCAAATTTGGTCGATATCCGTCGAGCCGTTTGGCCGTGAAAAGCAATTCGGGATTCGACCATGGAGGGGCCCATGGATGCGCTATGGTCGACCGCGGGGGTAGTCCGAAGGGTCGATCGTAGATAGAATCTCACGTAGATTACGAATACGCGATAAAAAATAGGGGTTACCATTTCAATTAACGAAGTTGACCATGGTCGACCATAGTTCCGCTATGGTCAGGGAATTAAAAATGCGACGTTGCACAACTTGGGAGCCTACTGGATATTCGTGCCAAATTTGGTCGATATCCGTCGAGCCGTTTGGCCGTGCATAGAAGGACACACAGACAGAGATTCGTTTTTATAATATAGTAGAGATATATATTGGAATAAAAAAATTGCGTTTAACTGGTTTATTATTTCCAGTGATAAACAAATATCGAACAAGGCAAAAATGGTTCAACTCTCCTTCGCCCAACCTCTGTTGGTTTACATTCCATGGAGAGAGAAAACGCTGCAAATTATAACACAACGGTTTGTTATTTACCTGTATACATGCCCCTCCTGTGTAGATCACTGTTTTCTGTCGTCAGTGCCCTCGAGCTACCCCCAGGAAAGCCCTAAATCGAGTACTAGAGTCGGCCCGGGAATTAAAGTTTCATAAAAAGGCGCGGGATTCAATAATTCAATAATTAATTAATTATTTGTAGATATTCATGAAGCATAAGGTAAATAACAAACCGTTGTGTAATAATCTACCTGTATAGATGCCCCTTCTCGTAGATAGTATAATGAACAGTTGTGTAATGATTTACCGTTGTGTAATAATTTACCCAATAATACTTCAACGTTTGTTCAAGTTGCAAAAGTACCCATTAACAATATCCAAAAGATCCATCAATTTTCAAGTAAAATATTATCACGGAACAACCAACTCGACTTCACACAGCCATCCGTGATTATAATCAGGTGCTCCCTAGTGATGATATCCGGGCCGGATTTATACCGTTTGATTCACGATCATGTTGACGAAGCTTTTCGGTGCAAACGAACGGCTGGTCGTACAATGCTCCGGGTGGTCTCATAAAATTCTTTAGTTCAAGACCAATTTAAAAACGTAAAAAAAAACCATACCCTTATATTGAAAGTTTTCGAGCTACGGCGTTCTGAAAATTTCAACCCATATTTTTCACCCTTTAGAGATGACTGAGAGTAAGTAACGCCGAGCTTCGAGGATTAACTAGACCCCAAACGGGACCTACAAACCAAATTTCATTAATTCTGGTTCATGGTAGCTAAGAAAAATGTGAAGTACGGCGTACGGTGGACGGACAGAAATTTTGTTATAATTGTATTTTCGGATTCTACATACCCATCAAATTTTGAGAGGGGGTTCAATTTTTTTTTTTTCATGCTCTATTCCGAAAGTTTGTCACTGAAAATAATAAACCAAAAAATAGTCTGTCCGCTGTGGATAGCTCTTAGTCTAAAATTATCGTAGTAATTCGAATGTCAGCATGCGAGCCTCGGTCACTGAGTCATTTAATATATTATGAGTCAACAGGAGAGGGTCAAGGCTTGTAGAGAGATAAAAACCGCTTTTCAAACTCCTTAAACTACGCACTTAAAAACTTTCAGAAACTTTCCATATATCATAGTGATACGAACATATTGCTCAAATCTCTCATGGTTGTGTAAAACAGACAAAACAATAGCTTTACAAGATACATTTAGGAGAGTCTGGAGCGGGGATGCCCCTTGCTAACGACTGCGCATGCGCCAAGACTTGGACGATTTTCTTCTCCACTTCTGTTTCATAGTAGCACCCGCAGATCAGCTTCCTCGTGTATCTTTCAAACCATGCCTTGGACACCCCAGTGTTGCCAACCACGAACCTAAGTTCAGACGGGAGATAGTTCAGATCTGCCTACGAACTTCTTTTCTCAATCTACGCACTTTTCGATGAACTTGATAAATTAATATAATTAAATTCACCGTTCTTCTTAATACATATCCAATGATGTAAAAACAGTTTTTGAGTTGACTTTGTTCTTCAGTGCAAAGTCCATCCGTAGGTGTAGGTTTACCTGCAACACTACGATAACTGCATGACTAAAGTAGGTTTACCTACCATAACTAAAACACTCGTGTCCGAATGTCCGATATCACTGCCCATGTAGAGATTGTAAGTTATGTGTGTACTTTTTCCAACGTCCGTTTGCCTTTGCATTAAACATAACGGACCTACCTAGATATCTAGTTCGGAACTTAAGGAAAGAAAACGAAAACTGTGAAATTCAATAATTAATTTTTTCATTAATCCATCAATAATTTTCTTCAATAATTCATCTTTTTGTTGTTGTTTTTCTTAAGAATGCCGCGAAGAAACACTTCATGCCGACAGTGGTGTAAGGCTTACCTTGCTGACAATGATAAGCGGGTTCGCCGGGCATGCTGATTATTGCTGATCTACGAGTATAGAATATAATTTTATTTTTGCCACAAAATTCCGTAGACAAAATTCAACAGATATTATGCACATAAAAATATACGAAACAATTTATGGCTACTGTTATGAATAATGAATTAACATGTATCGTATGACAGTTATTAGATAGGAATAAGTTATAAATAATGATTTGGTTGTGGTGGCCTGAACCGGAGCCCAGGGCTGTGACCCAGTTCAGTATTGCTTTTCTCGGCTTGTGCATGTTACGTAGTTCTTATTATTTTATGTTACTATCCTTATATTTAATGACCTTTATATTGTTATTTATGTTAACTGTACTTGATTTTGCCACGTGATTACATAATTTATTATTATATACTGCGATTACTTTGTTATTAGAATAGTTACATCATGTTTCTTGTTATCAAAGTCAACACTTTCATTTTATTATTTCAGTTACTTTTCTGTTGAATGCCTTGTAGGATATAGCAGAATTGATTAAGGGATAAAGATCAACGAAGGGCTTGTTGACAAAGATTTTTCCTTGGAATATTAATGATTGTTCACCCAATTTACTTAATATTTTCTCTTGTTTTAGTCTAAACAATTTTCCTCTTGACTCGCGTACATTTACTAAAAATCTTTCTTTATTTTTGAATACGAATAGGCACATTTGCTTGATGTATAGCTGCTCAATATTCATTACTTTGGGCTCTGCAAAGAGGCTTGCTGTAGGGTGCCTAAATGGCTTTTTGAACAGCATTTTCAGAGCACGCTTTTGGACTGTGTATGCCTTACATCCTTGCGGCATCGCCGCATCAATTCTCCGGACTCTCCTGATACTTTTGGTGCCTCGGAAATAAGATAATTTAGGATATTTTACGATTTAGGTTAGTACCAGCAGTGAAGTGCGACCTTTCCTAACTAGACCCCAAATGGGACCCACAAACCAGATTTCATTAATGTTGGTTCATGGTAGCTATAGAATGTGCGAAGTGAAGATGGACAGAAATTTTTTAATTCCATTTGCAGATTTTACGTACGTTGAAAGGGAAACCATCCAATTTGGGAGGGGTTCCAAAGGTTCAATACTGAAACTAATAAACCAATACGCCCTCGTTTTTGAGGTGAAGTCGCCTCCTTTCACTTTATTGAACTTTGAATAAAGTATTCATGATGACGACGGTAACAGACTTGGAGCTACCTACTCTATTCACTCGAATAACTTCATTATCACGTTGACGTTCCACATGAACCTGATAAAAACGTTTAGCTAGGAAGCTTGAAAACAGCTAAGTGAATCGAGAGAGAATCGAGGGTTAGGCGCGCCAGCGATTGGGGAATAATGGACTTTCCAGAATATTGTCGAAGTTTTACGACTTCTAGAGCGCTCTCAAGAAGTTTTAATAACCGGTAACACTGTTAGATCTCCGACTACAATAGTGGGTGAGGAGGGGGAATTGGCGGCCGGAGTTTATAAATAATCGGTAGTTGCGACACGGTTTGGAATTTGGAAGTTCAACGAAATGAGGCCATAAAAATTGAGATGAGTTTAACAAATGTGCTATGACTTGAAATCTCCCACATTCAAGTCCTTGAAAATGTTGGGAATATTGAGCACCTAAGATTTAAGAGATCAACCTATTAGAGGAAAGGTATATTCGTGCATATTATAATGAACAGCCACACTTCTAATGTAGGAGGTGATTTATCAGTCGTATCTGTCGTGTTGTTGTAAAATTTGGTGTAAAACCCTCAGGGTTTTATGTTATCAAAGGGCATCGTTGCAATATTGGAGCAAGGAAAGCAGTCGTTGTGGACCCAATATAGAAGATCATACTTTTATAGCAGGCAGCTATAAAACGCAATGGGTTGCTTTGGAGTTTGCTCAGGTCTTCTTCCATCTGTTGACTCGAGCGCTGATTGATTGGCTTCCATTGAGTCGGACGAGGCCGAGCGTTCGGCGAATTCCAATTCAGGAGGTTTCGATTTAACGCTGGGCCTCTCGTAGTTTTCACGCGCCCTTTCTGGATTGGCAGTCAACAATACCACCGTTAACAGAGTCGCGCGGATAAGTTGACATTTGACTGGTATTAATCATTCAGGATTTCCAGTAACTTCAAGCGCATCAATATGCCTGACCGTCCATGGGAAAGGGGGACCTCATTTTCCCCGACAACAATTTTCAGGAGAGCCAAAAAACGAAAAATGGCCGAAAAATTGATTTTGGTTTATTATTCTGTCAATGTACCTATTCGCTCAGCAAACAAATTTTCGAACACCCCCTCAAACTTTTTTCTTTTACGTTTCAAGTTGCTTAGATTCCAAAAATGTCCGTCCCGCCGTCCGCTGCCGTACACCGTATCGTACATATCTACTTTTTTCGGTCTAAAAAATTCGTTCTTTCGCACACAAGCTCCATTTGGGCCCTAGTTGTGTCCCGAAACTATGCTGCCCGATAGGAATATACCCAAGGGTGTTATGGGTGAAAAATGGGTGT
Organism: Leptopterna dolabrata; assembly: GCA_954871275.1. Taxonomy (NCBI): domain Eukaryota; kingdom Metazoa; phylum Arthropoda; class Insecta; order Hemiptera; family Miridae; genus Leptopterna; species Leptopterna dolabrata. The sequence goes on along the minus strand of OX940976.1, from coordinate 62,411,967 downwards.
AAAAATAAGTTTTTTTTTGTTTTGTTTTAGTAATGTGAGCTTTTGCGGTATAGTTTTCCATGATTTTTAGTGGGAGAAGGCCGGATATGAAGTCATTTGCAAATGGTCATGACCAACGAGCGAAGAATCTCAAAATTAATTTTTTATGAATCAAAAACCTGGGAAATTGTCTGATATCACCATAAATTTATATAATAATACTAAAAGTAGTAGCAACAGGTGAATGAAGAAAATTAGCTGGCGCTATCAAGGATAAAAGATTCGTGTTTTTTGGGGGCCAAAATTGGTGAAAACCATCAGAAAAAGCTATTCTAATTGTTGTACGTGAAAGAAACAATAAATGAACAGCCAACATTACTGTAGGTATAAACCCATGTGACAAGGACTAGCAGGGTTGCTATAGGTTATTTCAAGAAAAACTGGCTTTCAGAATATCCAGGTTGTTTTTCGATTATCGATATAGATTCGATTAGCCATGTGGTAATGTGATTATTACAAAAAGCTGTATTTTGCGTAAATAATGTGTAGAGGTAAACTGGAAACGGGCTCACCGAAAGGTTCATGTATCACTAAATTCTACAGAAAAAGAGCAGAAGAATTTAACAATAAATTACCCTTTACAATTGGCACCACTTCCCAGAAATCATTCCACCACTCTAACGCGGAGTTCCTTTGAAATGTCGTTCCGTACTACTATAGGTAAACTCCTATATAGTTTCCACCTCATCTAAACGACTCGTAATGAACCAAAAGCACTATCGTTCTATGATACTATAAACTCCTCATGTAGTATCTACCGTTCAATGAACTAAGAACTAAAGAACTAACTGATTCACTCAGTCCTCCTTCCCTAAATCCATCGCTGCTGAGTCCTTCTTTCTGTCTCTCTGTGCTCTGTGGCCCTAGTGAACGACCGTTTAGTGAACTGAACAACGTCGACGATTAGTTCATTAGACGGAATTATTTCTTCAGGAGTAGCTCAGTGAGGAACTACCCACCTCTAGTTGGCATCTAGCAGAGTTAGCCCCCGAGCGTAGGATCACAAGAGGTAGGTACTTACCGCGAATTCATAATCAAGGTACTTCAGCGAAGCAATAATCATCAATAGCAACAACCAATGAGGGAAACAACAATTCCAGTATGCCAGTGCCAATGCCAATATGTTTTACTGAATAGTGAGTCGGGGGATGGGGATTTTGAAAATTAGAGATAAATATTATTGAATTTTCAAACGCGCGGGGAATGATTTTGTGAACATCAAGACTGAGGATGTTGAACGAAGGCAGCAAATCGTTTTGTTAAGGACGTAGCTATGTATTTCGTAATATTTAACGTAATATTTCGTTTCACGGACCGTCGGTTTCTGTCGGAAAGAGGAGGATTCTAATACACACCCACGTAGCCTATGACGCAGCCAGAAACTTTGCCAATTATATTGTTTTGCAGAGACCCACATCGAAATCGATGTAGCCGTTCGAGCCTGGAAGAGGCAAACAGACTTTGCTATTACTAAAAGTATAGATTTGCACAAATTTGAAGACGCCTATTGAAACTGGGTAGGTTTATGTTACGAATATAATTATTTGATCACCACACGAATCATAACCGTAGGGATTGCATTTCAGAAGAGAAATTAGCACAATGACGTCGTCATATGGCGATACCTTGAATTAAATCGTCGTTATAACGCTGAAGGAACCCCATTATACGTAAATAGTTTTCCTATTGAAAACTTAATCTGACAGCTCCCGCGATTTAAAAGAGTCAGTTTGTGGATTTGAACTTCGCGGAACCAACCTAAGTTCATTAGGCAGGACTCCCGGAAGGCAGAAGTTTGATAGGGAGAGAAACGAGCTAGGACAGTTTAATATCTGCACATCTCCCGGCCCCTCGGGGGATTTCAACTTTTGAAACGCTCTTTCACATGCTCCCTATTGGAACAAACAGTTTCGGAAGCAAAAAGTTTTTGCCGCTGTAAAATCCGCGCTTTTTGTCCGCCACAATTTATTGTTAACTAAGTTACATTTCGCAAAGATGAAAAAAAGCCCTTTATCTCAACCTTTATTTTGGTTCCGTTTTCATGCTCGGACTCGTTTTCTAACTAACTTCAGTGACAAATAGACTGAATGCACACTTAGGTGTGAACAACACTGTCTAGGATGAAATGGCAGGTATAAGTAGATATATGTAGGTGCATGCCTACCTATTGGTTTATTATTTCCAATAATAAACCTTTGGAATCGAGCATGGGGGAAAAAAATTGATAGTTTCCGTTTTAAGGTATGTACAATCCAGAAGTGGAATAAAAAAGCTGCAAGTTATTACACAACGGTTTATTGTTTGCCTGTATAGATGCCCCTTCGGCGTACATCAATGTTTTCTTTGGTCAGTACCTACATTCGAGCCCTACCCCCAGGAAAGCCCGAATTCGAGTACTGGAGCCGGCCCGGGAATTACAGTTTCATAAAAATAATGAACCGAAATGCGCGGGATTCAGTAATTCAATAATTAATTATTTGTTGTTATCCATGAAGCATAACAAGCATGTTCAAGTTACGAAAGTGCCCAACTATCAATATCTTCAAATGAAATAATATCACAGAACAACCAACTCATACAGCCATCGGTGAATATAATCGGGTGTTCCCTGGCAATGATATCTGGGCCGAATTTATAACGTTTCATTCACGGTCGTGTTGACAAAGCTTTTCGGTGCAAACGAACGGCTGGTCGTACAATGCTCCTGGTGGTCTCAAAAAATTCGTTGGTTTGAGATTGATAAAAAAACGTGAAAAAACCATACAGTCTTATATTGAAAGTTTGAGAGCTAAAAATATCACCCCCTTATTGTTCACCCCTTAGCACGGACCAACTAGAAGACCCCAAACGGGACCTACAAACAAAATTTCGTTAATTTTGGTTCTTGGTATCTAAGAAAAGTGCAAAGTACGGTGTACGGCGTACGGAAAGAAATTTTTTAATTCCATTTTCGGATTATGTACCTTGAAACGGAAAGCATCAAATTTTGCGGAGGTGGGGGTTAATTTTTTTTTATGCTTGATTCCAAAGGTTCATTATTGAAAATAATAAACTAAAATCAAAATTTCGTCATACTGTTCGTACCTTTACCCAAGCAAAAAGATGGGTTCGAAGAGAGCAGTTTTCAAAAATTCTCAGCGGGCCAAATTTGAGTTTTTAGGAGTCAAAAATCGGTATAAACCGCTAAAATCGTGAAAAGCTGGCATTAAATCACTGAAAGTGTCATGGAAGAGTGAGCAAAGACAGAAAAATATCATTTCAGTTGTTTTCCGTACAGAATAGGGGTCAAATTTGGATTTTTTGGTGTAAAAAATTTGTATAAAAGGTTAAAATCCATATCGATTCACCTAACATTGTGTGGGGTGGTGATTCACGACAGAAAGAGGGATTATTTCGATGATAAGAATATTTTTCTCAAAAAAGAATGGGTCAAATTATACTTTATAAGGGTCAAAAATCTATTTAAAAAAAATGATATAATTTCACTAGACGTGGTATGATTTCTCGCTATATCATCTTTTTACACAGTAGCACGAATATTTCTTTGAGAATCCGCTCTTATAGTCATGCTGCATGATTGGAACGTTTGTTTTATTCAAGGGCCCCATTTGCAGATACTGCAACATTTTATGAATATACAATATACCTGTTACATATCAGGCACAGTAACATAAGAACAAGGTGGCAGCAGAAGAAGAAGAAAAAGATTCAAACTTCAAATACTTATTGTGAACGAACTGATCCAGAAAAAATCCGCCCTTCTATTAAAGCTAATTTAAGTGTCTTGAAATTATACAGAATTATTTTTCACCCCTTATAACTATTTCCTACCGAGAAAGGTCATCGAAAGATCCATGATTCATCCTCAGTTTTCCGATTTTCTGCGTTGTCAAAGGGGCTAAGTGCTTTCCACGGCGGACATCGGATCTCCAACTCCGTTCACAGTCGGAAACAACAGGACAGCCTTCATCAAGAAGTCGAGCTTTGAGGAGCGTCCCTTGAAGTTAGGTCCTATAATGGAAAAACCCTTCGTGAGGTAAATACCTTGGGAACACTTCCTGGTATTGGTCCAGTTTTTTTACGATCAGGTAGACTTGAGTTTAGCGAGAATAACGGAGCTAAGCTAGGGGTGTCAGCGGAAGGATAATGTAAAAAGGAATGATTGATGGAAATGATTGATGGGGTAGGTGTGATAGATGTACCGCATAGCTGTCTCTCAAACTGTGGGCGGACCCAGATGATACAATGGCCGCGGGTCGAACAAATAGCTCAGAACGTTATCGAATAATCTTCCCTCCGCATCAACTCATTTAGGGTATCCAGTGACCTTGAGTGATAATACAAGGTTACTGATTTATGGAGGTTACTAATAAACACCTTTTGATTATCGCATAAATTATTATGTATAATTTAGCTCAACATCAGGAAACACAAACTCAGAACAAAATAAAAAAACGCTGCAAATCCCAGCACAACGGTTTATTATTTTGTACAGAATACCCTTCTGTTACAGACCACAGCTCTCTCTATATATAACCCTTTATATAATCTAATATGTACTATTCTATACATTTTATGTAGATCGCAGACCCTCCGTAGGTTAGTACCTAACCCCGTACTCGTTACTAGGTACCTACCTAAATCACGAGTTGAATGTTGCTAAAATAATTCTGCCGATGACAAACAGTACCTAACAAAAAGAAACACACATAATGAAGTTCTGAAGTGAAATTGTTGATGTGGAGTGAAAAAAGTTGCAAACGTACCTACCAACAAACTCCAGCCCCTTCTACGTAGGTGGTATAATGAACCGTTGTGTAATAATTAACCGTTGTGTAATAATTTACCATTGTGTAATAATATACCCATCAATAATACTTCAACGTTTGTTCAAGTTGCAAAAGTACCTATCACCAAATCCAGCCCCTTCTTGGTAGATGAACCGTTGTGTAATAATTTAGCGTTGTGTAATAATTCACCGTTGTGTAATAATTCACCGTTGTGTAATAATTTACCGTTGTGTAATAATTTGCCGTTGTGAAATAATTTACCCATCAATAATACTTCAACGTTTTTTCAAGTTTCCGAAGTACCTACCTACCAACAAAATCCAATAGTCCATCACTTATCAAAATGAAATAATATCGCAGAACAAACAACTCGACTTCATACAGCCATCCTTGATTATAATCAGATGCTCCGTAGTTATGATATCCGGGCCGGATTTATACCTTTTGATTCACGATCGTGTTGACGAAGCTTTTTGGTACTCACGAACGGCTGGACGTACACCGGGTGGTCTCAAAAAATTGTTTAGCTCAAGACAAATTTAATAACGTAAAAAAAACCATACCCTTCTATCGGAAGTTTTCGAGCTACGACGTTCTGAAAATGTCAACCCCTATTTTGAACCCCTTAGAGATGACTGACAGTAACGCCGAGCTTCGAGGACCAACTAGACCCCGAACGGAACCTATAACCCGAATTTCATCAATTTTTTTTTCATGGTAACTAAGAAAAGTGGCCCGTAAGGCGTACGGCGGACAGACAGAAATATTTTTATTGCAGTTTTGGATTCTACATAGGTACCATGAAACGTAAACCATCAAATTTTGATGGGGGGGGGGGGGGGTAAGATTTTTTTTTTCCATGCTCGATTCCAATGGTTCATTATTGAAAATAATAAACCAAAAATTCTATGATAAATAATCAAAAGGTATTAGTAGCCGATAAATCAGTTCCCTCCGCATCCAATCCGTTCAGTATCCAGACCAATCCGAACAGTGATGGCTACGGACTGTATTTATTTATTTTATTGTTTTTATAGATTTATTTATTTTTTTACCCATTTCTTCGAAAATGGTACCAATGTACGTACCTACCAATTTATTTTTCCGACAAATTCAATAAAACGCGTGACATATACGAAGAAGGTCAGCATATAAATGTTGAAATAAATCAGTTGAGTTGTTTTCATTCGTCTAAATACGATACGACCACTCAAGCTCATTTCCCTTATGAACGGAGGGGTCTAGATCGAAATTCTGTAGCTGCCACAGTGAATAAAAGATGCAAGATGCTAGATGTTCTCGATGTGCTCAACCACGGGATGACGGGAGCCAGTCTGCGAAAAACGAGATTAATGGGAGCCACTTGGGCCACAATTTATATGGACGGGACTAATTACTGTCTCAAATATTTTGCCCAACTTTTTAAATTTCATGGATATTGCAATAACCACTATATTCCTCTGGTATTTCGTCTCCTTAAAAACAAATAGAAAGTAACCTAAAAAAAAGTAAACGAAATTGTAACAGTTTGTGTCGAACTTGGCACTTTGGGTCGAAACACCTCCTACCTACCACCTACCTCTTTCCATTTCCGTTGTTTCACCCTCATATCTGGGCGTGTGCTTCTTCTGCTTTATTGACGATGTTAGTAATAAATGCCTAACTAACCGGGTGACTGTCAATATTAACTGTTATAACAGTTACCTTTCCCTTAAATTGACTCGGTAGCTACTTGGGCAGTCAGCTCAACTCAACCACAGGACGACGGGAGCCAGTCTTCGAAAAAATAAAGGGATCAGTGGAAGCCACTTGGGAGCCCCTCGGGTAGGTAAGTATTCACCGCAAAAAACGACCCTACTAAATCAGGGTCTTACACTAATACCTGGGAATTCTACGCTGAAGGATATACCTTATATACAGGACAATAATAAACCGTTGTGTAATAATTTGCAGCGTTTTCTTTATTTCCTTCAATTTTCATGCCAGTGCGGTCCTTTTATCTGAAATGTTATTAGCCAAGTTCACCCCCTGGAACGAGCGTCTGTAGTCTGAATGGCACTTTTTTATATTCCACATTTTCATAGCGTGTTCAACCTCCCGGTTCAACTTTGGGAACGAGTTCTAATTCGTACTATCGCTCCCGCGCTTTACGTGGGTAACTCCGGGAATTTCTCTCATAACTTAACGAGCTACCTATACGGAATACGGGACCTCCACAATTTATGAACGAGCTTGCCGTATGAGCAAGTTGTGCCCAAGTTCATCTTGGAATATTTCTCGACTCCCGTACCTACCACTTAACTTAGTATGCTCATGTGTAGCGCTCATGTCCTTAATAAGATTTACTTATTTTTCTCGCTACCATAATCATTCCTTCAGAGTCGTTCCAAGGAATTTGTCGGTAAGTTTCGCACCGTTCGCCTTACAAATTGTAGCGGAGTTTCAAGTTTTCCTTCGAATTCTCTGCGTTGAATATTACTAACTACAGCTACAGAAGATGCAGCTAAAGCAACGATGCGTAAAGACTAAGCAGCCTATTTATGCTTCATAGTATCAGGGGAAAGTTTGTCGGAAGTGATACGGAGGGCTGAAAAAAGTATCACAACGCTATAACATGGTGCGTTTGCAGATTATGGATGAAGTTTAACGCATCCGAAACCAACATCATAGCCTTCGCTATAAAGTGTTTTGAGTTACAAACGTCTAGTCCCCGAGTAAAATCCCAAGTTTGATGCCCAGCCGCTAGCGGTTTGTGGCGCTGCAGTCGTCCGTCGTATTTTAAAATCCCCGTACTTTTCTGTCTTATTTTTGAAATCCCATAGCCAGATAGAGATTTGATGGTATTACGTTTCAAGGTATGTAGAATCCACAACTGCAATAAGAATATTTCTGTCTGTCCGCCGTAAGCCGTATGCCGTACTGGCCACTTTTCTTAGTTACCATGAAACAAAATTGATGCAATTCGGGTTATAGGTTCCGTTCGGGGTCTAGTTGGTCGTCGAAGCTCGATGTTACTGACAGTCATCTCTAAGGGGTTCGAAATAGGGGTTGAAATTTTGAGAACGCCGTAGCTCGAAAACTTTTGATAGAAGAGTATGGTTTTTTTACGTTATTAAATTTGTCTTGAGCTAAACAATTTTTTGAGACCACCCGGAGCATTGTACGTCCAGCCGTTGTGTGCACCGAAAACTTCAACACGATCGTGAATCAAACGGTATAAATCCGGCCCGGATATCATAACTACGGAGCATCTGATTATAATCAAGGCTGGCTGTGTGAAGTCGAGTTGGTTGTTCCGTGATAATATTTTACTTGAAAATTGATGGATCTCTTGGATATTGTTAATGGGTACTTTTGCAACTTGAACAAACGTTGAAGTATTATTGATGGGTAAATTATTACACAATGGCAAATCATTACACACCGGCAAATTATTACACAACGGTAAATTATTACACAACGGTAAATTATTACACCATGGCAAATTATTACACAATGGTAAATTATTACACAACGGCTCATCTACCCAGAAGAGGCTGGATTTTGTTGATAGGTACTTTTGCAACTTGAACAACCGTTGAAGTATTATTGATGGGTAAATTATTACACAATGGCAAATTATCACACAACGGTAAATTATTTCACAACGGCTCATCTACCAAGAAGGGGCTGGATTTTGTTGATAGGTACTTTTGCATCTTGAACAACCGTTGAAGTATTATTGATCGGCAAGTTATTACACAACGGTTCATTATTCTATCTCCGTAGAAGGGGAACCTATACAGGTAAATTATTACACAACGGTTTAGGTAGGTACCTAGTAACGAGTACGGGGTTAGGTACTAACCTACGGAGGGTCCGCGACCTACATATGTGTAGAATAGTACATAATGTTATATAGAAGGGTTATCTATACGGAGACCTGTGATCTGTAACAGGTGGGCATTCTGTACAAAATAATAAACCGTTGTGCAGGGATTTGCAGCGGTTTGTAATTTTATTACAAGGAATTTGCTCCTTGTAAAGAAGAAGAATGTCCTGAGGAAGGTTCGTTTAGGTATTGAAATTATGTATTTTTTGTCTAATCAATTATTATTTTCTTGCAACTCACTGGTACCTACCTACCTACCAAAGAATTCTCATCTTGCTTAACGATCTGCTTATTTGACATCCGATCTCTTTATGCTGTTAAGTTTCACTAGTCGGCTTCCTGTGTCGTTTCTGCTATCAACTTTACGAAAGGGTCGGGACAGCGGTGGTCCTCGCAAGTTCGGCTGTTTCCGCGCCCCCATCTCGCGTTTTCCGTTCCTGTCGTTCTTCTGTTCACCGTTCCTGCTCACTGTCAGATTCTTGTTATCACCAGCTGTCGTATCACTTCTTGTTATCTCGTCCTAGTCCATAATATTATTTTATAGGTTGTAGTTGTTTTCTGTTCATAGTGCAGTGGATAAAACCTTCTCGTATTACCATTGTGCTTTAAGGACTTCGTATAAGCGCAGCATAGTTTGGCATGGTTATGAAACGTTACCATTTGCGATCGCGAACGCCCCTCCGTAACTCTAAAGTCGTTTTTACTTGCAGCTTCGAATCTCTCAAAAGAAAATAATTTGTTATTGTTTTGGTTTATTATTCTGTGAATAATACACCTATGTATTCGCTCACCAAAAAATTTTTATAACACCCCCTCAAACTTTTTTCTTTTCCGTTTCAAGGTGCGTAGATTCCAAAAATGCAATGTCCGTCCGCCGTCCGCCGTACGCCGTATCACGTGTACAGGCTTCATTTTAGATCTAAAAAAGTCGCTCTTTCGCACACATGCTCCATTTGGGCCCTAGTTGTGTACCGAAACTTTGCAGCCCGATCGGAGTACACCCAAGGGTGTTATGAGTGAAAATGTGTGTAAAAATAGGTACTTTTTGCGTTTTAGCAACATGTTAGTAAAATGAGCTTTTGAGTTATCGTTTTCCATGTTTTTGGGGACGAGAATACCGAATATGAAGTCGATTTTGACCAAAGACGCGGAAATTGAGGTTTTACCATTGGTTCAGCTCCCAAAATTGGTTTTTTTTTAGTCAAAAACCTGGAAAACTGTCTGAAATCACCATCAATGTGTATACTAACGTTAGAAAAAGTGTAAACAGCTGAATCAAGACCATTAAATCGCACTACTAATTATCAAAGATGATCTGGGGGAAAAAAAAGTGTACCTATTTCATGTTTTGGGGGCCAAAATTGGTGGAAATCATCAGGAATAGCTAATTACAATCATTCCACATGAAAGAAGCAATAAATTTAACTGCCAACAAGAATCTCTAGAACTCCAATAGAATAATAAACCCATGTGACAAGGACTTTGCAGCGTTTTGTTTGTACCACAAGTTAGTCGCTCTGTGATTTTATAATGTGTTACTTTGTGATTAAATACAATGTTCTGTTCATTGAAATATGAACCTATTTAGTTTGTTTATATAACAGAGTTTCATTTAGGTACCTAGCTAGTTGTTTAGTAGTAGTTAGTTTTTCATATTGTTTCCCTACCCACACAAACATGTAGGTATGTACCTAGCCGGATTTGGCAATAAACTTGCATTTATTGAATATGCCTCATGCTTTTATGAATATCATTTCCTAGATTTGAGTCTTTAAAAATTAAGAAGGGTTCAAACTAATTTTAAAATTATTTAAATGTTTTTCAAATTTAATATGAATCTATACGTAACACAATGTAGTCACGCTGTGAATTCATAATTTGGTACCTGTTTTGTAAATTAATACAAAACGTTCTATTCTTGAAATTGTATTACCTAATTTCTTCTCATTTCATTTTGAATTCCCCCCCCCCCCCCCCCTCCCACAGGTAACCTTTAGAAAGGATACCTAGTATGCTGTTGTACTGCATATTAATAGTGTTTTAATAATGTAACTTCATTTTTAAATAGTAGGTAACATTTCCACCCAGCTTTGGGAACTTGAAGTTAATGAGTTAATTTCATATTATTAATATGATGCCTAAAGGATGAACTTTGTCTTTTTCATGGTTTTTAGCAATTCATGATTTTTAGGTCTTTTTGCGCACAACAAGTCCTGTCTTCTATATTTTTTCAAAACTAGCTATTTTGTATCATGTTCTCAAGATCAGATATCGCCGTTGCCTCATTTTATACCGATATTTGTTAAACAAAATAGACCACTGTAACCAGCAGAAAACAAATTTTGAAATGTCTTTGATTGGTGAATAATAAACTTTTGATAAAGGACATTATTATTATCTAATGTATTCCGTAATCATTTGCTCATTAAAATAATTATACAAGTATTCATTTATTCAAAAGTAGCAGTGTACAAAAGGCATGCGCCTTCAATGCAAGTACATGACAGAAGCAGTTACCTGGTTGACAGTGGATTTTGGTTTATTATTCTGTGAATAATACACCTATGTATTCGCTCAGCAAAAAATTTTTATAACACCCCCTCAAACTTTTTTCTTTTCCGTTTCAAGGTGCGTAGATTCAAAAAACGCTGCAAAGTCCTTGTCACATGGGTTTATTATTCTATTATTTTATTGGTCTACAGAAATGCCGGCTGTTTATTTATTGTTTCTTTCATGTAAATTAATTGAAATGGCTATTTCTGGTGGTTACCACAAATTTTGGCACCCAGAACTTGAATTAGGTACTTACTACGCTCCTTTTTTTTTCAAATTACCCTTGATCATTGATTGTACCATTTAATCCTCTTGATCCACGTGTTGACACTTTTTCTAGTGTTATTATACAAATTGATGGTGATTTCAGACGATTTCGCAGGTTTTTGACTCATAAAAAATTAATTTTGGGAGCTGAACATCTGGTACAGCCTCAATTTTCCACTCCTTGGTCAAAATCGACTTCATATTCGGTCTTCTCGTCCCCAAAAACATGGAATACTATACCTCAAAAGCTCATTTTACTAACATGTTGCTAAAACACAAAAAGTACCTTTTTTTATACACATTTTCACTCATAACTCCCCTGGATATATTCCGATCGGGCTGAAAAGTTTCGGGACACAACTAGGGCCCAAATGGAGCATGTGTGCGAAAGAACGATTTTTTAGACCGAAAATGAAGCCTGTAGACGTGATACGGCGTACGGCGGACGGCGTACGGCGGACGGCGTACGGCGGACGGCGTACGGCGGACGGCGGACGGACATTGCATTTTTGGAATCTACATACCTTGAAACGGAAAGAAAAAGTTTTGAGGGGGTGTTATAAAAATTTTTCGCTGAGCGAATACATAGGTGTATTATTCACAGAATAATAAACCAAAATGCAATGTCCGTCCGCCGTCCGCCGTACGCCGTATCACGTGTACAGGCTTCATTTTCGGTCTAAAAAAATCGTTCTATCGCACACATGCTCCATTTGGGCCCTAGTTGTGTCCCGAAACTTGTCAGCCCGATCGGAATATACCCAGGGGTGTTATGAGTGAAAATGTGTGTAAAAATAGGTACTTTTTGCGTTTTAGTAACATGTTAGTAAAATGAGCTTCTGAGATATCATTTTCCATGTTTTCGGTTCGTAACTTATCCAGACAATTAAAGAAATGTCTAGGTAAGGTAGGTAGGTATGTCTACGTGGCATGGGCTGTGCCACCAGAGGATCGATTCTCCTGATTCAGACAGGTACTTGGAACGATGAGAACACCATAATATAGGTCCCTTATCAGTAGTTTTTGGAAATTCAAGATCGTGTTAATCACGAAGTTCAATCAAATAGGTAGAAACTGCCAAGCAGATACCTAAATTCGTGATTTTACTACACTCACGTTTATAGTTATAAGGAAATATTACTTACAATAAAGGGAAGTAACAAAGTTGTACTTACCTTTAGTAGCGGATGATCCGTGAATGAAGGTGGTAGAACCCAAATCGCATCACTAATAATCAAAAACACTGGTCAATACGGGCCAACCTGCACTCACGTAAGGTATCGGAGTGTCCATATCACTTCTCGCGGTTATTCGGCGGATAATACTGAGGCGATTCCAGGAGAAAACACACCAAAATTTATAATCTAGTCCAGGAATTATTGTTTAAAGATCAATTTTGACAAAAAACTACCGCATACCAACCAATAGCGGGCGATCTAGGGACTGACTTCAGAAAGTATCAGAGGGACGATTCTCCTGATTCACACAGGTACTCGGAACGATGAGAACACCGTCTATATAGATCCCTTATCAGTATTTTTTGGAAATTCACGATCGTGTTAACTACGAAATTCAATCAAATATGTAGAAACTCCAAAGTAGATACCTAAATTCGTGATTTTACTACTCTCCTGTTCATAGTTACAGGGAAATACGACTTAAATAAAGGGAAATAACAGAGTTGTACTCACCTTTAGTAGCGGATGATCCCAAATCGCCAAATCGCATCACTAATAATCAAAAACACTGATCAATACGGGCCAACCTGGGGGCCTATTCACTAAAATAGATAATGAAAAGAGATTTTCTATTTTGAAAATCTCACGCAAGAGATAGTCTCCCCTGGGAGAAGGTCTCTTCCAATGTCTCCCGGGTTCGTCTATTTTACTGAATAGCTCCAGAGACCTTGAGAAAGAGATATGGATCCTAATACACGAAAATGCCATAGTATCCATGAAGTGCGAGATGTTTGTGCCCCCGGGAGTTCAATTCCTTAATAATGAACGCATTTCTTAGTAATACCTATTCAATGGGTACCTACCTACCTTAATCCATACTTGGACGTTTTTACTCTCTAATCGGATAAAATTTTAAATGAAATTGAAAAAAGTCTCAATTATAAACAGAAAAAGTCGAATTAGGGGGCTTAATGCTTGTATTATATCTACACCTAATGAACGGCCACTCTTAGGAAGGTAGGTACCTACCTCAACCCGTACTTGGACGTTTTTACTCATGACTCAATAAATATGTATATATTTTTAATTAAAATTGAAATGGAAAATTTAATCTTTATGAAATGAAAAACTTCAAGAAATGAAAAAAATACACGATCAAAATTACCGATGTGGTTGCGGATGAACGAGGATATTACACGAACACTGTGAAACAAACGAGAAATAGACTCTCTCTTTCGAGGAAATACACCTAATTAGCTGTCTCTCTTAAAGAGATCGAGAATGCCAAGATGGCCGCCAACTCTCTCTTTTAAAAGTTACTGAATAACCCGGTCATGGATACTATAAAAATCCATTTTGCCAAAAGAGAGAGTTGGACCTGAAAGAGATGTCTCTTTGGCTTAGTGAATAGGCCCCCTGCACTCACGTAAGGTATCGGAGTGTCCATATATCTCTTCTCGCGGTTATTCGGCGGATAATACTGAGGCAATTCCAGGACAAAACACACCAAAATTTATAATCTAGTCCAGGAATTATTGTTTAAAGATTTAAAGAAGAAAATAGGTATACCTTTTGCGTTTTAGTAACATGTTAGAAACATGAGCTTCCGAGATATCATTTTCCATGTTTTCGGTTCGTAACTTATCCAGACAATTAGAGAAATGTCTAGGTAAGGTAGGTAGGTATGTCTACGTGGCACCAGAGCATCGATTCTCCTGATTCAGACAGGTACTCCGAACGATGAGAACACCATATAGGTCCCTTATCAGTAGTTTTTGGAAATTCCAGATCGTGCTAATCACGAAGTTCAATCAAATATGTAGAACCTCCCAAGTAGATACCTGAATTCGTGGTTTTGTTACACTGGCGTTTATAGTTATAGGGAAATATTACTTAAATCAAGGGAAATAACAGAGTTGTACTTACCTTTAGTAGCGGATGATCCGTGAATGAAGGTGGTGGAACCCAAATCGCATCACCTGCACTCACGTGAGGTATCGGAGTGTCCATATCACTTCTCGCGGTTATTCGGCGGATAATACTGAGGCGATTCCAGGAGAAAACACACCAAAATTTATAATCTAGTCCAGGAATTATTGTTTAAAGATCAATTTTGACGAAAAAGTACCGCATACCAACCAGTTGCGAGCGATCTAGGGACTGATTTCAGAAAGTATCAGCAGAGTGGGCCTTGGTAGGTTTTTACTTCATATTTTCCCCTTTCATTTATCTGAATTCTCAATCTATTTTTCGGTTCGTAACTTATCCAGACAATTACAGAAATGTCTAGGTAAGGTAGGTAGGTATGTCTACGTGGCATGGGCAGTGCCACCAGAGCATCGATTCTCCTGATTCAGACAGTACTTGGAAAGATGAGAACACCATAATATAGGTCCCTTATCAGTAGTTTTTGGAAACTCACGATCGGGTTAACCACGAAGTTCAATCAAATATGTAGAACCTCCCAAGTAGATACCTGAATTCGCGATTTTGTTACACTCGCGTTTATAGTTATAGGGAAATATTACTTAAATCAAGGGAAATAACAGAGTTGTACTTACCTTTAGTAGCGGATGATCCGTGAATGAAGGTGGTAGAACCCAAATCGCATCACTAATAATCAAAAACACTGGTCAATACGGGCCAACCTGCACTCACGTGAGGTATCGGAGTGTCCATATCACTTCTCGCGGTTATTCGGCGGATAATACCGAGACGATTCCAGGAGAAAGCACACCAAAAATAATTTATATATAATGTAATCCAGGAATAAAGACGCATTTTGACGACCGCATACCAACCAGTACCTAGCGGGTGATCATCGGACTGACTTCAGAAAGTATCAGCAGGGTAGGTATATTTACTTAATATTTTCTCCTTTCATTTATCTGAATACTCATTGTATTTTTCGGTTCGCAACTGCTCAAAACAGTTGAAGAAATGTGTATGTAAGGTAGGTAGGTATGTCTACGTGGCATGGGGTGTGCCACCAGGGCAACGATTCTCCTGATTCAGACAGGTACTCGGAACGATGAGAACACTAAAAACTCTTATAGATGGTTTTTGGAAATTCAAATCAAATAGGTCGAAACTTCCAAGTAGGTGGATAGGTAATTAAATTCATAATTACTATCCTCGACATGATAAATTATAAAGAAAATATTACTTAGAATAAACCTAAATAACATAATTTTACGGTACCTTTAGTATTGGACGGTCGGAGTCGGAGAATGAAGGTGGTGGAATCCAAATCGCAGCACTGAACACAATCATCATCGGCGCGGGCCGACAATGCACCCACGTTGGTTTTCGAATTGCCCATGTCACTTCTCCCGATTAAATCGGCGGATACCGAAGCGATTCGAGGAGAAAACTCACAATAACACAGTAAAATTTAGTCCAGGAATTATTCTTCTATGATGAATTTGGAATAAAAACTACCACTTACCTACCATCCGTCGCGGGTGATCGGGCCAGACTGACTAATAGAGAGGGGTGGCAGGGTGGGGAAGGTGATGTGGCTGGGCGTGGTGGGGTAGGTAGGTATTCACTCGATTTTTATTTATTTATTTATTTATTCATTTATTTTTTTACCTGAATTTTCATTGTGTTTTTCTTTTCCTAACTGCTTTGAACAATCGAAGAAATAATATACAAGTTACTAATCTATGTGGCACTGGTTGTGCCACGAGGGCATCAGTTCACAACATGATTTAGATTTAGTTACTTGGAACGATTAAACACCAACTATACAACTATTGGTGGTTTATTGAAATTCAAGATCGCATTAATGACCAATTCCAATAAAATAGATGGAAAATTCCAACTATTAACCTACATCTGGAGAGTTTCAGCTCTGGCGGGCAGACCCAGTGCCACGTAGATTGGTAACTTCAATCATTTCGTGGATTTTTTTGGAAAAGGGTAAAAACAGGTAAAGACAATAAGTCGTGTAAAATGAAGGGAAAAATAATTAAAGTTACAAGTACCTAAGTGCCTACTTTCCCCTCCCCACCACCTTCCCCACCTTGCCGCTCCTCTCTATTAGTCAGTCCCTCGATCACCCGCGACGGATGGTAGGTTTGTGGTAGTTTTTCGTCAAAATTCATCTTTAAACAATAATTCCTGGACTAAATTATTGTGTTTTTGTGTTTTTTCTCGAATCGCCTCGGAATGATCCGCCGATTGACCGCGAAGTGGTATGGGCAATCCGATGAATAACGTGTGTGCACTGACTGGCCCGCGTTGATCAGTGGTTGTGTATGCGGTTAGTGCTACGAACTGGATTCTACCTTCATTCTCGGATTGTACACACTACTAAAGGTACGTGTGTGCGACTTTGTTATTTTGATTTATTGTAAGTAATATTTCTTTAAATAACTACAAAGTCGAGGGTAATCATCATTAAACATACAGGTAATTATGAAACATTTTAGGTAGCAAAACTACTTATAGCAACGCAGGGGTAGGTGCATTTTTTAAAAACTAAATAGCTATTAATTTATTATCTTGTTGCAAACTGATGAGATACGCACTTTCTCCTAGGTTTAAGCCATAGCAAATGGTAGGATGTGGAGGTGAAACTGGAGAATCCAAGTCAGGAGATCCGACTTTGGTGGCACAACCAGTTCCAAACTGAGCATTTTCATGATTATTTGGAAATGGTACGAAGATGAACAGGAAAATACTATGGCAGGTCAAATGAAACGGAAAATTTCGTTCCTGCCTACCAACTCAATCAATGGTTATGTGTTGTGATTTGGTTTTGTACCACCTTCATTCAAGATTCTACCACTGCTAAAGCTCCGTACTATGTTATTCGGTTTTATTGTAATATTTTCGATTATTTTTATTGTAATATGTGTCGAGTTGACGTCTTCTTATGCTCATCGCTTAGTGGCCAGTTACGGTATTTTTTCCCTCCACCGCGCCCTAATTGTCGGACTGGAGTCATATTTCGTACATGCCCTTTCTAGAACCCAAGCCCAAGTCCTATCTGCCCCCGAAACTCAAACCCTTTCTGAGCCCATGAAGAGAGAAATTCGGCATATTCCCATACCTGTATACTTCACCAATAAAAAACTAGGTTTGTACTTGAGATTAAGGAGATTGAACTAATCTACATCACAAAAATATCATTACACTTTTACCGGGTAGTTTTTTTAAATTTTTGGTTTATTATTTTCAATAATGAACCACTGGAATCGAGCATGAAAAAAAAAAAAAAAAAATCTAACCCCCCCTCAAAATTTGATGGTTTACGTTTCAAGGTACGTAGAATCCGAAAATGCAATAAAAATTTTTCTGTCTGTCCGCCGTACGCCGTACTGGCCACTTTTCTTAGTTACCATGAAACGAAATTGATGAAATTCGGGTTATATAGGTTCCGTTCAAGGCCTAGTTGGTCCTCGAAGCTCGACGTTACTGTCAGTCACCTTTCAAAATAGGGGTTGAAATTTTCAGAACGCCGTATCTCGAAAACTTTTGATAGAAGGGTATGGTTTTTTTACGTTATTAAATTTGTCTTGAGCTAAACCATTTTTTGAGACCACCCGGAGCATTGTTCGTCCAGCCGTTCGTGTGCACCAAAAAGCTTCGTCAACACGATCGTGAATCAAACGGTATAAATCCGGCCGGGATATCATCACTAGGGAGCACATGATTATAATCAAGGATGGCTGTATGAAGTCGAGTTGGTTGTTCTGCGATATTATTTCATTTGATAAGTGATGGACTATTAGATTTTGTTGGTAGGTACTTGTGAAACTTGAACAAACGTTGAAGTATTATTGATGGGTAAATTAATACACAATGGCAAATTATTACACAACGGCAAATTATTACACAACGGTAAATTATTGAACAACGGCAAATTATTACACAACGGTTCATCTACTGAGAAGGGCTGGATTTTGTTGATAGGTACTTTTGCAACTTGAACAACCGTTGAAGTATTATTGGTGGGCAAGTTATTACACAACGGCTCATTATACTTGACCACGAGGGTAGGTATTGACCACAGAAAACAGTGATCTACGCAGAAGGGGCATCTATTTCACTCTACATCAACAATTTTCCTTTAGAACTTCATTATTGCGTTTCTTTTTGCCGTTTTAGTTACTTTTTGTCATCGACAGAATTATTTTAGTAACATTTAACTCGTGATTTAGGTAGGTACCTAGTAACGAGTACGGGGTTAGGTACTAACCTACGGAGGGTCTGCGATCTACATAATATGTATAGAATAGTACATATATGAAGGGTTATCTATACAGAGAGCTGTGATCTGTAACAGAAGGGTATTCTGTACAAAATAATAAACCGTTGTGCAGGGATTTGCAGCGTTTTTAAACAAGTTATACCTTACATAACAGTATAAAAGAAGCCGTTTTACTGTAGTCAGTTTGAAAATTAGCGGGGGCATCACTCGAAGCGGGAGTGCGGAACGGCTACTAAACGAGGAAACGAACAGGCTTGGAACGGTTACTAAAACAATGGTATAGAACGGTGCTATTCCTATTCTATGCAGCTGAGGACGAATGCAGCGCCACAAACCGCTAGCGGCTGGGAATCAAACTAGGGATATGTCTCTGGGAGTAGACGTTTGTGTTTGAGTATGCCCTAAACTAAATGAATATGAAAACAATAACCTGTCACTCAAGCTTTTTGGAGTTGGAAACAGCTGCAATTGCCCAGATGTAGCCCACGTATAAGGTACCTGTGTCGAAATTGATGAAATTGTAAACTGGGATTGGTCACTTCAGTAATTCAATCTCTAAAATGAGGGTACTAATTTATATACTTTCCATAAAATTGATGTATCTATTTCGCGCTAGCTCAATCAATGATGGTTTAAGAGTAGAGGGATGAGGTGGATGCAGCAGCTCTATTCATACAGCAGAATCTGCTAATAAACATTTTGTTGAAAAGAAATGGCAGCTATTCTACTGAACTACCTACTATTTCAAGAATTAAAGGTGAGCCCGATCCATCATCTAATAAATAGATTGACTCTGCACAGAACACTCAATGAAATTGGAAAGAATACCCTTGCACTGCTAAACTATACTGGTACAAGGGGAAGCAGCAATGAACCGTTGTTTATTAATTTGAAGCGTTTTTCTTGTTAGATTTTGTACGTATTATTGGAAATAATAAACCAAAGACGCAGGTATATTTCATATTGTTGAAAGGTTATATAAAAATACTTTGTGATCACCACTGAGGATGTCTTGAAGGAGCAGGTAGTCCCTGACTTGGGAACAGATAAAATCGCAATTCTAGTGTTCTTTTGTTATAATCAGATTCGTAATTTTGATAGATACTCAGATCGTAATTTTGTACCATACTGGTGAAGCGGTTAAGCGATGCATCATCAATCAAATCGAAAGTTCAACAAACGAAACGAGTAAAAGATCCCAATCAGAGCATTGTTGTTGAGTTGATAATTATTGGTTCGATACTGTATTCAGTAGTTGCCCAAAAGAGGTTGTATTAATATTGTCATTTCTAGTTAGTTGTCCCAAAAAGCATATTGAATATTTAGTATATATAAATAACTCTAAAATTTGTAAAATACACATAATTCTCTCTCTATCAGTTCAATCATATATAGTGATCATAATGGTTTAGCTATATTGCATTTCTCTAGAACTACCTAACCAGCCAGGTAGTTCGACAGGATTAATCTTCCGAAAAAACGATTTCCTTGACTGTTAATATTTCACAAACTTCGAAAGTGGGGCAAACGTCGGGGGCTTTCATCCGGTTGATTCATTAAGCGAGTGTATAAGCAAAAGTTTTCTTCAGAGGTTTATTTAGAGAGTCCCATTATCCGGTGGTGCTGAATTCGTAATATACCAAAGGAGGCAGTTTGGCATGCTGTCAGAATTATGAAGATTTATAAATTGAAATCACAAATGAATTTTCGTTGTTACCTACCTACCTACCTTTCAACTCTTCCTTTGAGGATCGTAGATCGTCGATCGTAGATATTTGGTATCAGGAAGGATCCATTTTAGAAACTGGAATATAAAGAAGGATATTCAGATGCGTATGGTCTGCGTCGGACAGATAAATATTCAGAAATTATTTGACCGTTTCAAATGAATTTGCGGTGTTTGTCTACTGGATAGGACCAACCTGTCTTTTGGGAATAATAGAAGGGTTTTATAAACTTATTGTTTTTGGACCAGTCAAAATAGATACCTAATTATTATAATTTTCAACCAGCTGTTGAAAATGTTTCTAATTTTCTTACTGTTCGGACAATGCCTTGTGCTCCGTTCCTTTGCAGACACGGCACTTGAATTTGAATTCTTTCGGTTGAGATTTCCATTGGTGCTGTTTTCCTTGATGTTTCTTGGTCATCAAATCGTCGTTTTGCTTACAGCTTCCGTTATTTGTTTGCTTTCTTGCCTCAATTTCTTCGATTATTTTGTTTCGCACAGCTTCAGGAGTTGGAAAATCATCCAGGTATCATAGTTTTCCCTTCCGAGAGGTTCGATCTTGACACTACTAGTCATTGACTGCTCTCGGAAACTATTTCCTCTCAAGTCGATTCATCTGTCGCAGCAGCGCAGTGGAAGCCCATAACCCATTATAATTTAGTGGAACAATAATATGTCTCGGTACAATAGGATCGAACCATTTATATTCTCACGAACATTATTTTTAGAACACAGTACGCATAGTGAAGACCATCTGTCAATAGGTTGACACCTGTTAACTATTCATGGAGTGGCTTCCAGTCCTTTAGTAATAATTTAAGAATGACTCTTGCAGATTTGATGATGAGTCGAGTAGCTTTATATTTCGACTGGTCTGGGCACTAACTTATCTACTTGGGAAATCGGTCTGTAAATAAATAAAATTGGATATTTGGTAGCACAGAAGAATAACATGTTATGTTTTCTAGTTGTTAGGAAACATTTGTTACGACAACATTCTTTCAGCTGTTTACTCCAAGCCTCTCTCGATATTGCTCACAAGTTTATCCACAGGGAACGAGGGGGCAATGGTCACTTGCCAAAGGCTGAGGAGTTTTGTCCAAAACGAACGGATGAAAAGAAAATACGGGGAAAAAAAGGGGGATGAGCAGGAAAGAAGAATGTGAGAAGGAACGAAGAAAGAAGGGGAAAAAGTAGTGTGGATGTGGAAAGGTTGAAAGGGGCTGTGGAGAAATAGTTGTTGAGGCACCAAGTGCGGGTGGTGGAGGGGGAAATGGATCGAAATAAGTTGGGACGTTAACTAAGGGCGGTCTTTCAGCGGGGGCCATCCAAACCCTCCTCCCTTCTCTCTTGAACACGTCAACCCTCATTACTCAGATGTTATCCGCAGAGGGCCTCCCCTCCTCCCGAAAAAACAAATCCACTCTCTTCGAGAAGAAAAAAATGTAGTCTCCCAAACCTATATACTCGTATATGTATCGTATATATATAATATGTACAGTAAGCCCTCGTTATTCACGGGATCGGTATCCTCGGGTATCGTCTGATGCGGTCAAAAATCGAAGGACATTGTAATCAAGAAATAATTATAGTTTTCGATCGGGGGGCAATATATATGTGTAAACGCGGCTTAATCCACGCATTACTCAACAATACGATGTCGACACTCAACTCACTCTTCGTCACTCCAGTCAGATTATTTGAGTACTGCTTGTAAACATGTCGATATCGAATGATAGGGGTTTTGTGACGAAACTTTCACGTTCCTCATTTAACAAGGAGTGAACTTCAAAGTGGTCTGATCTAGGAGGGGTAAGTATAATATACTGTGCGGTTCCCCGAGTGAACAGCGTAAACAGGGTTATCTCATACGTTTCAATTCGAGTTCCCGTAATCGGTTGTGAGGCAATAGAGATTTGTGAGGTTTCATTCCGACTAATTATTGACAGTACTTAGGCCATTTTAAGTTAGGCGCGAGATGCCACAACGTACTTGCATAAGGTGCGCAAATAGGCTACAGTGGGCTGCTAAAATAGGTACCTGTGTACTGCAAAATGGGTGCTTTGAAATACCTGTGAGCACGGTTTAATTTCCTGTCAGCAGGTGCGTTGCGTCCATAAGGCCACTTGGGCCACTGCCCCGGTACCCAAAAACACTAGGAGTAAAAAAATCCATTGTTCAGTTGGCATTTGAATTTCCCTCCGTACACTGTACCTAGCATTTTTCACAAAGTTCAACAGCACTCGCCAGATTTCTGTGGCTATGGAATGGAAATTCTATGGATATTCAAATTATAGTAGAGCATCCATGGTGTGCTCCATAGACCAAGCATGTTATCGGAATAAAACGACAGTAATCGATGTCCTGCAATCGAAATCAAAACCTAGACTCCTGAAACTGGCAGGTAGGTTCTGGGTCCTGGGACCTAGTGGCTCATCCGCGCATGCTCAGTCAAGTAAAAATGTTGTTCGCCACGCCCACCTTGGGCCCTGTCCCCAAAATCTGATTTCTACTGCAAAATCGTTCGTTTTCACAATCGATTCGATCCCTTCAATTCAATTTGTTGTTGTTATTTTTCTTGAGGGTGCCACAAAGAAACACTCTTCATGTCAACAGTGGTGGTTAGAGGTTGTTTTTTTTTCTTCTTGTGCATTCGATTCAATTTGTCATCTCGATACAAGATGCTTCTTCGTCTTCTGATTTGTTTTTGTTGTCTCGTGAATTATATTCGCTTTCTCTGTTGAGTCAGTCGTCAGTTTTAAATTTTTTTGCGTCAAATTGTGTGCATTTGGTGTTCGGTCCGGTTCTGATGACAGATTTGTATTTTTGTACATACCTGCATTTTGTCCTGTTTGCTGTTAGTGGTCTTGTGGATTGATCGGCGTCCTAGCACACAGATAACTACCTAGCTTCAAGTCAATAGCTTCTCCATTCAAGTAGGTACCGGCCGACGGGTCATTGTTTTGTTATATTTTAGTTTACAATATTTTGTGTAACACATGAATTCGCTGGCTAATTTGCAGTAAAAATTGTGGACGTTTTCGTACGACGATTGAAAGAGAAGCTTTGCTGAATATCATCCAATCAGTAAATAGGGGAAGGGTGTTGTTGCCTTGGGGTATTTTGTAGACAAATCTGTTGGTTTTGTGTTCTGGTTAGGTGCCGCACCGTTTTCAGAGCCCACGCACCGCTACTGCCTATCCTACTAAATTTTTGATTCGCTTTTCTAGGTTCGAACAGTCCGTCAGTTGGTCGAAGTCGGTAGATATCATGAGAGGAGATATCTAACGAGGCTTGCAGATTTTATCAGACGTTGACGACCGATGTCAGGATAAGGGTTCAGGGAGTGTCTAACGTGCGTTAAAGACGGTCTGAGCTTCCGCGGAAGAGATATCAGAGGCTTTGCTTGGCGATGCGGACCAAACTCCAGCAGGTAAAGGTCAGGTATGAGATTCCACTCGGTCCACTACCCTGAATCCTGCATCTAGGGCGAGAAAACACGAGCAACCCCCCCTTTTGAGTCGTGTTGTACCATTTTTTATTACAAAATAAATAGAATTCCCAAACCCTTACTCGTAATATTCAGATGATATCTAAATTCCTCAACCTCCCTCCAGTTTCTGTGGGTAGGCAGAGGGTAGCTGGGGGAATTCCAAGCCCCGTTCAACCTTTTCGTTTCGTTAACCCAATCCCAGGCGTTCAAAATATAATTCTTTTATGTCATAATAATGAGTGCTCAGAGTCGAGGGAAAAACGAGAAAGATCTCTCCGTTTTAATTTTTTTTTCCTCCATTTTCCGAGTGATGCTCAAACAATGATTCGTAACGAAAATTACGGCCGTTATTCAATTAAGCCGACTCCGACCTGCTTCATTTTTACTCAGCTGGGCGGTTCTAATCGAAACGAACTTTTCAAGGCAGGATCGGCGTAGAAGGGGATGGGCGAATGGGGTGAACTCCCCTCTTTCCCTCACACTCACTCCCTTCCACGTTTCTCCTTCGTTGTTTAACAGAGCAGGTTGTTTGCTCTTGCTGAGAACCTTCTTAACTTGAAGTTTTGGTTTATTATTTTCAATAATGAAACATTGGAATCGAGCATGGAAAAAAAAAAAAATTCTAACCCCTCCTCAAATTCTGATGGTTTACGTTTCAAGGTACGTAGAATCCGAAAATGCAATAAAAATATTTCTGTCTGTCCGCCGTACGCCGTACTGGCCACTTTTCTTAGTTACCATGAAAAGAAATTGATGAAATTCGGGTTATAGGTTCCGTTCGGGGTCTAGTTGGTCCTCGAAGCTCGGCGTTACTGTCAGTCATCTCTAAGGGGTTCAAAATAGGGGATTGAAATTTTCAGAACGCCGTAGCTCGAAAACTTTCGATAGAAGGGTATGGTTTTTTTAACGCTATTAAATTTGTCTTGAGCTAAACAATTTTTTGAGACCAACCGGAGCATTGTACGTCCAGCCGTTCTTGTGCACCAAAAAGCTTCGTCAACACGATCGTGAATCAAACGGTATAAATCTGGCCCGGATATCATCGCTAGGGAGCACCTGATTATAATCAAGGATGGCTGTATGAAGTCGAGATGGTTGTTCTGCGATATTATTTAATTTGATAAGTGATGGATTATTGGATTTTGTTGGTAGGTACTTGTGAAACTTGAACAAACGTTGAAGTACTATTGATGGGCAAATTATTACAAAACGGTAAATTATTACACAACGATAAATTAGTACACCACGGTTCATCTACCAAGAAGGGGTCGGTATAATATGTATATAATAGTAGTGCATATTATATATGTAGACGGGTTATCTATACAGACAGCTGTGATCTGTAACAGAAGGGTATTCTGTACAAAATAATAAACCGTTGTGCAGCGATTTGCAGCGTTTTTATTTTCTATTGATTTCAACCGGGGGCTCCTCTTATGACCGATTTGATATTGGGTTCTGTTCAATATTTGCTCCGACAGAATTCATTTCCGCTGTTGTTGGACGGAGGTATTCAAAACCCGGCACGTTAAACAGCCTTACCGACACCGAAGACAGAACAGTCGACTATTACACCGAAGACAGATCCTATTACTATTGTTTTCACTTGGACAAATAGCGACGGTGGATAGGAAACGTCGTGTTCCTATCCGGCACAAACAGCGTCGGTGGATGGGAAAAGTCGTGTTCCTATCCACCGATGCTATTTGTCCAATAGAAAATGACAGTAATAGGTACGTGATTCGGTCAGTCTGTGGATTGACCAACTTCTCGAAATTGTATCCGTTCCTTTTTCCAATTTAGCTTAGCACCATTACCCTATCAATGAAACTTTTAAATGACTGGTTTTATGGAAATTATCTGACACTCAACACTAAAAAAACAGCATGTGTCAGCCTGTAATTCAGTATGGAATATTAGCTTGGGGTGGTACTTTTACCACTCATATAAACAAACTATATTTGAAACAAAAATCTATTCTAAAAACTATGATGTCTCTTCCTCGTCGAACCCCAACTGAGGAGGTTTTTGACCTGGTAAAGGTCTTCAATATTCGTCAACTCTATGTGAAGATTTCGCTATTATTTTATCACAAACACCCAAACATTATAAACGATACAAGGACACCTATTTACTTTACACGCTTTGTGTCTGCAGGAAATATTGTTCCCCCTAGACCCCGGCTGGTTCTTACTACTCATAGTCCATCTTACGTAATATACATAATCCACAGGAGTATAAGCACTAACATGAAATCTCCTATGAACTACACGAGATCTAATTACAAAACTGAAATTTTATCATGGATAGTCAGGAGAGGAATGGGAGGGATTGATAGCTTAATCGGCAGTATATACCTATGATAAATAAAAATGTTGGCGGGTGTATGCTGTTGATCATGTAACTTCTTGTAACTTTGTGATCATGTAACTCAAGCTTTTATTGAACGGTTGAGTTTTGAATTTTTATCGATGGTTGATAGAATACTATGCAATTGGCAACTGATTGCCTAACAACACGGGCATAGCCTATCGATAGGCAGAATCAATTAAATGTTTAGCGCCCAAGTACCATTGTATTTGTTACTCATTTGTCTTATGTCATTGTAAAATCATTTGTGAATAAACTTTATTCTATTCTATTCTATCTAAGGCCCGGTTTTTCAAACCTTAACAGATCACGACTTTAGCCAACCTGCGTCAACTCCATCTTGACGGCTGTAAATTTGACGGTATTAAATCTAAAGGGTTAGTCCCGCTAATGTAAGAAGTAATATTACCATACAACGTGGAATAAACAAAAAATAAATAAACCTTTTTAGCTTACCACCTATTTATTCAATACAAAGCTTTTCGCTAAACTTCTGAGCATCATCAGGTAGGTACTCACATAAACACAGATAAAAGTGCTTATGTGATAATTTATGTGAGTACCTACCTGATGATGCTCAGAAGTTGAGCGAAAAGCTTTGTATTGAATAAATGGTGGTAAGCTAAAGGTTTAGGATTTTTTGTTTATTCCACATTGAGATGGCTTACCACATAAGGTGTACAAAGAAATTTGATGAATTGATGAAGTAGTCCGTCAACACTAGCTGGTTGAGTACTGAGGCGAGCGCTTTCGATGTAAGGACATCATCATCAGGCCGTCGAGAGAATGGTAATTCTGGTATGGTATGGTATGGTAATATTATGTCAATTTGATGGGTTTTTAGAATCAATGTTAGGGTTGCGTTAGCTAACATCGGCGTCAACCCAGCTGGTTACCATCCAGCATCTGTTTGCTGCCCCCAGATGAAGTTTCGATGAGGATTGCAAGTTTATTGGCCTTTTGCGCGTTCGATTTGTGTAGTTTCATACACTATGAGGATTTCGTTCTTGTTGAGTAGTGAGTTACAGGTACTAATTAATAATGGAAAGTATTTAGCCGTTATTTATTACATAAATATATTCATTCAGGATATAATAAATTCAGCGCCGGGTCTCTGACAGACCAGAAAAATATTTGAAATTACTACCTACCAGATTTCCGAAGCTTCCAAAATATTTTCAAGTAGTCAAACTGTGTCAAAAAGTGGACTATACCACTTTTTGGGGACGCCGCAACTTTAATTAGGTGTTCTTTGAATTTAGTCTTGGTTGTGTGATTTTTGGGGTTATGCGTTCAATTTCGTGGTCACCGAAATTTGTGCCGGTACGAGACAAATTTCGGCCTACACCATGTCTCGACCCACATTTTGGGCACAGGCTAATAAGAGCACAGAGAAAAAAAGCATTGCTAAACATGATACAATGAACCAAGAGTTATTAAAATTACCAAAATATTCAGGTAGAAACCTACCTGTTTAGAAGAAGTTAAACTACTCAAATGAGGACAAGCGCCGAATTGAAACAAACAATTTGTATCTGAATCAATCTTGAAATTATTGAAGAAAGGGTGTAAAATTTAGGAACTCCTCATCGTCAGTCGTCAGTCATATAATCAACAATAAATTACGGGGAGAAGCTCCATCTTCTGAATATGAAAACGTCACGGTACATTGATATGAGACACAAAGTACAAACGGAATCTGATGTGATCCTGAAGGGGAAACTATAGTGATATTTTCATATCACCATCAAATATTAACTTTCACATGTTATTATCATATTATGCAGATATGCAGCGGACTTGAAATTGTTGAGAAAAAAGTGCGAGGATTTTTTAAAGAGAAGGAATACAAAATGAACCAGAATTTCCCTGCTTTCTCGACTGTATACATAAAAGACATTTAAGTTGCCAAGGCACCCCCCCTGGCGTGGTTAACCGTGGGAGTGCGAGCGGTCGTGGTTAGTTCAAGTTGACGAAGGTACGAAAAACGCTATTTTGGAGATTTAGCGGTCGTAAAAGTTATCTGAGGTTTGAAAAACTGGGCCAAAACTAAGTAAGCTCGTTTGTATTTAGGCACTGGTTCATTGGTTCCCACAACACGGCGACACAAAATCGTCCGAATCCGATATTAGAACTATTTCTAGAGGGTTTCATGTACATCTGTGGCCATCCGAACTTCAAATAAAGTTCCACACATAAAACCTGCGATAACGAGTAAACTTTTGAAGTAAATAGGTACCTTCCTGAAATGCCTACCTGGTAGTTACAAACTGGTAACATATTTACCAATAAATATTTAGAGAACTTCTTAACGTTCTTCAACCATAAAATATACAAATAAGCCTTTCGCCTTTTTTAACAATTTAAGTGATCATTTATTGCATCAATATTATAGGTACCTATAGCCGTCGATTACCCTTCCCTGGCCATGAGTTTTTCCAGTTTACTCCGCCTTATTTTGTAGTTCTGGCAACATGAAAAATTAGTTTTAAAAGTAGGTACCATTGAAATGTGACCATTCGAAGTATCGTGATATTGCGAGTAGTACCCAAGGATTGCTGCAATTTGAATGTTTGGATTAGATTTGAATTTCTGGTTTTACTTTCATTGCCTCTTCTTCTTTTTCCTTAATTGAAAATAGAAGTTAATTTTCGGTTCAAAAGATAAAGGTAGGGGTTCCAATTTTTGTATAAATTTGTCCTAAGCTCTTTTTTAATGACCGAGGCCATGATAGCCTTTGGTAGCCGGGAAAGTATGTTCTTAATTGACTTTCTCCTCTCCAAGCAAATTATTAACAATCATTCGTGCATGAATGTTGATTGTATTCAATGCACAGAAGATAAAGCGATTGAATGTTGTGATCTTAACTGGTGAGAAGCCGAAAGTACGAAGCAATACGATTCCGACCAGTCAGACTGCTCTATCCCCTTGTTCAACGACTAAGAGCACTTCTCGCATGCTAATAGGGATGGGATGGGTAATCAATATATCGATATATCGGAGTATCCATATTTTTCATTGAAATATCTATACTTCAATGAATATCTATCGATATGTCGATATCTAGGACACTCGATATATCGCACATTGATATTTTATAACGATATATCCTTCTTTCTTTTGTCTATCCTGCTTTTGAATCATCATCATAATTAAGTTCTTGTAGGTACTCCCTGCGTTTCTTGAATTTGACAGTTTCAAAGCAAAATGAAGCGTATCTCCATGAACCGTGTGAATCCAATTTAACTTGTCATGTGTCTACCTATGCATATCATGGTCTGAACCGAAACGGGTGAACTTGAAGAGAAATTATGGTTATCCTACACCTATGGCAACGCGAAGGATCTATTCAGGGCCAGGAGGATAAAGAACAAGAAATTATTGTTGTCTTAATAGTTTGTCCTAATAGTTTTTGGTTTTGTTTCCCTTTCCCGAAGCGAAGCTTGTAAACGAAATTTTAAAGTTGATTGATAATTTGACCCTTTTTTATTTTGACCCTTTTTTCTCTTCATGAGCCCAAAAAGAGCAGAGTGAGAACACTTTTCAACTACTGCCTTACCAACGTCGTTGCCAAGTGTCAGCATTGTGGTGCTCAAGTGAAAACTAAAAATTTCATCTTGAACATTGGAAAAAATGTGCAGACATAAATTTATCATTTTATTTCTCATGGGTTGGTTTTTTTGGGTGATATATCGGTATACCGATATTTCTTGCGTCGATATAGCGTACTATCGATATAAAAGTATCGGTATAGTATATTATATCGATATACCGATATCGATATAAAGCCTTTTTTGGTTCTTGGTACTTCAAGAACAGAGGTGCCTAACACGGACAGCTACTTCCCGAATAGGGGGAGAATCAATCCATCAGGTAGGTACCTACTTATATCATAATACAAATGAACCTAACATCCAACCTTTGGCACCTACTTTCCTTTGGGTACCTATCATATCTAGGTACCTCAATTTTTTTGTTTTTTGGAATTAGGCACCTTGTAAATAGGGGAAATCAATTTATGGATTAGCGATACATATCCATTTGTATTAACATGCAAAAGTAGATTAGTAAATTTATCAATAGGTATACATACAAAATTCATTTTTACATCAAACTTACATCTACAAAAAATCTAGGTACCATGGTAATTCATGATAAATTAAACAGACCTGGCACTAATAATTCGAAAGAAGAACTTTTTAGGAAGTCTGCAAAAAGAACTTGAAGCGTTAAAATATCTTCAGGCGACAAGATTAATGTATTTAACACGTTAAACTTAACATTGGCAACTTTAGGTATTGACCAGCCAGATAACTGAGCCTAATAACAAATGAGTGCAGGCACTACTTGTATTTTCATATAAATTTACTTTAAAGTTTGGTTTGCCCAAACCCTTTTTAAGAGGAACTCTAAAATTTCTGTCATATTTTGATGAAAATCATACATATGCAATTACCTACCCTTCAAATTTCAGTTAATTTTGACCATTAATTTTTGTGGTTATGGTCGTTGCAAAGATTAAATGTTTGCGCGTCGAGAGACGAAAGGAACAGGACTACATCTTACTTTTGGCCTGCAGTGACTGAACAGACGTCGGCCGGTTCCGCGCAGGCAGAAAATGTTGAACAAGCCAGTTCCGCGCCATTTCAGACCCTGTAAACGTGTTTATGTAAATTAGTTAGGTATAATTTGAACGGAAGAGAAACGCTGTCGGTCAGATCTTGTTGATTTTCAGTAATTTTCAATAATTAATTAGGGGCCGCGTCTTCTAACGCTTATTCCCGGGGGCGTCATGAGCGGAGGTTCGTGGGAATTTTCAGCCTTCCCGGTGTCTAAAACAATACCACAAGCGTCGGTGTAAATGCGATCATAAGATTGTTCTTCAACGCACCTGTACGATATAATTGTACCTGTTTTGATCTCGCGGTCCCTTCTTAATTTAAAGCTGTTTCCCTTTCTCGCTGTAAATCTCGGACGATGGAACATCCCTCAATGAATCGTTGTGAAGCTTTTAGCAGCGATAAGGGAATGATATATCAGTTAATCACTGTGAAGCTTTTAGCAGCGATAAGGGAATGAGATATCAATACCAACTCATCAATACACAGAGCGAACAAAGAGTGATGAGTGGAAGTAATTGCAAAACGTGAACAAACTCAGTGCGTGTATTGACACACATGCGAGATCTAGAGGTGATACCTGTGTACCTCAATGGCCAACAACATTCTATTGTTCTCGCGGAACGTTAAACTCAATCGGCGCGGAATTGGTACACCGTACGGATTGACAAATTGTTTGGCTTTGCGCGAAACCTGCGTACTTCCGACTGCACCTTTCATTCAAGTAAAAGATAACGCTCATTTTATTGCAGCTTAGAGCTATTGCTTCAAATTCTTGAATGATCCATAATTCCGGATTATTTATACGGCTCAATGTAGTCAGATATCAAATTCAGTAAATTATTGTTATGAATCGTTATGCCTCAGTCGTCGTAAGACGAACTAGGTACTTCAATCTAGATTGACAAGGACTCCACCATGAAGATGTTGATTCTCTATGGCTGTTGGAGAGTTAGTTGATTCAGAAACAAACTTCTACCAACTACTTGAAGCGATGGATGAAATCTCTCGAGCTGAACACACCAGCGGACTCCTGGCAGCGCAAGTCCCTCGCCCTTCTCATACAAACTTTGGGCTCATTGTTCGGAACAATGTACTTACACAACTTGCATGGGGACTGAAATCCCCGCAAAGCCCACAGCATTGTTGCTCAAAGGTGACAGAGGGCCGCTGCTTAGTTTCCGAATCCCTATGCTCTGAGGTTGCCACATGGGGGTTTCGCTACGGGCTTTTAATGTTGTTACCTAATTTTAAAGATATGTTTCAACACACATTTTCATAAATTTCACTTCCACAACTTACTATCTATTAATGACATGACTAACAGGGAGTACGCCAGTTCCGCGCAAAGCCGAAAAATATGTCAATCCAGCATACCAATCCCGCGCCGATTGAGTTTTCACAACTTACCAGTTCCGCGCAGTTCTTCATGTACCAGTTCCGCGCAAAGAATATTGTTGGGGTACCTATCTACTCGTATCTCTTACCATCAAATCTGTACCAATACGCTCGCTGACTCATTCCCTGTTTGTTTACATTTTGTAATTACATTCACTCTTCGCTCGCTCTGTGTACGGGTCTTGACTGGAATATGGGTATTGATATCTGATTCCCTTATCGCTACTAAACGCTTCACACTCATTCGGTTAGTTTTATTCCATCGTACGAGATGTATAGTGGGAAAGGCAAACAGCTTTTGCTTCATGACGGTATTAAATTCAGGCGGGACCGCGAGGTGAAAATTGTTAAATCGTGGAGGTGCTGTGAAAAACAATGAAGTGAAAAAACTGACGCGTGTTGTAGTGCTTTTGACACCAGGAAGGCTGAACATGACCATGAGCCTCCAATCATCACGCCCCGACAGAAGTCGCAAATTCATTTAAGCGAAAAAAATTAGAAGACATTTCTTCGCGGCCCCTAAAATTATTGAGGAAAGGAATCATGGACCTTAATCAACAAGATCTGACCGACAGCGATGTTGACAGCATTCGGATCAGTATTTATCGCATACCGTATTACCTACAATTCCCAAGTACACTCATGTGGTGCATTCCGCTGTCAGCCAATTGCAAGTATGCACTCATAATGGTGATAAAATGTGTATCATAAACGATTCTATCTACCGTATGATCTGCTTTTCAACGGAAAAGAACTTGCAGTTTTTGTGTAATTGTGACACGATTTTAGTAGATGGGACATTTGATTTTTGTGTGAAATTTTTGACTCATTTGTTTAGCATTTTCATTTACGTCGATGGTCACTTTGGCCCTCCTCGGATCGAAAACGGAGGAATTGTATACGAAATTATTTGAACAGTTGCTGGGAGTGTGCTCTGAAAGAAACTACAGCTTTCAACCATCTACGGTTATAGCTGATTTTGAAGTTGCAATTCGATCTGTCACTCGATCTGTGTGGAATCCCGTTGAGTTAGTTGGATGTCGGTTTCACCTAGCACAGGCATCGCAAGATTCAACAGTGCGGTTTGAGTACTGTGGCTCCACCTGAACTTCGGTATGGCATTCCTCAAACCACAAGACGTTGCAGAGTTTTTCATCCTGGACGTCCTGTCGACATGCCTACTGACGAAAGGGTTTTCGATTTTGCCGAATACCTCCTTTGTTTATTTGTTTATTTGGTAAAGCTCGGGCGAGCCCAATTACAAGCAAGTTGTTTATATCATAGAGCAAGTCATGGTATAATACTAATACTAATGAATGATAAAGAGTAGAACAAGTAGTAAACACTTAACTGAATGAGACGGGAGATGAGTTGATTAAAGATTTTAGTAAAAACAAAGAATGGGAGAAAAAATCATAGTCGGGGTGTGTACAAGGAAGGAGGTTTGCAGAACGGGGAAGTCTAGCTAATGGACGGTTCATCAGGTAGTTTGTAGCACAAAAGGGGACTTTAAACAACAACGATGACCGGGCACAGGGGCGAGGCACCAGGAATCTCCTCCAGCAGAGCAGGGAAATTCAACCGGCCATTGATCAACTTGTGGAGCAGCACGAGGTCAGCAATGCAACGCCGTGTACTCAAAGGCAGTAGGTTACGGGTGACGAGCAATGACTTGTAATTCACATCGCGTTGTGGTATTCCCTGCTTGAAGGCTATGTATCGCAGAAACCTGTTCTGCACCCTCTCGAGGCTGTAAATATGGGTTGCGTAGAAGGGAAACCAGACTGTGCAGGCATATTCAAGCCTCGGGAGTACCAGTGCTCTGTAAAGCAGTGATATAGCACGAATATCTGCGAAATCCCGTGTATGCCGCTTCAGGAACCCAAGAGCCCTGAAGGCTCCGTTACAGGCTACGAAGGCTACATTGTACTCCTGGAGTACAACTCGTGTGATGCCTCTCTTTTCCCTCCGTCTCAATAGGCGTCCCCTACCACTGACTCAGCTGACTCAGCACGAAGCACAAATGCTTGTGAATCGTTTCAAGCATCGTTTTCAAAAAACTTTTTTTCTAATCACCAAAACATTTACATTTTCCTCGAGGCAATCAAAGATACGCAACTAACCACACAAACCGCAGCACTGCCACACAGAAAAAACCGAGAGACCGAAAAAGATGGCAGCGAGAAAAACTTATGTTGATCAATGTATAAATGAGTATTCGGCCATGTATCTGCTGTTCAGCTACTCGAAAGTGTCAGCAACCACTGCTCCACTAAAAATGCGATGTCCTAACGCTCTATGTACCTACCTACTGCTTTTGGCAATAATTTGATGATTATTTGACTTAGACTATATTGTGCTTCCTTGGAAGAAACCTAAAAAATCCTCATTCGCCCCAAAGTTTCTATTCTGCTTCGTTCTGCTTCTCTTCGCGCGGAACTGGTATACCTACTCGGCCTATTACAGAGTCTGAAATGGCGCGGAACTTGCTTGTTGAAAATTTTGCGTCCGCGCGGAACTGGCCGACAAATTTCCACTTTGCGCGGAAATGGACCACACCCGACTGAGAGGTATACCTACCTATAATGTGATGTTTCTAGCGAGTGGTAGTGCAAATCCCTGTCTGGTGTGAACTGAACCAGGGAATTCATGACGCTCCATTCCTCAATAACTATTACCTATTTGATGGGACAGTAACTAACGTGACAGTAGTTAACTATTATTCAGTGACGTAGGTACAAGTAGACTGTTCTTCAAATAAGAAACGCTGCAAATTATTACACAATGTTTATTTTCCTGGGTAGCTACCTCTTCTGCATAGATCTCTGCTCATAGTGTTGGGACGGATAAGTATTCTGAGTGTAGGATAATATATTTTAATCCCACTTGCTGCTATTGTTCTTCATCTGATTGCAGTGTTTTAACTGATAATAGAGCTGTCGCGGCTCCCCCCCCCCCCACCCCACTCATGTACCAACCTAAAATTCCTATATGTACCTACGAGATTGCGGCCTAATTCCCCCTCCCTCCTTTTCCATCTTGGATGTCTAGTGCTTATGATTTTTATAACTTATAATTATTGTTAATGAAAAATATTTTATATGAAATGTAATTTAACCTCATATTTCGTTCTAGACCCAATCATTACAGCTGCTAGTTTAGGTCTTAAGATGATTGAATAACGTTTTAGTGCTACTGAAAGTAAAGTAAATACATCACTTCGATGTTCTTCGGTTTACTATAACAGTCAGTGGTGCCTGATCGTAAATGTTGTAATTTTACCTAGTTACGAGAGTATCGATTTGCAATAAACTTTGGGAAAAGTCGGGAAGGAGTGATAAATATAGAATCCGTAAGCTCAAAATCTGTTTGAGATTCAAATAATAATGTTTTGAATCGACAAAGCTGAAAGTTTACAGACTTCGTAGGTAATTAGGTACCTAGTACTTATCCAAAAAAATCAAATTGAATGGAATAGTAAGTGATAGGTACCTAGGTCTCAAATTTCATTAATTTTGTTTCATGGTAAATAAGAAAAGTGCTAAGTACGGCGGACGGACAGAAATTTTCGTATTCCATTGGGATTCTACGTACCTTGAAACGGAAACCAACAAAACTTGAGGGGAGGGGGGGTTAAATTTAAAAAAAAAAATTGAAAATGGCAAACCAAAATTTCTGTCAGTCCGCCGTCCACCGTACTTCGCTCTTTCATGAACGAAAATTAATGAAATTTGGCATGTAGTTCGCATTTGGGGTCTAGTTGGTCCGCGATGCTCGGCGTTACTGTCAGTTCGTTCACAGTAAGGCCTTAAATTTTGCACCGAAAAGCTTCGTCAGCATGATCGTAATGAAACGGTATAAATCCAGCACAGATATCATTGCTAGGGAACACCTGATTGTAATCTTATGAAATCGAGTTGTTTGTTCCGTGATATTATTTCATTAATTTGAAGAATGACGGTTGTTTTGTATATTATTGGTAGGTGCTTTTGTAAATTGAACAAGGAAAGTTATGCTTCATGAATAACGATAAATAATAATTAATTATAGAATTCTTGAATCCACCGCATGTTACTTATGAAGCTGTATCTCCTGGGCCGGCTGCAGTACTCGATTTAGGTTTTTCCTGGGGGAGAGTGCGAGTGTAGGTATTGACCACAGGAAACAGTGATCTCCGCGGAAGGGGCATCTAAACAGGTAAATAATAAACCGCTATGTGATAATTTGCAGCGTTTTTCAATTCGAATCGTTCACATTTTATTAACGCTGTTCTGAAGCCAAGCCAAGTAATATGCAAAACATCATTCGTGTTATAACGCGATCGGATGGGAATGAAATTACAAACTGTCTTCAGGAATGTAACCCGTCGTTCCACAACTCAGTTCAGTTGACAAAAATTTTCAAATTGAACCCTCAATAATTACAAACTGTCAAGCGAACTAATGACGAAGTTTTGATGCCTAATGATGACGCGGGTCGGTGGCGGAGTGGACGTAGTAATTAATTGAAGTTGTTGGGCTTTTAGTGAGGTACGTGGCCAGGCCGAGAACCACCGACGTTCCGAATAATAACTCGTAGCTGTAAATTCAGTTTCCCCTCTGACGTAACGAGTCCCTTAGTCAAACAGTTCACTGATAAATTTTGTTAGAAACGTTGCATAATCTGATCGTATTTCGTACTTGGTTACTGGAAACTCATTATGAGAGGCAACCAACTCGAAGTTAACTCATAATAAATATTCCATGTCATCCCTTGTAAAATTAATGAATGCGTGTTTAATTAATTTGCAGACCATTGAATTTTAGCGAATTTTCGAAGAAAAGGAAGCTATTGTTCTCGGTCCAAAATTTTTAAAACTCGAATTTCCGAAAGATTTTTATACCAAAATCCGTTTCAGACCATCCTGAATTCCCTGCCGAAAGACACCAAAAATTATATGTATATATATATATTTTTATATTTATATATTTATATATTTATATATATATATTTATATATTTATATATTTATATATATATATTTATATATTTATATATTTATATATTTATATATATATATTTATATATTTATATATTTATATATTTATATATATATATTTATATATTTATATATTAGCGAATTTTCGAAGAAAAGGAAGCTATTGTTCTCGGTACAAAATTTTTAAAACTCGAATTTCCGAAAGATTTTTATACCAAAATCCGTTTCAGACCATCCTGAATTCACTGCCGAAAGACACCAAAAATTATATGTATATATATATATATTTATATATATATTTATATATATATTTATATATTTATATATTTATATATTTATATATTTATATATGTATGTGTCATTCCAGACGATAACTCTCGAAAGAATTGAGATAAAAAGTTCAAATTTGCACGAAAAATCTGTCTTGGCAATTGACAGGCTGAGTTCGAAGATGGGCAGAATCGGGTCACTCTAAGGGGGAGTTTTGGGGAATTTTAGGGGGGGGAAATTACCCATAAATTCCCAAAATGAAAAAGTCTGACAAGTGACACCTCATTTTAAAGGTTTTTGTACGCTGAACACGATGGTGAAATCAGAATTGCGATATCTCATTCCATTCTCAAACTGGAGCACTTTGAAGATGAAGGAACGTGGTTATTTCTTGAGATGTTCTTCCTGGTTCGTCTGCTCTAATCTGATAACGGAATGGGATATCGCAATTCTGACTTCACCATCGTGTTCAGCGTTGGAAAATCTACAAACCGAGGTGTTACTCGGCAAAAAATGGAACAAAAAATTTGTTACGTATCCAATACCTACTCTTCTGGTATTCAAAACATTTTTGATTTCCCCCTCCCCCTCCTTCCACCCCAAATTTTACTTTGCGTAAAACTACTCCTGTTAGCGAATTTTCGAAGAAAAGGAAGCTATTGTTCTCGGTCCAAAATTTTTAAAACTCAAATTTTCGAAAGATTTGTATACCAAAATCCGTTTCAGACCATCCTGAATTCACTACCGAAAGACACCAAAAATTATATGTATATATATATATATTTATATATTTATATATATATTTATATATATATTTATATATGTATGTGTCATTCCAGACGATAACTCTCGAAAGAATTGAGATAAAAAGTTCAAATTTGCACGAAAAATCTGTCTTGGCAATCGACAGGCTAAGTTCGTAGATGGGCAGAATCGGGTCACTCTAAGGGGGAATTTTGGGGAGTTTTAGGGGGGAAAAATTACCCATAAATTCCCAAAATGAAGCAGTCTGACAAGTGACACCTCGTTTTAAAGGTTTTTGTACGCTGAACACGATGGTGAAATCAGAATTGCGATATCTCATTCCGTTCTCAAACTGGAGCACTTTGAAGATGAAGGAACGTGGTTATTTCTTGAGATGTTCTTCCTCGTTCGTCTGCTCTAATCTGATAACGGAATGGGATATCGCAATTCCGACTTCACCATCGTGTTCAGCGTTAGAAAATCTACAAACCGAGGTGTTACTCGGCAAAAAATGGAACAAAAAATTTGTTACGTATCCAATACCTACTTTGTATTGGATACGTAACATACGTTCTGTACGTATGTTGGATAAGTAACTGTACGTATATTGTAGTACCAATACTACAATATACGTACATACTTGAATACCTATAATTACCCAATAAGTTTAAGATTCCCCATATTTGAATGGGATATCCCAAACATCACATTTTACATAAAATCAGTTATTTCTTCGAAAATTCGCTCTTATAGCCATGCTGCATGACTGTGGTTTTTTTAATTTTGTATGGTATCAAGTTGGGAAAACATTGGCCGAAAATTAATTTTCAGAAAATTTTAGGCGGAGGAGGAAGATGCCGAAAACTTCGAAAATTCGCTCTTATAGCCATGCTGCATGACTGTGGTTTTTATATATATATTTATATATGTATGTGTCATTCCAGACGATAACTCTCGAAAGAATTGAGATAAAAAGTTCAAATTTGCACGAAAAATCTGTCTTGGCAATCGACAGGCTAAGTTCGAAAATGGGCAGAATCGGGTCACCCTAAGGGGGAGTTTTGGGGAGTTTTAGGGGGGGAAAATTACCCATAAATTCCCAAAATGAAAAAGTCTGACAAGTGACACCTCATTTTAAAGGTTTTTGTACGCTGAACACGATGGTGAAATCAGAATTGCGATATCTCATTCCATTCTCAAACTGGAGCACTTTGAAGATGAAGGAACGTGGTTATTTCTTGAGATGTTCTTCCTGGTTCGTCTGCTCTAATCTGATAACGGAATGGGATATCGCAATTCTGACTTCACCATCGTGTTCAGCGTTGGAAAATCTACAAACCGAGGTATTACTCGGCAAAAAATGGAACAAAAAATTTGTTACGTACCCAATACCTACTCTTCTGGTATTCAAAACATTTTTGATTTCCCCCTCCCCCTCCTTCCACCCCAAATTTTACTTTGCGTAAAACTACTCCTGTTTTAATTTTGTATGGTATCAAGTTGGGAAAACATTGGCCGAAAATTAATTTTCAGAAAATTTTAGGCGGAGGAGGAAGATGCCGAAAACTTCGAAAATTCGCTCTTATAGCCATGCTGCATGACTGTGGTTTTTTTATTTTCTTTTTAACTCACTACTTGAACTACTTAACTCGTCCCACCATTGGCTCGAATCTATCTGATATTTACTACGATACTAGCGGAAAAGAATCACCTTGAAATTTTGAGAGCTTATGTATATGTATAACAAACTCATTACGCTGCCAGGAATTTCTGTATAGTTCTGTATAGTAGATTGCTTTTGGTCTGACGGCAGCTTCAGGCACCACTGAGGGCACAAAATAGCTGATTCGATTTCAGTTTCATTCATTTCCCAGATTTGGACTTGAAATTTGTAGAGTGAACCATGTATACATCAGAATTACACCTGGCAATAAACGACGTCACCATTAGCGTCACTCGTGCTAGTAATGACGCCTGTAGCAATAACAGGTAAGTACGTGATTGGTATTGGTTTGGGCTTTCTGGATTGATAACATGATCCGTAAAATTGTATTTGGTCAGGCGATCCACTAGTATGTACAGGTAGTAAATACATACCGTAAAATAGCTTTTCTGTATGTTTGCAATTCATTTGCATTTCTTGATGGTCTAACTACTAATATTTTAGGTATGTAATTCAATCGCAATAATCAAGTATATTTTGTATCAATTAAAGTTATAAATTGCGTCTACTAATTAGGTAGTTACATTTTCTATAAATTGAATTTATAACTATTAGTTGCAACTGCTATTTATCATGTCCTAAATTTGGAACCAATTTTAATAATCAATTGAGTAATTCATACGAACTCATTAGAACTCTGGGAATGCGGGAACGAGTCACACGCTCACACACGCTCATGACAGTATTTTGAAAAAGATGTATATTCTGACATATTCTGGTATGATTTGGATCGACAAAGCGTAAAACAATTACCTCTCGCACGGTTTTAACGAGAGAGAAACCTTTAATATTTCTGATGCTCTACAAAACGATATTTGAGTCGGAGCCCGATCACTGGATACTACTGCAGGTAAGAATATGGTCGGTCCAGAGCACCCGATAAATCCCGTTGGCGAAGCATGGTAAATCAACATTTCCAGCGGATTCTAGCAGTCCGTCGATAGGGATTATTGATGAAAGTATTGTTACATGGAAAAAAAAGGGGAGGCGTCGGAGTATTTGTTAACCGCTCTTTGGAAAAAACAGACTGCGGATTCCTATCGAGCATGAATACCCCTGCATTGTGTATATCTGCACGGATGGAAAACCTTTTGCGCTGGCTCTGGTGGAATTTTTTCAAAATAAGAATATAAACTGTACATGGGGAGAGATGGTATTGGCTGAGCTATTATGCTGAAAGCATTTGTCGACTGGAGCTGGAAAATTGTCTTGGTATAGTTGTAAACTGTATTACAGACCCCCCCCCCCCCCTCCTTTTCCTTTGTGTCTGTATCACTGTTTTGTTCGCTACTATCTTGAACTGTCTATAACTATACAGCAGAGGAGGCACGATATTAAGGGTGGATGCTAATTTATCTTCAAATAGTGTATTCACCGAAATCTGACTACAAGTTTCGTGCTCTGCAAGCATTTCCTTAGCAAATCCATTTATGCCCTTGTATTGGGAACTGGCCCACTGGTAGGTTCATGAACTTCCAAACTTATTTCAAACTCATCCACAGACTCCAGGCATGAAACTGGGTATATAGATTTTTCTTGGAACAAAACACCTAGTAGGTTCCAACGTCCAGTCAAATGGAATCAATCAACGAAAATCAACAAAAAATATCAAAAAATACTTTGGAATCACCATTTGGAAGAAAGTAAACTAAATCCTAAATGAAAGTGACAGACGTATGTACCTACCTAGCTACCTATTGATTATTTTCTCTTAGGTTTTATAATTTTTTTGGAAGCGTCTTCAACAACTTGCCTACGAGTCCGCAACCACGGGAGACATTTTCATGTCTCGTTCCGCATATGTCCGCCGACATGACGATGTCGTCGTCCTCTACGCTCGGCGGAGCACCGTCCGCTCCATTTTTTCCGCCCTCGATTCCGAAGCCTTGATTCCAAAGAAGCCGAGATACCTCACATATACAACATTGATTGAGCAAGTGGCCTCAACGCGATACTTTGGAGTCGAAATAGACCAAAGTCTGCGTTGGGAGTGTCATGTAAGCAAGCTCACGTCGAGAATGAGGAAATTGGCATTTGCGTGTCGAGAGGTGCGGAGTTTTCTCTCAAGGGAAGCGAGAAGAATGCTCTATTTTGCTCTTATTCAATCCTTAATGATATATGGCCTGTCTGGCTGGGGGGGGGGGGGGGGGGGGGGGCTGGCCTCATCCAAGCAGTATTCCGTGCTCAAAAGCTCTTGATTAAGATCCTACTGAGGAAAAAGGCAAGATACCCCACTGAGTTACTCTTCAAAGAGTTCAAAGTTTTGAAATTCAAAGACCTGCTAGAAAGGGCAAACGTAATAAAATTCATCACGGAGAAGGACTTTTAATTTTCAACTTGCTTTTTTTTCTCTCTGAATAAATGCAATTATTAAAAAAAAAAGTTTTATGGTTGAGGGT
The DNA here is from genome assembly GCA_954871275.1 of Leptopterna dolabrata. NCBI lineage: Eukaryota > Metazoa > Arthropoda > Insecta > Hemiptera > Miridae > Leptopterna > Leptopterna dolabrata. The sequence goes on along the minus strand of OX940976.1, from coordinate 62,369,327 downwards.
CAATAACAAAATCGGATTTTTAAACAACGTTTATTAACGAACGATAAACTCTACTTATAAATGATCGTGATCTCCCTAATTTGTAATAATCATTAAGCCTCACATAAAGTTCGGTAGCCTTTTTGTGCTGGGTGCGAAGAAATGCTAGTGCGTTTCGTTCCTGTGCCAGATTGGCACATAGGGTGGTGATCCGCTCCAGGCGGGACTTTTATCATGGCGGCGGTGTGCGCGATCTCCCACTCCAAATTAGTTTTCATACTTTGGCACAGATCTGCGCTGACTAGCTGTGAAAATATATTGCAAACATATAAAAAAAATCGGCCCGACATAGGATTGGTTGATAAATTAATACAGTAAAATGAATATTGTAGTGATTAAGGATAGAACAGACGAGGCCGAAAGTTAGCTTGAGAATGGTTATTTAATCATTGGCCCCTTGGCTCTTTATAGGCCCCTGACATGATCAGAGGGGGGTCGGGGGGTCCCCACTCTGAGATACAACATGTATGTACATTACATTGGTTGTGGAGGAGCAGCCGATCACAACAAATATATTTGTCTGTAGTATACATGATATGATAACTCAAGAATTAATTACCTTTTTAACTACCCAGCTGACGGAGTTTTCAGCGTCAAGAATGCAACTCACGTCATCGTTCGGAAGTTTTCCAGCGAGTGGTGAACGATTTTTGTACGATGAAAAATGGCGAAGATAAAGTTCCGTAGCAACGAACCGATTGTAAGCGAAAATTCTCAGAAATTTTTGTTAGGTTTTTCGGTAACGCTGTAAGAAACTGTCGATTTTTCCAGTTGCGTGCCAAAGACATCAAAATGTCAAAATATCTAAAATACCTCCTTTCCATGGGCACAAGAAGTATGATCTCAGAACAAGAAACTCGATTTCTTTGAATACAGCCAAAACTATTACGACCTACATACGACTACATCAGTTAATACCGTTTGATTCACGCTCATGTTGCTGATGGAATGTAAATACGGCTATTTAATTGCTAGAAATATTTTTGAGCAATGAATCAATCAAATTTTTTTTAAACTTGAAAGTTGACAGAAATTGCTGTGTAGATCACCTAAAATCAACAGTAGGTAGTAGAGGGTAACTGCTTATATTATGTTTAAGTAAAATGTGAGCAGAAAACCATTTGAAATGCAATAAATAGTTCAGTATTGGATTTTAATCGTACTAAATACTATTTAATGGTACTAAATAAAGAACTAAATTTTCAATAATGTCGCAGGTTTTTTGAGGGTAAGTATTAAGCAGGTACCCGTAGCTTCCAAATTTGCTCATTATTTTGTGCTGCACGATGGAACTTGTTTACGAACAGTGATTAGATAATGTTCTTTTTAAACTGAAAATGAGTTTTTGAGAGAAATTTGAAATGAGAAATCACAAGGAAAATTAGAAACTTACATAAGAAAATTCAACTAGAGAATTATTACAGTGCTGTATCAAGAGCGAAAACAAAACCCCATTTGTCTCGTAAGGGGCCCGGAATCCATTCTTGCTTCCTTCATATTTCATGTATTAGTGCGATCGCTTGGCACTTTGGGGCGAACCTCCACGCAGGGAAACCTCGAGGTTGTTTATGTACCTATCCGATATTTTTATGTGCATGCATGAAAACTCTTAGCCTTTCTGTATGAGAGGTTCAACGGGGCTGTTTTATATTCCTAGGCACGTCCCTGCCCTCCAGTCTTATATGTGGGCCTCCTGTGTTTACAGATCTGGAAGATGATTGTGGTCCCTTGGGGTGGACGAAAGGCGGATGAGAGAGATAGAGTGTCAGTAGGAGGGGATGAGGAGTTAGAGATGAATGGTTGGTCAAAAGGATGCAGAAGGAAGCTTTGCTCTATTTCTTTCTTCAAACGGAATTTCAGCCAGGTACCTTCCACACTTTTCGGCTCTTGACTGTCTACAGACATACTTACCTTCTGACGACTTGTCGTTAGTTATGGCGGGACGACATTTTTCAGATTGTTTTTGTAAATTCATAAGGAGATCACATATTCAGAAACGTTGTAAAAAGGCCCGTTCCAATTCAGTGAGACGGATTTCAGTTCAGAATTCCTGACATTACCCACTAGCCTTGAACTAAGTTAATGTTACCAAATGCCTTGTACATGAGAAGTATAATGTTGATAAAATGCTAGACTCAATCTTCTTGGTATCCGTGCAGTGCGATTATTAGGTACCATATAATACCATTACGCTATATTTATACTGGAGGCCTATTCACTAAGCGAAAGAGACATCTCTTTTCAGTACGACTCTCTCTTTTGGCAGAAGATATTTTTATAGCATCCATGACAGGGTTATTCAGTAACTTCTAAAAGAGAGAGTTGGTGGCCATCTTGGCATTTTCGATCTCTTTCAGAGAGACAGCTAATTAGGTGTCTTTCCTCGAAAGAGAGAGTCTATTTCTCGTTTGTTTGACAGTGATAAATCGTGTAATATCCTCGTTCATCCGCAACCACATCGGTAATTTTGATCGTGCGTTTTTTTTTTCATTTCATAAAGGTAAGTCAATTTTCATTAAAAATATATACAGAATTTATTCATGAGTAAAAACGTCCAAGTACGGGTTGAGGTAGGTACCTACCTACCTAAGAGTGGCCATTCATTAAGTGTAGATATAATACAAGCATTAAGCCCCCTAATTCGACTTTTTCTGTTTATAATTGAGAATTTTTTTTCAATTCCAAGTACCTATGGATTAAGGTAGGTAGGTAGGTACCCATTGAATAGGGTATTACTAAGAAATGCGTTCATTATTGAGGAATTGAACTGCCGGGGGCACAGACATCTCGCACTTCATGGATATTATGGGATTTTCATGAATTAGGATCCATATCTCTTTCTCAAGGTCACTGGAGCTATTCTGTAAAATGGACGAACCCAAGAGACATTGGGAGAGACTATCTCTCCCGGGAGATTTTCAAAATAGATAATCTCTTTCCACTATCTATTTTAGTGAATAGGCAACCACATCCTCCTTAACGAGAGCGATAATGTGTTGATCCTTACTGTGTCGATTGAATTTCACCAGACTAATACGTTTCACGGAAACAATGAGCACTCTGCGATAGCAGTGGTATTCACGTTACATCCAGACGCGGGAAACTGAGACTTCCCTGGTCTCATTCGGTTTAGTAATTGACCGCCCTCCATCCACAGTGAGCTTCTGCCCTCTGTTTCCATTGATATCAAGAGGCAACACCTTAGCAATTAGCACTTGTCTCACGTCGCGGCGGCGCCCCTCGAGGCTCAGATAATAACCAATTCACAGGGACAGTGTTATTTAGTCCAACAAAGCGTGCCCTGATTCGACTCATGCACTCCCTCCAGCCGTCGGCCCTCGCCACTCCGGTTAATAATTGGCCTCGTTAGCCTCCTGGAATCAGTGTCTCAGCCCTTCGTTTTACTGTAACGTAGTTATTGTAATGTCCGATTCACGCTGTATGTCCAGGATAGCAGGAAATAGATACACATAAGCAGCGTAAATCAATAGAGAACCAAATAGAAGCCGACAAATGGATCGGAATCTTCGTCTCTGAATGACAGTAGTGGGTTAGCAGGTGCAGATTTCCAATTAATAGAAAATGAGGCAAAATTGGAGACTTCTTAAAATTTATTTAGAGCGACTGCAACGACGGAATCCACCCTAAGGAGCTCCTCCTAGCAAAATACAATCGGAGAGAAAATATTGCAAAATAACATAGTATCTTGGTACTTAGGAGGTACCTACTACTCAAACAAGAAAAACAAAAGAAACGTTCTGACCGGGAAATTCGTAGAGCGATCGGTGAGGGGCGGGGGTGGCGACGAACCACGTGCCGAGTGTGGAGGCTGGACGTTCGGGATTCCAATTTTTATGCCACCAAATTCGCAAGGCCGGAAGACAGCGCCCAGCAACCCGATATCGCCGTTGATTCCGTTGGTTGGAGTCGACGGTGGCTGATGGTCGGGCGGCAGTAGAGAGGGAAATATAGGTATGTGTGGTGTTTGAAAAAGCTTCTTCGGGGGACCCTGGATCTGCAAAAAGGGGGGTTATTAGCTGAGAATTTTATATTCTCCGACCAGCAGTCCGGGGAGGCTGAAGGTATATTACAGTGACAACTTACGTCAGGCATGTCAAACTCAAAGTTTCTCAAGGGCCAAATGGCTGCTTCTTAAAGGTTGTGTGGGCCGCAAGAAAATCACTAAATGGAATTATATCAACTTTCTATATATTAGAAGTTTACAAGAAGCTTAACAGCAAAATGCAAGAAGAAAATAGGATCTTACCTAATGTTTTCGAATATTATTCGAACTCAATGGCGGAATGCAAACAAAGGTCAGATTACATAGCACTTATGTATGTAACCTACGATGTTGATCCAACGTTACAACGCTGCCCACGAACAATTTTCAGCAGAAACTGGAGAAGATGATAAATCGGTTCTTGATTTACGAAAGAGGTTGACTGACGTTTTAATTTATTATTTTTCTACGTTTGGTTTATTATTTTCAATACTGAATCTCATGAATAGAGCATCAGTGACACACCCCCTTAAAATGTGACGGCTTTTTCTCATGCTCGATAATAAAGGTTCATTATTATAAATGATAAAGCAAAAATGTCTGCCCTTCAGCCATTTATAGGTACACAAGTGTAGGTAGCTATTCATCGCGGAAAAGGACGTTTCTCATTTACGGCTTAACTAACAGGAATCTACGCAGCGATCTACGCAGAGGGGGAAAATAAACTCTTGTTATAATTTGCAGCTTTTGGAATAATTCCACTACTTGGCTGGGTTCCGATAATGATAATAATTAATATTTACTTACCTAGAATGAATTTATTAGCGCATCTATTAGCACATATTTTAGCAAAAAATCCTCAGAAATTAGAAAAGTTTTATTCGGTTGGCACACATGACCGTTTGTCCTGGATATTCGAAAAGCTGCTTATAGTGTGTTATTGTCGTTTTTGATAGCCTCTAGGGATCAGTAAATCAATTTCATCCAGATAAGAGAGTTCATTCTAATTAAATTATTAGGGAAAATATTAATCAATATACCGAGGAGAAATCGGCCAACTCTCCAAGCCCAAGTGAAACGTTATGCTACAAATTTACCAAAGTATACTTGTAAGTATAAAACTCTAGTGACAACTAGGTAAAACATCTTGATTGCTTTTTATCCGAAGTATTCCCCATTTTCACGTACTCTTCTCCTCCGTGAAGGAAATAAGATTGGTTGTACCCTTTAAAAGCCGGTGGAACGGAGATAAATTTTTTCCGTTGAGAGGAAAGATGGATCAGATTATTTTATGCTCTAAAAACTCTTGCGCACTGCTTTCAAAAATTTTTAGGGCTCCTCTTTTCTTGTATATTCCAGTGTGATGAAGAGCCCCACTTTAAGAAACACTGACTTGAGTAATTCATCTCACTCTTGTATAATAATCACTACCTACGCTCTAGATAGGTGCTTAATTAATATGTATCTCCTATTTTGAACAACGTTTTTAACGATCCCCTCTACAGACATTTCGATTGTAACCGTATTCGTGACCGTACACATATCAGTACAACATGAATCTGTTTGGTCGCAATAAAATCATGTTAATTTACAATTTTAAGTATTGATCTTTTTAATTTAATTTTTAAATGAATAAAAAAATCATCCGGGCCGACACCAGCGAGATTAAACAATAACAATAATTCAGTACGACGGAATTTGTGAAGTGAAATCTTTACTATGAATTCATTGGAGAGTTTCTCCACTGATACTGCGTATGGAAATTAGATGCAAATCCAAGATAGAGAGAATGATACAGTACATGTTCGTACGTCCCCTCTCCTACAAGTGTCGTACCCTTTCGACTGAATTAATTACTCTGCATCCCAATGAAGCTCCGAGGCAACTTGAGAGAATAGAGACTAGAAACGTTACTCTACTTATATCCGACTAGAATGCTATTCCTTTGTCCTCGATCTTATCTTAGAGTCGACTACAAAGAGCTTCCTTTGAGGGAAGTTAAAATACAGGATTAAACTATTGATTCAGGTCACTCAACTCAGTTTGCCTCTCCTAACTCTGGACTCCGTTGGTGCAAAGATCCCTTGAAAGCACTCCACTTCGAATACTGAAACCTTAAGTGCTGCTGCATTTTTCATTGTCGAACCGTATTTTCTGTTCATCTGAACCGGAACACCTGAGTTTGCATTTGGAATATTTAAAAACGTCTATCTTTTGGGGTAATTCCTCTCGGGAACTATTGTAAACCCGTAAGTAACACTGACGGTGACATATCCACCACAGTAGGCGGGCGCCTACCTAACTCAATTGATTCGATGTTCAGGATGAAATCTTCCTCCTCGGGGCCGCTCATAGCTTCCTCATAGCGAGTGGGGAGTTGAGATGAGTGGAGGGGTTAACATTGTCTTCAGTCTGACTCCAGCTTACTACCTCAGCTGAGGCTAAATCATTGTACCCCACGAACTAAATCTCTCGCGAAGAAATCCTGGAAACCCATTTCAAAGAAAAACGGAGTTATTGAAAAAATAGTCAAATTCAACCAATACGCACACAAAAAAAACCGCGAAAAACACGGTTATACCGGGTTTGGTAATGAAATCATCGTCAGTAACAAACAATAACTTTGTTGTAACAATCAATAAGTTATTGTTTGTTACTGAAGATGGTTTGATCACCGAAACCGGTATAACAGTGTTTTTCGCGTTTTTTGTTGTTGTGTATTAGTGGAAATAGACTATTTTTTCAATAACTCCGGTTTTTTTTTCATTGTACCTACAACCTTCTTAAAAAGTTTTGCAATTTTTTCACCCGCAAAAATTCGTAGTTGACCCACTTCTTCTAGAAAACATATTTTTGGCTTTTAAAATAATGTATGGCTGAACTAAGTCCCCATTGTACCAGTATATACAAAATGTGTTCAGATTACCGTTTAAATCCGTATAAATACACAAAATGTAGTAATTCTTCAGAAGAAATTTGAGCGAATGTTGCATCGACAATACGGGAAATTGGCACAACCTTCGGTTCGAACCCATGGTCGTTATATCTCGCTCGTATTTCAGCAGTACAGCGGCACATATGTGGCCTGTGGCATATACTAGTGGTGTGGATCCCCCAATCAAATCTTTTTGAAAAAAACTCTGCACAATCCTTGTCACATGGGTTTATTATCCTACTGGACGTACCTAAAGAAATAATGGCCGTTCATTTATTGTTTCTTTCATGTGAAGTAATTGAAATAACAATTTCTGATGGTTTCCACCAATTTTGGCCCCCAAAACTCGAATTAGGTACTTTTTTTTTCAAATGATCTTTGATCATTGGTAGTGCCATTTAAATTATTGATTCACCTGTTTACACTTTTTCTAGTGTTATTATACAAATTGATGGTGATTTCAGACAATTTCCCAGGTTTTTGACTGAAAAAAATCAATGTTGGGAGCTGAACCTTTGGTAAAACCTCAATTTCCGCCTCTTTGGTCAAAATCGACATCGTATTCGGTCTTCTCGTCCCAAAAACCATGGAAAACGATACCTCAAAAGCTCATGTTACACTAACATGTTACTAAAACACAAGAAGTACCTATTTGTATTCTCATTTTCACTCATAACACCCCTGGGGGGTGGGTAGCATAAGCGCGAATCCCTCGGAATGTGTTTCAAAAGCGCGAATTTTTGTATATTCAAAAGCGCGAGGTCCTTAGCTTGGGTTTGGTGGCAAATGCGCGAGCTGTAACGGTGACTCAGTAACAGTTACTTGGTAACAGCTCACGGTTCAAAGCTATCCCGTGAATGAGCAGGTTGTTTGGGACTTCTGAATAGATTAGTGGAATGCATTGTCAAGCGATCTGGATGCTCGCTAGCGCTCGCATCTCAAAAAAGATAAACAATCCCAGAAACTATCCCGTGAATGAGCAGGTTGTTTGGGACTTCTGAATAGATTAGTGGAATGCATTGCCAACCACCAGTATCCGAACTACTAACGGTCCCGAATCGTACCATAGACTTAGAATAAACTGTTTTCCGACTAACTAGGTTCTCAATTGTTGGTTACCTCGCGCTTTTGACACATACTGAGGTGGCGCTTTTGATAATAAAAAGTACTCCTACCACTCGCGCTTCTGAAAATAAAATCATGGTTATATTTGGCTACCTCGCGCTTTTGAAAATCACCGCCCCTGGGTATATTCCGATCGGGCTGCAAAGTTTCGGGACACAACTAGGGCCCAAATGGAGCATGTGTGCGAAAGAACGAATTTTTTAGATCGAAAATTAAACCGGTACACGTGATACGGCGGACGGATATTGCATTTTTGGAATCTACGCGCACCTTGAAAAGGAAAAGAACAAATTTTGAGGGGGTATTATAAACATTTTTTGCTGAGCGAATACATAGGTGTATTATTCACAGAATAATAAACCAAAAGTGGAATAGTTGAACAGTACATGCCGTGTATCGTAATAAAGCAATTTGGTGTGGTTCAAGACTCCAGGGCCCGTCAATATCGATGTAACAACGTTACCGCTGTGCCATTCGCACTTTTATAAGCTACAGATGATGAGCGTTGAACAAGACAGGAGCATTGAGTGGTGACTGCGACTGCCTTCCCGGTAAAATGGGGGGAACACATCACTACACAACGAAGACCTATTAGTTACCTAGTGATAATTTTTGTGGGTACTGATAGTGAGGCAAAAATTTAGGTGTACCTAAGTACCGAAATGAAAGCGCGCATTCGTTGGTGAGAAAAATAATAACTTCATCGCTAGTAAAAATGGCGGCACATACGGAACGACACACAAACTTTGCCCCATCTCTTCGCGTGGCTCTGCTCGCGTTATCAGAATCCGTTGTTGCCTTCCTTGGGAAATAACAAGAGCGTTCTCGACTGAGGGACGGGGAGGTCCCTTTGTCGGAGATAAGCTCCCTGCCGCAAAGAAAGTTCATGAAGTGAAAGAAGAGTGGAAAAAAAATGAAAAAAGAGAGAGATGACGTCTAGCGGGGCGATATTTCTCCTCTTTATTGTTATGCCCTCTTTATTCGCGGGTCTTCCAGGCCCCTCGGTCTTCCAGCTACTTTTATAAGTCACGAAGCAGAATGGTACTGGCAGCTTCCTAGGGGTTTCACATCAAATGTCATTTTTCCTTGTACACAGCATACAGCCATATTGTAAGGTTTCAATTATAGGGGATAGTAGGAAGAGGGAGACGTCACCAGAAAAGTACGTCAAAAATGCAAGTTGCAAGATCCATAATTGCTCTGATCCTTCGCTTTCAGCCGAAGTTGGACCCTGCAGGGGAATCGGGATACGAAAATGCGTCCCACATCTTAGGACTCTGAACGTGGGAAAGAATGTGACGCAAACAAACCCAGTGACAGCAAAACGATTTTTGTGGCCCGACTTGATCGGGATTTATGGATCGAAAAGTCGTCAAAAATCTTTAATGCTCTTCAGGCGTCCATTCATTGATTAGTCAGAATCAGGTGCAATGGAATAAGGTACTGGACCTCTCCGATAACAAAACCTATGAGACCAGGCTATAGACCCAGACGAAACTATGCAAGGTCCCTATACCCAGGGATATGATTGGAATACGCTTAACCATCCCACATACCGGGGATCGAATACTCACGACGGATATAGGACGGATTTTCTCCGCACTTTTTTTAGTTTCAAAGAAATCCCACAGACAAGGTTCAAGTCTGGAATCTCTGTTTACCTTTAATTTAGGGACCTCCGCGTTCGTAGCGTCTTATTTGCCTCAGATCTTTGCTTATGTGCTGGGGGGGGGGGGGGGGGGGACTGACAAGCAGACTGGGTGAACGTGGATATATCACCACAGGCTCGATTTTGGGTGTTGAGAGCGTGTAAGCTCCCTGGCCTCATTGGCAGGATTTCACTGATCCTCCCCATCAGGTTGTTTTCCCCTTTCTTATTAACTAGCATGACCGCTCGCTTAGCTCGCTATCCGAGATTCGCTGTACGCAGTATCGTACTTAATTCCGACGTTGCACAACTTGGGAGCCTACTGGATATTGGTGCCAAATTTGGTCGATATTCGTCGAGCCATTCAGGAGTTGACCATGGTCGACCATATTTCCGCTATGGTGAAGGGGACCGAAAAATTCCGACGTTGCCCAACTTGGGAGCCTACTGGATATTCGTGCCAAATTTGGTCGATATCCGTCGAGCCATTCAGGAGTTGACCATGGTCGACCATATTTCCGCTATGATCAGGGAATTAAACATGCGCCTACGTTCAACTTAGGAGGCTACCGGATATTGGTGCCAAATTTGGTCGATATCCGTTGAGCAATTCGGGATTCGACCATGGAGGGGCCCATGGATGCGCTATGGTCGACCGCGGGGGTAGTCCGAAGGGTCGATCGTAGATAGAATTTCACGTAGATTACGAATACGCGATAAAAAACGCTGCAAAGTCCTTGTCACATGGGTTTATTATTCTATTGGACATACCTATAGAAATGCTGGCTGTTCATTTATTGTTTCTTTCGTGCGTGGTAATCGAAATAGCTATTTCTGATGGTTTCCATTAATTTTGGCTCTTGAAACACAAATTAGGTACGCTCTTTTTTTTCTTCTTTTTTTCTTAACTATCTTTGATCATTGGTAGTGCCATTTAATCGTCTTGATCTACGTGTTGACACTTTTTCCAGTGTTATTGTACAAACTGATGGTGATTTCAGACGATTTCCCTGGTTTTTCACTAATAAAAAATCAATTTTGGGAGCTGAACATTAGGTAGAACTCAATTTTCCAGTCTTTGGCCAAAACAGACTTGATATTCGGTTTTCTCGTCCCCAAAAACATGGAAAACGATATCTCAGAAGCTCATGTTACCAACATGTTGCTAAAACGCAAAAAGTACCTATTTTTACACACATTTTCACTCATAACACCCCTGGGTATATTCCGATCGGGCTGAAAAGTTTCGGGACACAACTAGGGCCCAAATGGAGCATGTGTGCGAAAGAACGAATTTTTTAGACCGAAAATGAAGCCTGTACACGTGATACGGCGGACGGCGTACGGCGGACGGCGTACGGCGGACGGCGGACGGGCATTGCATTTTTGGAATCTACGCACCTTGAAACGGAAAAGAAAAAAGTTTGAGGGGGTGTTATAAAAATTTTTTGCTGAGCGAATACATAGGTGTATTATTCACAGAATAATAAACCAAAATAGGGGTTACCATTTCAATTAACGAAGTTGACCATGGTCGACCATAGTTCCGCTATGGTAAGGGAATTAAAAAATGCGACGTTGCACAACTTGGGAGCCTACTGGATATTCGTGCCAAATTTGGTCGATATCCGTCGAGCCATTCAGGAGTTGACCATGGTCGACCATAGTTCCGCTATGGTCAGGGAATTAAAAATGCGACGTTGCACAACTTGGGAGCATACTGGATATTCGTGCCGAATTTGGTCGATATCCGTTGAGCAATTCGGGATTCGACCATGGAGGGGCCCATGGATGCGCTATGGTCGACCGCGGGGGTAGTCCGAAGGGTCGATCGTAGATAGAATTTCACGTAGATTACGAATACGCGATAAAAAATAGGGGTTACCATTTCAATTAACGAAGTTGACCATGGTCGACCATAGTTCCGCTATGGTCAGGGAATTAAAAATGCGACGTTGCACAACTTGGGAGCCTACTGGATATTCGTGCCAAATTTGGTCGATATCCGTCAAGCCATTCAGGAGTTGACCATGGTCGACCATAGTTCCGCTATGGTCAGGGAATTAAAAATGCGACGTTGCACAACTTGGGAGCCTACTGGATATTCGTGCCAAATTTGGTCGATATCCGTCAAGCCATTCAGGAGTTGACCATGGTCGACCATAGTTCCGCTATGGTCAGGGAATTAAAAATGCGACGTTGCACAACTTGGGAGCCTACTGGATATTCGTGCCAAATTTGGTCGATATCCGTCGAGCCGTTAGGCCGTGGGAAGACGGACAGACAGACAGACTCACTCACTCACTCACTCACTCACTCACTCACTCACTCACTCACTCACTCACAGAGATTCGTTTTTATAATATCTTATTAATTCCGAATTCTTTAGTTGTATGAGGCATTCAGCCATCGATATCATAATATTATTAACCAAGTAGTACTCCGTATTCGCTTCCCGCGCACAGATTTTGAAAGGCAAGGTAGTCGGAGAATGCCGGCAAAACGTAAGAAAAACCACCCTTCTATTGAAAGTTTTCGAGCTACGGCGTTCTGAAAATTTCAACCCCTATTTTGAACCCCTTAGAGATGACTGACAGTAACGCCGAGCTTCGAGGACCAACTAGACCCCAAATGGGACCTACAAACAAAATTTCATCAATTTTGGTTCATGGCAACAAAAAATAGCTGCAAATTATTACACAACGGTTTATTATTTACCTGTACAGGTTCTGCGGGCAATTCCTACCCTCGTGCTGCCCCCTTTAGCCCTAAATCGAGTACTGGAGCCGGCCCGGTAATTGTATTTTCATAAAAATGCCCAGGATTCAATGATTCAATCATTAATTATTATTTGTTGTTATTCATGAAGCATAATGTTTGTTCAAGTTACAAAAATACCTATCAACAGAATCCAAAACATTCTTCATTGAAATATTATCACAGAACAACCAACTCGATTTCACACAGCCGTCCGTGATTATAATTACCCCTAGCAGTGATTATCTGGGCCGGATTTCATTAACGTTTCATTAACGAAGGTTTTCGGTGCAGACTTGTGGATCCCATTGGGGTCTAGCTGGTCCTCAAAGCTCGACGTTACTGTCACTCATCTCTAATGAGTGAAAAATAGGTGTTGAATGTTTCAGAACGCCGTAGCTCGAAAACTTACAGTGGAAGGGTATGGTTTTTTCAATGTTTTTAAATTGATCTTGAACTAATGAATTTTTTGAGACCACCCGGAGCATCGTACTTCCAGCCGTTCGTGAGCACCAAAAAGCTTCGTCAACACGATCGTGAATCAAACGGTATAAATCCGGCCCGGATATCATAACTAGGCAGGGGCGGATCCAGAATTTTTTTCCGGAGGGGGTCACAGGGTAGAACAATATAAAAAATAACAAAATAACCAAACGAACAATACAAACCGAATTTTGAACCTTATGCCTAAACTCGTCCAATTTGTCTACTTACAAAATTAATTGTATTTATTTATAAAATTCATTGTTTATGTAAAAAATATTTTTCAATATCTATTAATTATTTAACTGATAAATGTATTTATTTTCAATTTTCTTCTAAAAAAGTGTCCTAATGTGTTTTCAAACAAATTGGCGCATTTTATGGCAGCGTAGCTAACTTCAGAGTTTGCAAATCAAAACATTGAAACCACAACAGTCTATTGTTGATCTCAGTGAGTTCAGTATCGTTTTTACTGAATTTGGCAGGAAAGAAAGCGAGAACGAAACAAAAACAAGATAATAATTAACAAAAATAAGAAGAAATAAACAAGGTGTAATTTGACGGATACACCAAGGTAAATTTATTGACATAATCTATACATATAATAACACAGTGTCTGTTTGTCTGTTTGTTTGTTTGTCTCGGCATCAATTGAGAACGGCTGAACGTAGAAAGTTGCGGCTGGTACCATTTGACGCAGAATTTATCTGGGAAGGTTTATGAAAAATCCGCATTTGAATCTGTCCATCCGTTGAAACGCTATGAATGAAATACTACTAAAAAACGTGTTATAATCACTTCTATGAGGACGTTTATGCTTATAATAACTTTGAACGGTTGGACGTAAATCCGATTGTAATTAGATTCTGGGTTCAGCTCGACGAGTACATTCAAGGGGTACTTCAATCAGGATGTTAGTGGGAGGGGGGGGGTCTACAGAAATTTCAAAACTACTTGACCAATTGGAGTGCAACTTTGGGAATTTGTTGTGTGAACATTGAGGAATGTTTCTAACCAGGTAGGGAGGGTTCATAGGATACGGGGGGGGGGGGGGGTTAAAGGCAGTTAGGGTTGGCATTGGGGAAGGTTTCTGATCAGTTGAGGAGGTGGTATCTGTTATGAGTGGGGCCTGTCCTAAAGGGGGTGTCTGTTCTACCGTTGCGAAGCGCGGGTACACAGCTAGTTGTGTATAAAGTAACATTGGTAGGACCAAGTGTACGATTATATTCGACTAATTTTGACATTTTTGATCGAATCTTTTTAGATTTTTTATAGTTCTTTTTTGATTTCACAAAAACTGGGTTCGTTTTCGTTTTGTTTTTTTTTGTTTTCGGGTTTGTGAACAATTCCTTCAGCTCTGCTTTTTGAAATGCAGGCTGATTCTGGGGGGGGTCATGACCCCTGTGACCCCCCCCCCCCCCTTGGATCCGCGCCTGTAACTACGGAGCATCTGATTATAATCAAGGATGGCTGTATGAAGTCGAGTTGTTTATTCTGCGATATTATTTCATTTGACAAGTGATGGGACTATTGGATTTTGTTGGTAGGTACTTCTGAATCTTGAACAAACGTTGAAGTATTATTGATGTGTAAATTATTACACAAAGGCAAATTATTACACACCGGCAAATTATTACACAACGGTAAATTATTACACCACGGTAAATTATTACACAATGGCTCATCTACCCATAAGGGGCTGGATTTTGTTGATAGGTACTTTTGCAACTTGAACAAGCGTTGAAGTATTATTGATGGGTAAATTATTACACAATGGCAAATTATTACACGACGGTAAATTATTACACAACGGCTCATCTACTCAGAGGGGGCTGGATTTTGTTGATAGGTACTTTTGCAACTTGAACAACAGTTGAAGTATTATTGATGGGTAAATTATTACACAATGGCAAATTATTACACAACGGCAAATTATTACACAACGGTAAATTATTACACAACGGCTCATCTACCAAGAAGGGGCTGGATTTTGTTGATAGGTACTTTTCCAACTTGAACAACCGTTGAAGTATTATTGATAGGCAAATTATTACACAACAGTTCATTATTCTATCTCCGTAGAAGGGGAACCTATATAGGTAAATTATTACACAACGGTTAGGTAGGTACCTACCTAGTAACGAGTACGGGGTTAGGTACTAACCTACGGAGGGTCCGCGATCTACATAATATGTGTAGACTAGTACATATTTTATATAGGGTATTCTGTACAAAATAATAAACCGATGTGCAGGGATTTGCAGCGTTTTTTATTGTATTTATTTTATTGCATTTTAGGTTTCTACGTACCTACCTTGAAAAGGAAACCTTCAAATTTTGAGGGGTTGGGGTTAATTTTTTTTAAATGTATGGTTCTAAAGGTTCATTATTCAGAATAATAATGAACCACCCGACCATCAGAATTAGGGGATAGGAAGGGTTTAGGTCGATCGATTTTCAGATGCAGGCCAGCATACGTATATAGAAGCCAACTGCATTGACGAAAGCGGGAATTGTGAGTGAGGGGTCACTGGATCTGGAACTCGGTTGGAAAGGGACGTTGACAAAAGCTATCCTTCTCCGCTAAATCCTTCTCTGCGTTGTCATGGCACACCCAAGGCGGTCTATAGAGAGGCCCCACCGACCCCGCGGGTGACGCCAACACTGAAAACTTCACAGTGGCTGCCTCCACGGCCATTTATTCCTTTTTATATTTATTTAAAAAAAGTTATCCTATCCCTACCCCTCCCCCCTCTCAAAATATGAAGCGTTGCGTTTCAAGGTGCGTAAAATCTGAAACGGAATTTAAAAAAAAAAAGTTCGTGGGGACGAAATAGCGCCGTTACAGGAGATAGGGGCTGGGAAAAATGCATATTTATGTAACTATAATCGCCGAACGTTAGCTTATACCTCGACTCTGTGGGCATTTTTGTCGTGTCTGTGTGTGCGTGCGTGCGTGCGTGGGTAGGGGTATCCACTGCGAAAAAGGACCCTGCTAAATCAGGTCAAGCTAATAGGAATTCAGTGATCGACGCAGAAGGGGTACAATAGATAGGAAAATAATAAACCGTTGTGTAATAATTTGCAGCGTTTTATCACGTGCCCTCTGACCAACGGTGAAGTCAAATTTCAGTAGGTGAATAAAATATGAGTCATCAGCGAATCAAATTTTGACAACTACATTTCGATAGGCCTTATATCAAATTAGGCTAAGGTTTAGGAAAATTTCCTTCTGATCTGGAGCAAGCCGAATACAGCATTGCTTTATTGACCTACATTGCTAAGAACTGCTCCATATCACTCAACAGCAGCCCGAAAAATTTGATTTCAGAGAGTTAGTGGCAATGGGTTGAGGAAGAAACAGAACCGCAATAATTATTTATTGTATTATTGTCTTTTCTATTCCTCGAGCGGGTACCGCGAAAATGGTAACCCTGTAGGTAAGTCGTAAGATTTCAAATAAAACACTCATCCTAGGTAGGTACTAGGTTCTAAAGTCTGTCACGATTGATGTGAGATTTTACTAACTTACCTGGTGCTGCATTAGAATGCATTTTATTGGTCACATTTATTATTGAATCAAGTTAAATTTTCTATAATTTATTAAGGCGTCCTACTCATTTGTGATGGTATCCGGATAATATTTATGAGGGGGAGAGTTACAACCAGACGGCAAAAAACAGCAGCAAGAGTCGCCGTTTCAAATTTACTAGTTGATGAGTAATGACATCTCCATAAAAAATCATTATCATCCCTGTGGCGGAAAAAAAAATCTGAAAGAGGAAATAATTCTAGAAATCAAAAGGAATGGAAATTTTAAAACCATAACTAGAGGTAATAATTTAGTACCGGAGATTGTCGACAACAAACGACTTTCACAAAGGAGTAATTTACGTGTAATTTATTACCTATTGAAATTACCTATACTAATACTTTCAATCTTTTTTGTGTTTACTACTCGTTGTTAGGCCCTAAATTCGTCCTCGATAGAATGGAGTTCATGGAGTTTTTGAACGCAAAAATGAGAAGTAGGTAGTTAGTAATGACATTTACTGCGCATATACCTAATTAATTTTTTAATGGTACATCTTGCTTCAGTTACAGAGATTTGCCTTTACAGTTTTATTCACTTTCAGTTAAATTTTTGTAATTTGTAATTGAACTGTTACTAACTGCGAAAATAATTGGAAATCAGAACCCAATTGCTTGCAATTTTGGATATTATCATTAGTATTTGGAAATGCGATTTATCGAACTCTGGAATGAGCACCTGGCCTCCCTGCTGGAACGCCTTGGGCTCGTCCCTCTTTCTTATCACGGATGCTGACGAAATATCACTCTTCCCAGAGGAGAGCGCTGACCTTTATTAAGGTGAAGCCTTCTTACAGATATGTTGGACAGTATCGATACACTGTACCGGAGTAAATATTGGAGGATGAACGACTCTTTCAATTATGGAATATTGATTCAGCTCAGTGCAAATTCTACGGCATACTAGTCCGCAGGCGAGACGTAATGTAATGCCTGTAACTTGTGACACAGTGAGGAGAGTGACGGTGGACCCTCGAGAGTCCCCCTCTAGACCAGCGAGATTATCACCGGTTAAGAAGGGATATCGATTAGGCTTCCACCAAGCGACCCCGTCTCCACCGGAAGAAAAAACAACTCGAGAACAGCCACCCCGTCACACTTCTCCCCACATGACATACTTATGGGTAGCAGAAGTATGACAGAGAAAAGGGGCAATGAAAAGGTATGAAGTTCCCGTTTAGGAAAGGGCAGCTGCAAAACTTCAAGGTGACTGACTAACCTCCATCGTAATGGTACTACCTCAGTAATTTACTGGTGGAGAACAAAGCTCCTGCATACGAGTACTGGCGGAGAAAAAGTGTTGTCAAAGGTTGTTGTCCACTCACTTATGCTCATCTGGGCAACCTCTAGGTGATCAACCAACCTCCATCGTTAGTATGGAACAACTATTGGAACTTGTAAATTGGGGCACGGCATTACTCGCCGTCTAATGAGCTCACTATATTTTAATTATATTGACACTCTAAAAAGGAGAAAGGGGATGGGGAAGCCAATAGATGTATGTATTTCAAAGGGATAGGATGTTTGTAGAGGAATCCTTCTGGAAACCTTTGGGCTTATACTTCTGGAAAGCCCACAAAAAGTGGGTGGGAGTATGGTGAATTACTCAGCGCATACTATCAAACCACGCTGTGCCACCATGTGACAGAGTGAGGAGAGTGACGGTGGACCCCCGAGAGTTCTCCTTCTAGACCAGCGAGATTATCACAGAGTTAGAAGGGATATCGATTAGGCTTCCACCAAGCGACCCCGTCTCCACCGGAAGAAAAAACAATTCGAGAACAGCCACACCGTCACAAACTATACAATACGAATAAGGAATTAATTATGAGTATCGTAGGTGTGGGTTGGTCCCCAGTTTATTGCTCGTGAACTTCATCAAAATTCGAGTGTAAGATTAATCATTACTAATTTTGAGGGGTATGGGAGGGATGAAAATATTTAGTGTTTGATTCCAAAGGTTCATTATTGGAGAGAAAAAAAGGAAAAAGCTGTAAATTGTCACACAACGGTTTATTATTTTGCGGTTTAGGTAGATGCCCCTTCTGTGTTGATCACTGTTTTCCGTGGTCAATACCTACCCTCTTGCTTCCTCCCAGAAAATCCCTGACGCATTTCCTTCACCATTTCCTGCAAAGAAACGCTGCAAAACAACTCGATTTCATAAAGCTGCGCGTGATCATAATCTGCTGTTCACTATCAATGATACCTGGCCTGGAGTTATGCATACCATAATATTCACACCTTCACGAAGCCTTTTGGTTCAAACTTCAGGATACTACTGTGAACGAACGGCTGGGCTAAAGTTTCCTGGTGGTTTCGAAAAATCATAAAACTAGAATCAATTTAAAAACTTCATCAGGTCCGTACTCTTTTGATGAAGGTTTTCCAGCTACGACGTTTTGACAGTTTCAACCTCCGTTTTCATTCCTTACTGACAGTTGCGCCGAACTAGACGGCGTACTGGACCTACAAATCCAATTTCGTTCATTTTGGTTCATGTTAACTAAGGGAAGTGCCGCAGACAGCGCACGGCGTGGCGGACGGACAGAAATTATTTTATTCCATTTTCGGTTTCTACGTACCTGCTTTGAAACGCAACCCATTAAATTTTGAGGGGCTTGATGATTTCCCAAGGTTCATCATTGAAAATAATGAACCAAAAGGAATTACATATCTATGTTGTTATGTTTCTGGCTATAGGAAAGGATTCTGGAGGGAAACGGCTAATGAAGCCGTTGAACGGCCATGTTCTATCCGCCCCCATCAAAAACAGTGTTATTTGCTTAGGGCCAAAATCTGAAGCAAAGCTGTTCACGTTGCTTATTTATCTTGGACCTTTAATTAACCCCGAACCAGAGTTTGAATGGTCACAAGAAACTGCAAAATTATCGGTCGCTGTGACCTTCTATGACCTTCAAGTGTTTTTCGGTCGACATTCCTATTCTCACCGTGTTCTGAATTTAAACAAGGCCCTAATGGGTCACCCAATATCGAATCACAGTAGAGACGTAGTTTTAATCATTACCTACGTATTCCATTACAGACTGTGAGGTGGATTTGAAGTCCACCAACTTTGGATTACAATATTCATTAATGAGTTTCATGTTTCAGTAAATTAGTGCCTTCATTATACTTACTCAACATTCATGCAAAAGTCGAAAAACTAGCTTTCAACTAGCGTTTTTCATTTCCAACAAAGGAAATAATTTTGTCCCATTTCTGTCGGTCTGTCTATTGGTAGTACGCAATTTCTTGTAAACACCATTCTTTTTCAAAAGATGTCAGGTTTTCGGGAGAATATTACATGAGTAGGTAGGATCCGTAATTGTTCCCTAGCAATTTCACAGTGATCGGATAGATATTATTGCCTGCGAATGCGCAAACAACGAAAATCTTGTAGAACTTTTATTTGTATTTCCGGTTCTATCCAAATGATTCGAATGATATTTTCATGGGACGTACAGATAGGGTCTCGTACAGCCACCCATCAACTATCGACACACCGTCAACTATAGCTCATACGCAAACTTGAAATCCCATTTAAGAACTTAAATTTTCGGCGAAACTCGTTCGATTTTGCCCAAATTTTCCACGCAACAAAGTACCTATGTAGATTCCTAGTTTTGGTTTATTATTTTCAATAATGAAACATTGGAATCGAGCAGGAAAAAAAAATTCTTACCCCCCCTCAAAATCTGATGGTTTACGTTTCAAGGTATGTAGAATCCGAAAATGCAATAAAAAAATTTCTGTCTGTCCTCCGTACGCCGTACGCCGTACGCCGTACGCCGTACTGGCCACTTTTCTTAGTTACCATGAAAAAAAAATTGATGAAATCCGGGTTATAGGTTCCGTTCAGGGTCTAGTTGGTCCTCGAAGCTCGGCGTTACTGTCAATCATCTCTAAGGGGTTCAAAATAGGGGTTGCAATTTTCAGAACGTCGTAGCTCGAAAACATTCGATTGAAGGGTATGGTTTTTTTTACGTTATTAAATTTGTCTTGAGCTAAACAATTTTTTGAGGCCACCCGGAGCATTGTACGTCCAGCCGTTCGTGTGCACCAAAAAGTTTCGTCAACACGACCGTGAATCAAACGGTATAAATCCGGCCGGGATTTAATCACTAAGGAGCACCTGATTATAATCACGGATGGCTGTATGAAGTCGAGTTGGTTGTTCTGCGATATTATTTCTATCGACTATTGGATTTTGTTGGTAGGTACTTGTGAAACTTGAACAAACGTTGAAGTATTATTGATGGGTAAATTATTACATAATGGTAAATTATTACGTAACGGTAAATTATTACACAACAGCAAATTATTACACGACGGTTCATCCACCAAAAAGGGGCTGGATTTTGTTGATCGTTACTTTTGCAACTTGAACAACCGTTGAAGTATTATTGATGGGCAACTTATTACACAACGGTTCACCATAGGTATTAACCACAGAAAACAGTGATCTACGCAGAAGGGGCATCTATTTCACTCCACATCAACAATTTTCCTTTAGAACTTCATTATTTGCGTTTCCTTTTACCGTTTTAGTTACTGTTTGTCATCGGCTGCATTATTTTAGCAACATTTAACTCGTGATTTAGGTAGGTACCTAGTAACGAGTACGGGGTTAGGTACTAACCTACGGAGGGTCTGCGATTTACATAATATATATAGAATAGTACATATTATATTATATAGACGGGTTATCTATACAGAGAGCTGTGATCGGTAACAGAAGGGTATTCTGTACAAAATAATAAACCGTTGTGCAGGGATTTGCAGCGTTTTTGTTTTCGTTTACAGCTGCAGTTTCGGCTGTTGTAACAATATTTTTACAATTAATTGAGTTTCTTTTACAACCCTGGATTTGACCTCATTGGGTAGGTATATCACGGGGGGATTTTTTTCTGAACGTTATTTCAATCTTTCAGTCCCTGTAGTAATAATATTTCATACATAGGCTAATTATGAATCATACTAACTGTGTGAGGAACGGTGTGAGCTGTACTGCCCACCCATTTGGCAGCCCTTTATCGCTAGGACATGGCTGGTGAACAGGCATAACTTGTACGTAACCGTCGGTCGCCTTCATTTTACGAAAATGAATACTCGCAAGTCCAAATATCTCCCCCATTTGATGGCAGCAACTTGTAAAGGATTGAAAAATCGTTGGAGTTCCGCCTATTGACGCACTCTGCGGCATCACTTTATTCCACTATTTGGTAAACTGTATCGTTATTGAGCGTAATTGAAAATGGAAAAGCGAGCCCCAATAAATTGCGGATGCGGAATGGGGCCACTGCTCGTGAAATACGCTTTTCCACCTGCGCACCGGAGTTCCGGTTGTCTAATCAGAACTCCTCTTGACAAAGCGGTCGGAACAATTGGCATAATCGGGTCCAGACCCGTACATGGTTCGGAGGGCTATGAATCCCACTCGAGTGAACTTGAATCAGCAGCTTCCCAATAATACTGCATTCATCTATGCCACTCCCATTCCTCACCACCTGCTAAGTACATAATATTATATCCTCTTCCTATATAGTAAAGCACATGCAAGGAATGTACGTACATGGCTTATTCCGGTTTACTGGTTCATTGTTTTTAACAATCGACCTTCCGGGTCGAGGAAATCTTTTTTCAACCCCCAATCAAGATTTGATGGTATGCGTTTCGAGGTACACTGTATTCGGTGCATATGTATTCTTTCTTCTGTCAATAAACAACAATTAACAATTAACAATTAACAAATAATAAACCGAAACGCTGCAAATTATTACACAACAGTTTATCATTTTCTTGTGCAGATGCCGATTCTGTTGTATATAACTGTTTTCTGCACCGAGTACTTGAGCCGGCCGGGCGATTACAGTTACATAAACAGGCATTTTTCCACCGTCCCCATCCCCTTTCCGTGTGATTCATCCATGTTGACGAATCTTTTCGGTTCGAATTCCAGGGTCTTACTCTGAACGAACGGCTGGAAGTAAATTGCTGGGTACTTGCGAAACTTAACAAATTTGGTTCGGGGTCTGTGTATCCGTCTGAGTCCGAAAATCCTTGCCACACGCATTCAACTTCCTCAATTCGAATCCGACCTTGCTGACATTTTCTGAGTCCTTGAGGGTTGGGCACATATTATGGGAAAATTTCTCGCGACTCAATAGCCTGATTTACCTAAAATTCGGTGGGTAGTTGGGATGTAGCTTCCAGATGGTCCCGTATGAAGTACAGAACGATCGAATAATTGGAACGACCACTGCGCATGTGCGAACGCGAATCCAAGGAACAGAATTTTTCGCGAATTAATCGACCGATTTGGCTCAAATTCGGTGGGTAGTTGGGGTGTAGCTTCTGTATGGTCCCCTATGAATTACAGAGCGGTCGGATCATTAGTACAACCACTGAGCTTGCCCTAACTCGAATCGGAGGTTCTCACGTTCTTGCGAATAATTGGCCCAATTTGGCTCAGGTATTGACCACAGAAAACAGTGATCTACGCACAAGGGGCTTGTACACAAGTAAATAATAAACAGTTGTGTCATAATTTCCAACTTTTACAATTCAATGTTTTATTATTTGGAGGGACACATCGAACATTGGTGTTTTTCATTCGGTGTTGGAACTCTACCGCGGGAATGTGATTCACACAAACGACTGGCTAACGCGCAACCGCAAATCGAGGGGCAAACGAATACGGCCCGCATTGCTAAGAAACCGTGTGGAATTGGTAACCAACCTGTCAGTTCTCAAGCGATATGTGTGCTTCTTGCTGCCAGAAAACAAGAAGCTCGTGTCTCTTCAGTCTGAAAGCTGTCATTCTTTTTAGTGCTGGTTTGGAAAAAGCTGAAAATTATTACACAGCGTATAGATCACTGCGTAGAGCACTGTTTTCTGTGGCCAATACCTACCCTCGTGCTTCCCCGAGGAAAGCCCAACATCGAGTACCGGAGCCGGGCCAGGAATTACAGTTTCATAAAAATGCGCAGGATTCAATAATTCAGTCATTAACAAATTATTTGTTGTTATTCAGTAAGCATAAAGTTTGTTCAAGTTACAAAATTACCTATCAACAAAATCCAAAAGAGTCATCATTCTTCAAATGAAATAATATCGCAGAACAACCAACTCGACTTCATACAGCCACCCGTGATTGTAATCAGGTGTTCCCTAGCAATGATATCTGGGCCGGATTTGTACCGTTTGATCCGCGATCGTGTTGACGAAGCTTTTTGGTGCAAATGAACGGCTGGTGGTCTCTACAAATTCTATAGTTTGAGATAAATTTAAAAAAGTTAAAAAAACGCTGCAAATCCCTGCACAACGGTTTGTTATTTTGTACAGAATACCCTTTGTTGTGGTTTGATGATGAGAGAGGAAGTCAAGGCATAGGAAATGCCCAGTGGGTATACCAGTCTGGGTTCTTTTTGGGATGTCCCCAGTGGATATACCAGTCTGGGTTCTTTTAGGACATGCCTAGTGGATATACCAGTTTAGGATCTTTTCAGACATGCCTAGTGGATATACCAGTCTAGGTTCTTTTAGGAGGTGCCCAGTGGATATACCAGTCTGGGGTCTTTTGGTGCCCCAGTGGATATACCAGTCTGGGGATCTTTTAGGTGAGGAGGAGTGAGGCAAGGAGAGAGAGAGAGATAAGTCAGCGACTTGAGGAGAGCGTAGAATGCCTTGGAAGGCGCAGGAGGCGAGTTTTTATAGCCTGGGGGCTATGCTCCCTCCATCCACCACTCTCGTGGAGGATGGTGGGGATCCCTTCCCACTCGGCCCTTCCAGCTCTCTCGAACTGCCTGCCCACCACGTCTACCATTTCTTTCAGATGTTTATTTGCGAAATCTTTACATACAAGGCGTGATATCACGACACCCTTCTTTTACAGATCACAGCTCTCTGTATAGATAACCCGTCTATATAATATAATATGTACTACTCTATACATATTATGTGAATCGCAGACCCTCCATTGGTCAGTACCTAACCTCGTACTCGTTACTAGGTACCTACCTAAATCACGAGTTAAATGTTGCTAAAATAATTCTGTCGATGACAAACAGTACCTAAAATGGCAAAAAGAAACGCAAATAATGAAGTTCTGAAGGGAAATTGTTGATGTGGAGTGAAAAAAGTAGCAAACGTACCTGCCAGCAAACTCCAGCCCCTTTAGTTGTGTAATAATTTGCCGCTGTGTAATAATTTACCATTGTGTAATAATTTACCCATCAATAATACTTCATCGTTTGTTTAAGTTTCGCTACCTATAATAGAGCCATCATTTTTCAAATGAAATAATATCACAGAACAACCAAATCGACTTCATATTCCGTGAATATAATCAGGTGGCCCCTAGCAATGATGATCTCGGGCCAATTCCCGATTGTTAGCGCGTCCCTAGTGATGATATTTGGGTCAAACCTGCAAGCCTATCGGTGCAAACTTCTGGGCCTTACTGTGAACGAACGGCTGGACGTACAATGCTCCGGGTGGTCTTAAAAAACTCCCAAGTTCGAGACATATTTAAAACCGCAAAAAAATCGAGATAACGGCGTTCTGAACATTTCAACCCCTACTTTTCACCCCTTAGAGATGACTGACATTAACGCCGAGCTTCGAGAACCCACTAGACCCCATATGGGACCTATAAATCGAATTTCGTCCAACTTGGCTCATGGTAACTAAGAAATGGGAAGTACGGCGTACGGCGTACGGCGGGCGGACAGCAATTGTTGTATTGCATATTCGGATTCTACATACCTTGAAACGGAAACCATAAAATTTTGAGGGGGGTTAAAAAAAATGTTTTCATGCTCGACTCGAAAGGTTCATTATTGAAAATAATAAACCAAAAACCATACCCTTGTTTACTGAAATATTCGAGCCGGCGTTCTGAAAATGTCCAGCCCTCTTTTTCACCCCTTAGAGATTACTGACAGGTATGCGAGCTTCGCGGAACAACTAGACCCCAAACGGGACGTATAAACCAAATTTCATCAATTTTGGTTCATGGTAACGAAGAAAAGTGCGAAGTACGGCTGACGGACAGAATTTTTTAAATTCCATTCTCGGATTCTATATACCTTGAAACAGAGACCATCAAATTTTGAGCGGGGAGGTTACACTTCTGTTTTTCAAGCTCGATTCCAAAGGTTCATTATTGAATATAATAAACCGCAAGCGTGCCGCATGTGTCGCGCCGCGTGCAACCGGCCTGGTGTTGCTGGTTTGAGGCGCAAATGACACAACCAACTTTGGACAGTCTCAAAGAAAAACGGAGTTATTGAAAAAAATAGTCTATTTCCACTAACACACGAAAAACGCAAAAAACACTGTTATACCGGTTTCGGTGATCAAACCATCGTCAGTAACCATCCAGATATTGTGTGTTATTGACAATGGTTTGATCACCGAAACCGGTATAACAGTGTTTTTTGCGTTTTTCGTGTGTTAGTGGAAATAGACTATTTTTTGGAAATAGACCGTTTTTCTTTGAAATGGGTTTCCACGATTTCTTCGCGAGTGATTTAGTTCGTATCTGGACAGTCCCCCGGCAGTTGTCTCTGTCCGCACCAAAACCTCGTTTCAGTCATCAGCGGATGAGGTCGCTACCGATCTGATCGTTATTGGTGACCAAGCGAAGCCGGTGATCCCGATGAACCTCCCGGCAACCACTTAACTTCTGACCGTATTAATTGCGCCGTCCGAGCGTTGGGCAGTGCTTATTACCTCTGGAGCATATTAGCGGTTGAGCCTATTGGATTCGGTCACCCGCAACTAATCGTACGAACGGATCGGCACTGTTCACGGGTTGATGAGGTCGGACGGGTCAATCCTGGAGTGAGCTGACGACGCTTGTGGCATTACCACGGTTAGATTGGGCAAAATTCTGGTCCTGACAAATTGCGGTTGAAACTGTTGTTGAAACTATTTATGAAGGTTCTCAAAATGAACCTTCTTAGACTGACTTGAAAATAACACTACTTTTTTGTATAAACTGTATAATTTTGGGGAACAGTGTTCATATGTAGGTATATTTATGTTTCTTTCAGGCGATATCTCACCTTCGATGTAAGGCGAAAAACATTTGACATTTCACCAAAATATTTACAGTGGCAAACTAAAGGGTTAGCACGAAGGTGGGAAATTTTTAATAATAATAAGTGGGTAAAATTTGAGATCTGTCGGTATAAATGGCTAAAAATCACCAATTACTGATATAAATAATCATTTATATCAGTATGGGTGAGTTGTGACTATAATTATAACAGAACCATCATCATTCCTCCATATTATAACAGAACCGTCCATGATTATAACAGACCTTTTGATTATTCAAAAATATTTTTTCTACAACAAAAATTATTGAGTGAAATTAAAATGTTTGGGGATCAAAGTTGAGTTTCTGTGAGTCAAAAATCTGTAAAAAAGCCTAAAACCCCGCAAAATAATAGCAGGGCAAACAATTGTTCCATTCGTTAGCGAATTTACGAAGGAAATGAGCTATTGCAAGGAGTCGAGGATTTTGGTTTATTATTTTCAATAGTAAATCTTTGATACAATACAAACCCATTTTCATTAATTTTGGTTCATGCGAACAAGGAAAGTGCGACGCACGGCGGGCGGACAGAAATTATTTATTCCATTTACGGGTTCCACGTACCTTAAAACAGAAACCATCAAATTCTGGGGGGTCCGCCGCACGCCGTACTTCGCACTTTTGTTAGTTGCCGTTAACCAAAATTAATGAAATTTGGTTTGTTGAAGCTCGGCGTTACTTCCATTCATCTCTAAGGGGTTGAAATTGTCAGAACGCTGTAGCTCGAAAACTTTTTACAGAAGGGTATGGTTCATTTTACGTTCTTAAATTGATCTCAAACTAAACAACTGTACGACCAGCCGTTATTTTGCACCGAAGCTTCGTTAACATGATCTTGAGATATATTGCTAGGGAACAGCTGATTATGATCACGCATGGTTGCGTGAAATCGAGCTCACTGTTCTGTGATATATTTCATTTGAAGAATGATGGGTCTTTTGGATTTTGTTGATTAGGTGCTTTTGTAACTTTTGTTCCTTTTTTTAATTGTAGCTTTTTTGAATTGTAACTTTTTGTATTTTGTAACGAAGTCATGCTTCATGAATAACAACAAATAATTAATGACTGAATTATTTAATCCCACGCGTTTTTATGATACTGTAATTCCCGGGCCGGGGCTCCAGTACTCGATGTAGGGCTTTCCTGGGGGAACCACAGAAAACAGCGATCTACGCAGAAGGGGCATCTATACAGGTAAATAATAAACCATTGTGTAATAACTTGCAGCGTTTTGAAAACCTTTTCGAGTTCTTTTTATTGTTGACGATTCTGAATCGTATCCCAAATATTTAATGTTATATATTTTGTATATATGAGCTTTGCCAGAGATATTCAACGGAAAAATTCTGAACATGTAAAGATTAATCAAGACTGATAGGAAATTTTAATAGTTCGGTTTTTGAAAAAGGCAAAAAGGCCAGAATACTAACTTTCTGGGTCAGTTTCTTGAAGTAAATCTGTTCTATTTTTTCAGCTGCATATCTGTGCTATCCTGTGTTAATCCAAGTGTGGCTGTGTCGTATCCCATCGGCTTATAACGACGTCAAGGTGTTGAGATGGGTGGCGGCCATAATTAAGTGGTGAAGCCATTTGAAGAGGGCCAGGAAAGCGATGGTAGGATATGACGATGAGGGTTATGGAGTGGGAGTGGGGATACCAGGAAGAGCGACGTATGGGCGGTTGGATAATAGAGAGAGCAGGCGGGCGACGAGGAGGTGAAGCTGCATAAAGGGACCTCGCTGGGTTGTGAGGCGAAGAGGAGGTAAATGGAAGAGCGAAGTTGGAGGCAGGAAGGTGGCAAGACGAAGGTGGAAGACTCCGGAATTGATTACCGGTTCAATAGCGGACGCCTGTGGGCGGATGAGGGAGATCCCGTTGCAGCATCGCAGATTACAACATCGCAAAACGAAAAGGAGATAACATGAACTTACGTCGTCAAGCCTGTTGAAGAGTGTCAACTGACAACTGTTTTCCGGTGTGTTCAAATATTAGAGAATAGTCGCAACCAAAAATTGAAGACCAGAGTAGGCACGTAAACGCAAGTGTTAGGTTCGAGACGTAAGTTTTAGCGTTTTCAAGACTTACGTTGTCCAGCACCACGTAATTATTGGAAAGATGCGTGTGGCGCACCTCCTACGTACTACTCAGTAACTCAATAAGTAAATTTATTCTTCGCGGATAACCAAATTCGATCTCTATGGCTACTGATGTGACTCCTAATGGTTGAGTAGGTTTGGGTGAGGTGAAGGATGGAGTGAAGGTTTGGATGAGGAAGGATGTGCTCCGTGGGAGTCTTTTGCTGACGCCCCACGGTTTTCACCACAGCAGGCGCTAAAGGTAGTGGCTCACCACGGTTTTCACCACAGCAGGCGCCTGGGATGTGGAGGCTAGTACCCGTGGTTTTCACCACAACAGGTACTAGAAATGAAGGAGGTGACCCGCGGTTTTCACCACAGCGGACACCGAGAAGATGGATGCTGAAACCCCACGGTTTTCACCACAGCAGGTGCTGGAGGAGAAGGAAGCGTCCCGCTGAGAGGAAGAGAGTGAATTTTACCACAGCGAGTATTCAAGAAGGAGCAGCCCGTGGTTTTCACCACAGCAGGCGTAAGGAAGGAAAGAGAGAAAGAGGAGGTGTAGGTCGGGCGAGAGAGAAGTCTTGGGTAAGAGGGAGATCGGTCGAATGACGAGCTGGGCTAGAAGGTCTGCTTATAAAGGTCCCTTTCCACCCGTCCCCTGTCCACAATCGGCCGTTATGACCGTTGAGGGCGATGACGGTTGATGTAAGGGACCCTTCTCCCTTGGCGTCACCCGGCTCGTCGTTCCCTTCGTTTATTTGGTTAAATCTTTCTATATTACACAGGAGTAGTACATGTAGAGGTTTGAAGAGAACCACGACAGCTAAGCTACCGCGTCACCCCGAATTTTGCAGAAAGACAAGAGGTGCCGGCCTCGGGAAGGTTTTCCGCCGTTTGCGTTCTCTTTATTTTGCGTTCTCTTTAGGTATATCTGGAGGATTGAACTTCATCTGTTCATATTGTGCATTGCCATCCGAAAGCCATGAGCACGTTAAATGAGTTGCATTATATTTCGCAAGTATTGTGGATATTTAAAATTATACAATAAAGGACCCAAGGTCTCACACTGCCGTGCGTTCGGTTGTCCACAAAAAGGGCACGATTGTTCGTCTAGAAGAAACCGTCAAAATGGAATAATTAGTATTACTGAATAATTATGTTACGAGCTAGTATGAGAAAAAAAGAGGTTAACTTGACTGACATTATATACCTACTTATATCATTATTACGTAACGTCACTTCAACATGTCCAGAGGTACGTGAACATTATAGTTGGACAGTTGGATAGTTAGCATCCGATTTTGTCGCCCTAGAACAGAGTTACGTTTTAGAGTTGCGTTTTTCGGAAAATTCAATTCAATTCTGATTTATTTGGCATCAAAAAATATATACAAAAAGAGAAAAAGGAAAAATGTTTTTGATTATTGAACTAATCTTTTTCTGTCTCCAGTCACCATTCTTCGGGGTTTTTCCTTTGTTTTGTGATTTTATAGCAATATTTCGCAATTTTCAAGTCACTAAAATTCAAATTTGACCACAGTTTGTTTTTGAAGATTGCTTCTCTTGGAACTCCTCCTTTCTTTTGCCATTACTAACAGTTTGGTGAAATTTTGAATTTTCAATTTCGTAGCCAAGGTTGGTTATCGTCGGGTATACCACTTGGCGTAATAACTAGTCGTTGAGACGACAATAATTTAATTATACAACGAAAAATACTGGAAAACCGAGCGAAGTTTTTCAGCACCCTCCTACTCAGATTAATATTTACGATTAGATACCTACGATGACGTCAATTTCAAACTCACTATTCCAGGCACATTATCCGTTTCATTCGAATCGGAACATCTAGATACTCTTCATTCATGCATCTCGACTACATCCAAGAAGTAGGTTACATACCTACTTCGTTATTTCGAACATTTGGTCATGAAGCAGGGCTTCTTGGTTTTCCTACTGTATCGCTGTCGTCTTCACGGTGTATTTATAACTGTAGACTGATCACATCCTGTACGCATAAATACATACTGTGATATTATGGCGACTTAGTTGACACCAGAAGCTACCACTGATACCTTGTACTACCAGTAACTACTGCTTGTACTAAGTGTACTGCTGGTAGTTTCCAGAATCTTCAAAATTCAGTTTGCGTTTATCTATACAATTTCTTCTTTTTTTTTGTCTTCACATAATACACGCCGTAGGTACGTCTAATCATTATGTAATTTTATCTAGTTATAAAAGTTTCATAAGTCATTTATATAGTTGGAATTATTTATAGTTGTTTGCAAATTTCAAGACTTAATTCCGGCACAGGTGACTCATCCCACTCCAGCATCTCACGAGGAAACCAACCCTCAGCCACTCACCGAAGCTGTGCTCACCTGCGTGCTAAATATCGCTAATGAGCTTAGAGGGAGACGAAAGCAAGTCACAACCTCCCATCCGCCTCGTCGTATCATTAAGCAATGCTTTTCAAACTTGGAGAAGTTTCCCTTCTGAGACTCCAAGAATACCAAATAACATTTACCTCCTCCAGTATTTAGCCATCAGCCGTTTCCTCTCCTTCCACCGGGACTGTTAACAGATTTAGTCGTCTTTACGACCACGACGGTTTCACGACGCACGTGGTTCAAAACGCTGGACTAGCATGACACATGTGGAATCGCCTATATATTAGTGGATATTTGAGGAGTAAGTATTATAACCTCTTCCAATTTGACCCGTTTTGGTATTGAGCAGCTTCCCATGGCTCCAAAAACCGGTGGTGTAGCAAAAGTCGGTATCTTTTTGATTCTCCCATAACGCTATTTAAAAAAAAGCGTTGCCGTAGGGGGCGTCTAGCCGCCAGTGGTTTGTGTTCATGACGGTACGTTTATTGTCGAATGAAATATGGGAGACACCCCCAGACCCCCGGATTATAACAGTTTAGATCAAGGGTCAAAGCAGGGAAACATGGAACATGTTTTTCGAATAGGTACATGATAACAGAGGATATGGAGATATGTAGAAAAACGTCTGCCAATTCGAGTAGGCATATATGCCTCCTCATTTGAATCACATGAACGTATAGACTAGTCGGGTAGGTTCGTTATGATACGGGACCATCTGCGATCCAACCCGCGTGTACCCTCAAAATTTCAGCTTTCTACGACTATTTTTAGCGTAGTTAGAAGCGTTATAAGGAAACGGTCATTTTTCATGTTTGCGCATGCGCAGAGGGAAATTACAGTTAGACTCCAGTGAAGTTCATATGGAACCATCAAAGTATTATACTGATCCACCCTCCAAATGTGAACTCATTTCAACGATAATTAAGGTAGTTATGGGCACTCCAAGTATTTCACGTTTGCGCATGCGCAGACTAAACGGTTTTCATGATTTTGAAACGGGATAATCTGCGATCCAACCCGCGTCTCAGAATTTCATCTCTCTACGACTATTTATCGCGTAGTAAGAAGCGTTACAAGGAAATGGTCAACATTTCATGTTCGCGCATGCGTAGATTAAAGTTACATTAAGATTCCAATTAAAATAATTTTTAACTATCAAAATATTATTCCTGATCGACCGTCCAAGTTTGAACTCATTTCAACGATATTTAGAGTACCTAGTTATGGGTGTTCCAATTATTTCACGTTTGCGCATGCGCAGACGAAAGTTACAGGACTTTTTCAATGATTTTGGTGTGGGACCATCTGTGGCTCAATCCGCACCTACCCTCGAAATTTCAGCCCACTTCGAACGTTATTTCGGGTAGTTATGCGTGTTGCAAGGAATTACCACAGACAGACACGGAACCAAAAATGTTCCTCGATATCTGAAACGGAAAATGGTATTGGAAAGTTTCATTTTGGAGGACATGAACTTTTTTTACTCCACGAATCCAAGGCTTCCCTACCTTCGGTAGTCAGACCAGCGACCTAACGCAATGTAATGTAATACATGTCGTCAGCTGCTACAGCCGGAAACGGCGGAACCCGCCGGGCAGTTTTCGGCGGAGTGGGGTCTGGCCATACTCTCCTCGGTGAAGGCACCACGTGTGGTAGGAGAGGAGGTGGGTTGGGTGGCAGGAGTGGGGTAGAGGGAGAACTGTGCGGGCGACGGGGAGGGGAGCCGAGTGTTATGGGGACAAACGCGGACGCTTTCCAGCCCGGTTTACCCCCATAAAAACATGTTCCATGTTAACAGGTAAATATAGATAATATTTTCGTCATTAAGCAGGTAAACATCTCCGATTTAGGTATGGAAGGTAATATCCGGCATATGGCCACCCCTAGCCCGATGACACGCGTCTACTCACTCCAAGAAATTTTGCACGGACTCGCCCGCAGAGCAGCTGGTCGACATCGGCGATCTTCTCCCGGATTTATTCCTTCAGTTCCTTGGCGGTCCTGGGTTTATTCTTTTAGACCTTGGACGTTACGTAACCCCAAAGGAAGAAATCCAAAGGTGTTAGGTCACAAGACCTGGGAGGCCAGTTCTCAGTCCCGTTACTTGAGGTGATTCGGTCTTGAAAAGTTTCGCACAATAAACCCATTGTCACCCTTGAAGTGTGGCAAGTTGCGCCGTCTTGCTGGAACCAAATGCTGTCAGTGTCGACGTCAGATTGTTCCAATTCAGGGATTAAAAAATCTGTTAGCATCTGTCTGTACCGTTCCCTATTGACGATGACAGCATTTCCACTGTCATCTTCAAAGAAGTATGGCCCAATAACTCCGCCCGCATCAAAATCCACACCGCACTGTCACTCTTTGTGGATGCGATACAGTGTCTCCTGAGGGTTCTCCAATCCCCAGAACCTACAGCTTTGCTTGTTTAAAAAACCACTTGAATGAAAGTGAGCTTCATACCTGAAAATGATTCGTGAATGAAAATCCGGATCTTGCGAAATTACTTGGAGCGAGTAGACGCGTGTCATCGGGCTAGGGGTGGCCATATGCCGGATATTATCTTCCATACCTAAATTGGAGATGTTTACCTACATAATGACGAAAATTTTATGTAAATATACTATTTTTAATAAAGTTATTGGAAAACCAAAAAGATACCGACTTTTGCTACACCCATAGAATAGAATATTTTTATTCAGAATATTTACATGTACAAGAGTAGGCAATGTCTGTGTCTGAACTCGGCGATAATGGGACACTTGCAGAAGAAGTGAAAACTCGTCTCCTCCTCAACCAAACTGCACGTTGAACAGAGTGCCTTTCGTGTTTCGACATTCCACCTTCTAATATTCAAACCAAGTTGTTCACATCTGGCCCTTGCCGCATTCCTCCCAGCGTTTTAATTCCCAAGTATGAATCTTTATGCTGCAGTGAGGCATACATGGTACAGTGACTCGATTCCAGCGCTTGGTTAGCAAAATTTTCCTTTACTATCCAGTATAGGGTAAAGTGGGGTGATGGTATCCAGGGGGTAATGGTATCCTTCAAAGTTTTAGAAAATCTGAAGCCTTCTCCACTAATCCGGTTGGCTTTGAACTCTGTTGGGAAGCTGAGGAACTAATCTTATCAACATTTTGACAGCTGATTAAACAAATGCTCCTCATTTCGCGTTTCAGAGTTTTGAAGGTATTTCGTTATAATTTTTGCCACGTCTTCAAAGCGAGGTAAGTCCTTTATTTTTTCGTATTTTTCGAATTTTTTTGTTGCAAACGTTAGAATTACTCTCTACCTTCCATTCGTGTTTCGTGTTTAGTTTTCAAAATCCGTTTAGAAATGAGGTGTCAGCGTGTATTTCACCGAAATGTCAACAAGTAGGGTAATGGGATCCACTATTTTGAGTGGATCCCATTATTAGGTACTCAATAGCGGATGCCATTCCCCCACAAACTTTTCTCTCCCCCCCCCCCCCCCCCATCAATTTCCAAAGGAAAATCAGCGGATCCGATCGCCCCACTGCGGGGATCTCATTACCCCGCTAGTTGGGGAATGATATACAAAGCACTTTTTGGTTTATTATTTTCAATAATGAACTACGTATTGGAATCGAGCATGAAAAAAAAGAAAAAAAAATCTAACCCCCCCCCCTCAAAATTTGATGGTTTAGGTTTCAAGGTATGTAGAATCCGAAAATGCAATAAAAATATTTCTGTCTGTCCGCCATACGCCGTACTGGCCACTTTTCTTAATTACCATGAAACAAAATTGATGAAATTCGGGTTATAGGTTACGTTCGGGGTCTAGTTGGTCCTCGAAGCTCGGCGTTACTGTCAGTCATCTCTAAGGGGTTCAAAATAGGGGCTGACATTTTCAGAACGCCGTATCTCGACAACTTTCGATAGAAGGGTATACTTTTTTTTACGTTATTAAATTTGTCTTGAGCTAAACAATTTTTTGAGACCACCCGGAGCATTGTACGTCCGGCGGTTCGTGTGCACCAAAAAGCTTCGTCAACACGATCGTGAATCAAACGGTATAAACCCGGCCCGGATATCATCGCTAGGGAGCACCTGATTACAATCAAGGATGGCTGTATGAAGTCGAGTTGGTTGTTCTGCGATATTATTTCATTTGACAAGTGATGGACTACTGGATTTTGTTGGTAGGTACTTGTGAAACTTGAACAAACGTTGAAGTATTATTGATGGGTAAATTATTACACAATGGCAAATTATTTCACACCGGCAAATTATTACACAACGGTAAATTATTACACAACACATATAAATTATTACCACCTTACCCTACCTATAGTGAAGTATGGTGTAACTGTAATCCAATATAGTGTACTGAAGAATACTACGCCCGTACTCAGGGAACGGGGGCTCCCACTGAAACTATTCCAGAATCGAGTAAACCACAAGTTTTTCGTTCAGATTAGCGACCCTAAAACCGATATTGGTCGCGCTACATCGGGGTTTCGTACGGCTATGCGTCGCCAAGTAGTTCGAAATTTGTCATTCCGAAGCCTTTCTCTCTTATTTCTTCTGCAATCCTTATTTCTCGTATCCCGTCTGGCAACCGAAGCTACGATTTAAATATTCATTTGTGACGGGCCTCTTCTTGAAAAGGTTCTAGAAGACGGCGAAGGCAGAAAGAAAGGGGAGGGGGTTTTCTTGAAGGCTTTTTCAGGCTAAACGTGGTTTTTTTTACAACGAACGAAATAACAAAAAAATAAATTAAGTAGATAAAAAGAACGGAATGAATGGCTAAAAGCTCTTCCAATCTTTTCACGTTTGCCTGTTCCTCAATTTTTTTACAACGCGATACGGGAAATAATTTTTGTGTAAGCCACAGGGTTCCTAACAGCGTCCCATCCAATTTATTGATTTTATTCTTCTTTGATGGAAGATGGCTTAGAAGCGAAGGAGTCGTTTTCCCGAATGTTCCCGTCAAGAAATCTGCCTGTTGATGAAAATCGTTGCTAAATCTTGTGGAATGAGCATTTCAAGGGTATCGCTTTCAGCAGTAATCTCGACATAAGGACAGGGTGTATCACCTTGAGGACCGCGAAACGTCAGGGATCGATTTTAGATTCTTCCTACAAATATATTATGTCTCCTAGCAAAGAAAAAAAAACGGAGTTATTGAAAAGTTGTGTATTGCCACTAATGCGCGTCCCTGCTGTCAATTCCCCTTGGCTTTATTGGAAACAAATGTACATTGAGTGGTATATTCTAAAGGGGTACCACGACAATGGGTATTCTGCAATTTTATTTACAAATTTCCTAGTGATGCAATAGGAACAGCTTACAAACCTAATTGACTACCTGTATTAAAGTAGGTGTTGTTGTCACCATAACAATGCCCCAAGAATATTGTCAGTAAATTGATAGGCTGATCTAAGATTAGGTTGCTTCTTAGGTTAGATTGTTTCGTAGGTATATCTATATATATATATATACTATATCGTATATCGTATGGCAGCTTCAAAAGTGGAGAATACGGGAAGTGGACACAAGAATTGTAGAAAATCCCGCATCCGGTGTTGCGCATGCAGGTTTACATCAACCGGCTGGCTGGATCGAGTGATGCCAAAGAGTTCTACATCTTCTCAAACTCTCCTAATTTAAAAAACGCTGCAAATCCCTGCACAACGGTATAGCTCTATGTATAGATAACTCGTCTATATAATATGATATGTACTATTCTATTATATACATATTATGTAGATCGCAGACCCTCCGTAGGTTAGTACCTAACCCCGTACTCGTTACTAGGTACCTACCTAAATCACGAGTTAAATGTTGCTAAAATAATTCTGCCGATGACAAACAGTAGGTACCTAACAAAAAGAAACACACATAATGAAGTTCTGAAAAGAAATTGTTGATGAGGAGTGAAAAAAGTTGCAAAAGTACCTACCTACCAACAAACTCCAGCCCCTTCTACGTAGATGGTATAATGAACCGTTGTGTAATAATTTACCGTTGAGTAATGATTTACCGTAGTAATAATTTACCCATCAATAATACTTCAACGTTTGTTCAAGTTTCACTACCTACCAACAAACTCCAAAAGAGCCATCATTTTTCAAATTAAATAATATCACAGAACAACCAACTCGACTTCATACTCCGCCAATATAATCAGGTGATCCCTACCAATGATTGTCCGTATTCACAAATTCCTATTGTGGGCGCGTCTCTGGTTACGAGATTTGGTTTGAATTGTATACAATTTCATTCACACTGGAGTCGAAAATGCCTGTCGGTGCAAACTTCGGGGCCTTACTGTGAACGAACGGCTGGACGTACGATGCTCCGGATGGTCTTAAAAAACTCGCAAGTTCAAGAACTATTTAAAACCGTAAAAATATTTACGTAAAAAAATGGTATAGGCGTTTTGAAAATTGCAACCCCTATTTTGAACCCCTTAGAGATGACTCACAGTAACGTCGAGCTTCGAGGACCAACTAGACGCCGAACGGAACCTATAACCCGAATTTCATCAAATTTTTTTCATGGTAACTAAGAAAAGTGGCCCGTACGGCG
This sequence comes from Leptopterna dolabrata, assembly GCA_954871275.1. Lineage (NCBI taxonomy): Eukaryota > Metazoa > Arthropoda > Insecta > Hemiptera > Miridae > Leptopterna > Leptopterna dolabrata. The sequence continues at coordinate 62,331,619 of OX940976.1, read as the reverse complement.
TACGGCGGACAGACAGAAATATTTTTATTGCAGTTTTGGATTCTACATACCTTGAAACGTAAACCATCAAATTTTGAGGGGGGGTAAGAATTTTTTTTTCATGCTCGATTCCAATGGTTCATTATTGAAAATAATAAACCAAAAAAACGTGTGCGTGAGCTGGACGTAGATTAGGGTTTGTTTTGTTCATCCTTGCTGTGTTGTATCTGTTTTGTTTTCATTATTTAGGTGTTTAGCATTTGTTACCACTGCATGTAATTTAAAGTCTGTTATTTAAATAAGTAGGTACTGTTGAATGTTTGAATGTAAGAGTATGAATGCGTAATTTTGTAATTTAATTAGTATTGAAATTGGGCATTTGCCCGTGTAATTTACAATAAACAAATTAACAAATTCTCTCCTCCCCCCCCCTCAACCACTATAGAAGTAAATTTCGAAAATCGGACGACTTAGTGCACAACTAGACTGAATTCTGCGTCGAAAAAAATGTAAATTGGTTGAGAATTAAGCCTTGGGCAGCGCACACACAGTTCTATCGAAACCCGCTTTTTCGGCATTGGCCCCCTTCCCCCTCCCTAGAAGTTAATTTCAAAATTCCGGCGACGTAGGGGACAACTAGACAGTTTTCTGCATCGAGCAAAAAAGAACCACGCAAATCGGTTGAGAATTGGCCTGGGCAGCGCACACAATTTTCTGGCACACACACACCGAATTTGGATTCAGGATGGTCAGAAACGGATTTGAATGTGGTTCTTTTCATTCTCGACTGAGTGTCGAGAATCTCTTCTGACCAGATCAAATACGTAATAGTAACGGTATCAAGGACATAATAGTAACACAACAGTAACAATAAAGCGTACTAAAACCAAAGTCAATCACAAATAAAGCTAAACATTACCCTTAACCGTACCAACTCGGGCTAAGTAAGATCTCTTGAAGGAGTTCGCTAACCCACTGGGATATGCATATCAACCTCTCAGGGAATCCTCCGAGTATCCTTAACTTGTTGAAAACGGCCTATTGACCTCCTCTGAAGTTTTGGGGTTGGTGTTCAAACTCAAGATTATCCCCGCTTGGTCGTTCTCGGAAACCCCACTGTCGGGTCTCTCGCCTCATTTAAACTCTCATCCTCTGTTTATCATTAATCTCTTCAATCCGTCTCCTTCCCATCCCTTCTTTTGTTAATCCTCCCAGTACGAGTCTGATAAATCAAAACTGGGAGGTTTCGCTCAGCTCGAAGCTGAGAATTTGAGAGAAGCAATCATCGAAGCTTTTCGTCGAAACTTTAGGGCCTTCGAGGAAGCTGTAGTTCATGAAATATCGATGCCATCATTTTGAATAAATCTAACTCATCCGGAGTTGTAAACTTTTTTTATTGTTTCTAGAAAATGCTGAGCCGGGATCTTCTGATGAAGTCCCTCTCAATTTAAACTTAGCACCGGTAAGTAAATACCTACGTTAATGAATACTGGGATTATTTTGGTTTATTATTCTGTGAATAATACACCTATGTAATAACTCAGCAAAAAAAATTTATAACACCCCCTCAAAATTTTTTCTTTCACGTTTCAAGGTGCGTAGGTTCCAAAAATGCAATGTCCGTCCGCCGTTTGCCGTATCATGCATATCTACTTCAATTTTTTCTTAGTTACCATGAAAAAAATTGATGAAATTCGGTTTATAGGTTACGTTCGGGGCCTAGTTGGTCCTCGAAGCTCGGCGTTACTGTCAGTCATCTCTAAGGGGTGAAAATAGGGGTTGAAATTTTCAGAACGCCGTAGCTCAAAAACTTACAATGGAAGGGTATGGTTTTTTAAACGTTTTTAGATTTGGCTTGTACTAAAGAATTTGTTGAGACCACCCCAAGCATTGTACGACCAGCCGTTCGTGTGCACCGAAAAGCTTCGTCAACACGATCGTGAATCAAACGGTATAAATCCGGCCCGGATATCATCACTAGGGAGCACCTGATTATAATCACGGATGGCTGTATGAATAAGTTAGTTGTTCTGCGGTATTATTTCATTTATAAAATGAGGGATCCACTGGATTTTGTTGGTTGCTACTTTTGAAACATGAACAGACGTTGTAGCATTATTTGGGAAATTATTACCCAACGGTAAATTATTACACAACGGTTTATTAAACTGTCTACACAGAAGGGGCATCTATAGAGTTAAATTATTACACAACGGTTTATTATTTACGTTGTGCTTCATGAATAACTACAAATTATTAATGATTTAATTATTGAATCCCACGCGTTTGTACCTATGAAACGTTAATTCCCGGGCCGTCTCCAGTACTCCATTTAGGGCTTTCCTGGAGGGAGCTCGAGGGTACTGACCACAGAAAACAGTGACCTACGCAGAAGGGGCATCTATACAGGTAAATAATAAACCGTTGTGTAATAATTTGAAGCGTTTTTTCTTTTACGTTTCAAGGTGCGTAGATCATCCATATCTACTTTAATTTAGGCCTAAAAAATTCGTTCTTTCGCACACAGGATCCATTTAGGCCGTAGTGGTGTCCTGAAACATTGACAAACATGAAACAGCTCGATCAGAATATACCCAGGGGCGTTATGGGTGAAAAATGGGTGTAAAAACAGGGTTTTTCGATGGTTTGAGGGCTTGTGAGGCATCGTTTTCCACGTTTTTTAGGGCGAGAAGACGGAATATGAAGTTGATTTTGACCAAAGAGTGAAGAATTGAGGTTGTCAGGAAGGTTCAGCTCCCAAAATTCTTTTTCCATGAGTAAAAAACCTGGGAAATTGTCTGAAATCACCATAAACTTGTATAATAACACTATAATTAGTATCAACAGGTGAATCAAGACAATTAAATGGTACTATCAATGATCAAAGATAATTTTTCGAAAATAGGAGACTAAATCGTGCTTTTGGGGGCCAAAATTGTGGAAATCATAAAAAGTAGCTATTTCAGTTATTCCACACGAAAGAAAGAGTAATCGTTTTCCTGCATTTCTTTAGGTATTTCCAATAGAATATAAACCCATGTGACAAGGACTTTGCAGCGTTTTTTGGCATCGAATCTGGTCGGACAGCATAAGTAGTCTTCTGTCATTTTCTCCAACCGGTCGTGCAAGAGTTTCCCGACTTCAAGTGAAATATTGATGAAGAATAATATATTTTTGATTGATGATTGTTCTCAAGATGAGATTTTATTTCTACGTGTAAGTTCCTACAATAGGATCTGTGAGTAGAGTGCGTGTGTATTGCGCTGGTAGGATTCTGTTAGGTACTTGATGTGGGGTTCTTATCTTCATTAGTAAGGAATCGAAAAAAGTTAACGAAAGAAAGAGTTAATTACCTACGTATGAGGTGCGAGGGACTCATAGAAAGAGTAATATGCGAGACTAATTTCAGAGCTTTCTCGACACTGAGTTGGTAACCGTCGTTTATTTCATTTCTCTCCCAAGGAGCTCGTTTCGTTTCTGTAAATGGACCCAGTGAAAATAGCCTAGGGCCACTACATTCATCAGCTAGCTATAACCAACAGTCAGTTTTCCCAGCGTCCAAATTAATTATGATGCCTTGAAACGTAGGAAGAGGAGGACTAGGTCGCGGAGCTTTATAGAACTGTAAACTTGTCTCCACAGCCGGGAGGACGGGAAATGCTCGAGAACCCCTATTATGATTCGCCTTCGGATTTACATTTATATTGCTTTTTAGCGAGAGTTTGACGACCATTGTACCAAAATATGGGCTTCGAAAGGATGCCATTTCAATTCAACGTCGGTGAGTGTTGGAAGAGATTTGTTATGCGAGCGGAAGCCTAAACAGTTGGAAATATCTTTGGTTCGATCATTGAAAGATAAAAGAAATTGTAAATCGTAATACCAGTCATTAACAAGAAAACAAAAACGCTGCAAATTATTACACAAAGGTTTATTATTTACCTGTTTAGATGCCCCTTCTGCTGTTTTCTATGGTAAATACCTACCCTCTTGCTCCCCCCAAGAAAGCCCTAAATCGAGTACTGGAGAAGCATAACGTCTGTTCAAGTTACAAAAGTAGCTATCAACAAAATCCAAAACAGCCAACATTCTTCAAACGAAATAATATCACGGAACAGCCAACTGGATTTCATACAGCCATGCGTGATTATAATCAGGTTGTCTCCCTACTATCCCGTACATTGTCCTAAATTTTTGTTTATTTTCTTTGTAATTTTCTTAACATGCTCCTTCCAGCGCGGTTCAGTGTTCGGTGTCATACTAGCTATTGGATTTATCTGCACAGAATGGTTATTTGAGTTGTTTATTTGGTCTCGTTTAGTTTCAGCTTAATTTTTGTATAGACTTCCGTAGCATGTGATAAATCTACCTACTTACTGTCAGAACCTACTGTCGCTGTATCGCTAGCAAATGTTCTTTGCCGAACCTTGAATATCCTCCTAGTTTTACTATGAAATGTCTGGCTGGTAAATGGGTGTGGTTCAAATACAACTCATTTCGCCGATTTTATCGGGTGGTTGTGGAAGTTTCAAGGATTTCACGTTCGACTTTATAAGGGTCAAAAATCGGTAAACATGGCTAAAAGTGCGAAAAAATTATTTAATTTTACGAAAAATTGTATGGTTTCTCATCATCTTTTTACACAATTTCACGAATATTTCTTTGAAAATTCGCTGTTACAGCCATCCTGAATGACTGGTTTAATTTCCTTTTCTTTCCTCTCAAAAGTGAAAACAAAGCTTCCGCTACTTTGGCAGACTCTGAAGCAAAACTTGACCCATAGCAATAAATAGGTTCTCCGCTTGAGTGAGAAGTATCTACCTCATCATTTGATCATGAAGAAGCGAAGTACCCATCATCCATCATTTCCATCTGCTGTGACTCCTATTGGTTGGGTAGGTATGGGTGAGATGGTGCGCGTTAATGGTGTTTTGGGTGAGGTCTTGCAAATGCAGGGGTATGGAGTGCCGCAGGGCACGGTTCTTGGGCCTATACTGTACGCATTATAATATATGCCAATCAGTTTTTTAAATCGGAAGCGATGTCAATGGGTGAGGCGGTGATGTTTGCCGATGACACAGTTATGATTTTTAGTGGTGGCTCCTGGTACGAAGCATTCAGAAAGGCTGAGATTGGTCTAAAATGTATTAGTTCTTGGTTGATAGAGAACAAACTAACCCTTAACGTAAGCAAAACAGTTTTTTTGCCGTTTTCATGGTCTATGAAAACCATGCCTTCGGAGGACATGATATTGAAACTTCACCGAGTTGATTGTCAAGCCCCCAGTACGTGTCCATGCCCTCCTTTAAACCGTTCTAACCAAGCTAGGTACTTAGGACTAATTATTGACAATTTATTGAAATGGGATAGGCATATTAGTACTCTTCAGGGCAAACTAAGAAAATCTATTTACGTTTTTTCCTTTCTAAAGAAAATAGTGAGCACTGATATACTCAGACAGATTTACTGTGCGCTCGTCCAGTCTCTGCTACTCTACGCTTTACCAATTTGGGGTAGTGCCTACGAAAGTACTCTCCACAAGATTGTTGTACTCCAGAAATATTTTGTACGAGCAGTTTCTAAATTAGACAGCAAAGCCCATACAGGTCCTTTGTTTGTAAAACTGAATCTCTTAAATCTCCGCGATATGTACAAGAAAGCTGCTGTTCAGCAGTTACTTAAAAGTAGTGAATTTTCTACTCCGACCCACTCTATTTTTACCCGATTTGCTAATAACGACTCACTAGCTCTTCCAAAATTAAACTTTACAGCTTCTCAACAATTTTTCCCCTATCAAGGCATTCTAACTTTCAATAGTTTTCCTAATACAACTAGAGTTGAGTTAATTGAGCAATCAAAAAATAACCCTAAGAAAATAAAAATTGTTTTAAAAAAATTATTTTCTTGCAAGTAGTTAGAACCATAATATTATAAGTAGGTGTAACAACATAGAATAAAAATATTGTAATTCTGCTACCAGCATTATTAAAATTTCAATTGCATAGTATACTTACACTTTGTACAATTTCATTAGGCTATTGGTAATTACCGAGCGATGAGCAAGTTGCTCATTCCCCAACACGGGCTGGTGCCCATATGGGGAATTATATTTCCGTACACGAAGCTCCCTGCTTCGTGTACACAAGATTAAAAAATGTCTGCCCCACCGCATTGTCCTGCGAGTCACCCGAGCAACATGCGAGGGTAGTCAAATTCGAGTTCCCCGCCCTTCCACTGATTTTTTCACAAGACAATTTCCATGGCTGCCTCCCACAATATACGCCTCACTTCCGACTACCATACAATCAGATCAGTCGACTAAATCCTTCAAAAAAAGAATAGGCGCATACCTGCTGCAAATACACAAATCTGACCTGCACACTGACTTCTTGAATAGGTTCGATCTGTAATTGTAACTGTGTTATGTATTTAGGTAAATACTATCTTGGAATATGGATGGCATAGGTGCTACATACCCATACATATAGGTATAATTTTGGTTTATTATTTTCAATAATGAACCATTGGAATCGAGCATGAAAAAAAAAAAATTCTTACCCCCCCTCAAAATTTGATGGTTTACGTTTCAAGGTATGTAGAATCCAAAACTGCAATAAAAATATTTCTGTCTGTCCGCCGTACGCCGTACGCCGTACGGGCCACTTTTCTTAGTTAGTACCATGAAAAAAAATTGATGAAATTCGGGTTATAGGTTCCGTTCGGCGTCTAGTTGGTCCTCGAAGCTCGACGTTACTGTGAGTCATCTCTAAGGGGTTCAAAATAGGGGTTGAAATTTTCAAAACGCCTATACCATTTTTTTACGTGAATATTTTTACGGTTTTAAATAGTTCTTGAACTTGCGAGTTTTTTAAGACCATCCGGAGCATCGTACGTCCAGCCGTTCGTTCACAGTAAGGCCCCGAAGTTTGCACCGACAGGCATTTTCGACTCCAGTGTGAATGAAATTGTATACAATTCAAACCAAATCTCGTAACCAGAGACGCGCCCACAATAGGAAAATTGGCGGAGATAAAATCATTGCTAGGGATCACCTGATTATATTGGCGGAGCATGAAGTCGAGTTGGTTGTTCTGTGATATTATTTAATTTGAAAAATGATGGCTCTTTTGGAGTTTGTTGGTAGGTAGTGAAACTTGAACAAACGTTGAAGTATTATTGATGGGTAAATTATTACTACGGTAAATCATTACTCAACGGTAAATTATTAGACAACGGTTCATTATACCATCTACGTAGAAGGGGCTGGAGTTTGTTGGTAGGTACTTTTGCAACTTTTGGTTTATTATTTTCAATAATGAACCATTGGAATCGAGCATGAAAAAAAAATTCTTACCCCCCCCTCAAAATTTTTTTTTTTTTTTATATTTTATTTCCATTACATAATACAGCCATATAAGTTAACCAAAAATAATGATTACGGATAACAAAAATACAACACATGTTATAAGTGAAATAAAATATTCGGAAATATAATTCCCCATATGGGCACCAGCCCGTGTTGGGGAATTATATTTCCGAATATTTTATTTCACTTATAACATGTGTTGTATTTTTGTTATCCGTAATCATTATTTTTGGTTAACTTATATGGCTGTATTATGTAATGGAAATAAAATATTAAAAAAAAAAAAATTTTGAGGGGGGGGTAAGAATTTTTTTTTTCATGCTCGATTCCAATGGTTCATTATTGAAAATAATAAACCAAAAGTTGCAAAAGTACCTACCAACAAACTCCAGCCCCTTCTACGTAGATGGTATAATGAACCGTTGTCTAATAATTTACCGTTGAGTAATGATTTACCGTAGTAATAATTTACCCATCAATAATACTTCAACGTTTGTTCAAGTTTCACTACCTACCAACAAACTCCAAAAGAGCCATCATTTTTCAAATTAAATAATATCACAGAACAACCAACTCGACTTCATGCTCCGCCAATATAATCAGGTGATCCCTAGCAATGATTTTATCTCCGCCAATTTTCCTATTGTGGGCGCGTCTCTGGTTACGAGATTTGGTTTGAATTGTATACAATTTCATTCACACTGGAGTCGAAAATGCCTGTCGGTGCAAACTTCGGGGCCTTACTGTGAACGAACGGCTGGACGTACGATGCTCCGGATGGTCTTAAAAAACTCGCAAGTTCAAGAACTATTTAAAACCGTAAAAATATTCACGTAAAAAAATGGTATAGGCGTTTTGAAAATTTCAACCCCTATTTTGAACCCCTTAGAGATGACTCACAGTAACGTCGAGCTTCGAGGACCAACTAGACGCCGAACGGAACCTATAACCCGAATTTCATCAATTTTTTTTCATGGTACTAACTAAGAAAAGTGGCCCGTACGGCGTACGGCGTACGGCGGACAGACAGAAATATTTTTATTGCAGTTTTGGATTCTACATACCTTGAAACGTAAACCATCAAATTTTGAGGGGGGGTAAGAATTTTTTTTTTTCATGCTCGATTCCAATGGTTCATTATTGAAAATAATAAACCAAAATTATATCTATATGTATGGGTATGTAGCACCTATGCCATCCATATTCCAAGATAGTATTTACCTAAATACATAACACAGTTACAATTACAGATCGAACCTATTCAAGAAGTCAGTGTGCAGGTCAGATTTGTGTATTTGCAGCAGGTATGCGCCTATTCTTTTTTTGAAGGATTTAGTCGACTGATCTGATTGTATGGTAGTCGGAAGTGAGGCGTATATTGTGGGAGGCAGCCATGGAAATTGTCTTGTGAAAAAATCAGTGGAAGGGCGGGGAACTCGAATTTGACTACCCTCGCATGTTGCTCGGGTGACTCGCAGGACAATGCGGTGGGGCAGACATTTTTTAATCTTGTGTACACGAAGCAGGGAGCGATAAACAAATATCAATCTTGGTGGAAGAATATCAAATTTTTTAAAAAGATCATTGATTCGCGTTCGGGAATGCGACCGAGTGATGATCCGAAGGAGGGAGTTGCACACAACATTGAGCGAGCGGAAGGTTTGGGCATATGATCCGACCCAGAATTCTATACCATATATTAGGATACTGTATACATATGCATAATATACCATCTTTAAATTACTTTTTGAGAGCCATTTTCGTAGTATACAGAAAAAGAAAAACGATTTCCTTATTCTCATTGCTAGGGTCTCTATGTGCATCCTCCATTTTAGGTGCTGGTCTAGTTGGAGTCCTAGATATTTAATGATATACTTGCTCAAGCTTAGTACAATTACATGTTCCATAATTTAAACATGATGCTTCGTGGATTTTTAAATTGGTGGAATCAGGTTGACCTGCGGAGGTTATAGAGAATGTGACGTAGTTGGTCTTATAGAAATGTTCATTGTTAGGCTATTAATGCAAAACCATTGGTGTATTTGAGTAAGAATTTTACTTGCATCCTTGTGGACGTCCTCCCATGATTTATTGTCAGTATTACTGTTACGTCATCAGCAAAGGCGATTTATTTGGTTAATTTCTATATTACATAGGAGTGGTACATGTAGAGGGTTGAGGAGAACCTGACACCATCATTTTGTTCGCCATCATTCGTTGGAGAAGTACCTATCATTCGATCATGATCGCAACCACTGGGAAGGACGATCTCGAGAGGGAGGGGATAAATCATGTTTCATGAGGAGCAAGAGGCGTCCTCTTTCGAAGTCTGGGAGCATATTGTTCAATCAGGGGGCGATTTACCATGAAAACTCCTCGCCAGCGTAATAATATTTATAATGTAGGTCAGTCGCATCGCAAACTTTAATAAGATACCGCCATCCTCTTACCAGGGCTTACCACGTACAACCCTCCCTATCAACTGTAGAGTTTAGGGAAACCGTTTGGTCCTAAACTGTCGGCGATGTGAAGGTAATTGAATATGCGGCCATCCCGTAGCGTGGTTGAGAGTAAATAGTTTATACCTGCGAGGGAGTACGGGGAAACCCTCAGGTAACCAAGTTGGCGCTCCCCAGGATGGGGCTTTCCGAACCCAGAGGAGGAATTGGTTTTCATGGGTAACCGGGTAACGTAATTCGTAATGCGGTCGAGTGGGGAATGAGCTGCCTCGCCCGTGAGGACTGTTCCAACGGATCGGATCGGAAGTTGTATCATGAAACGGTTATTATGAAAGTGTCAGAGTGTTTAGAAGCGGGGGGGGAGCGGCGTTAGCAACATCTCGGGATGGGTTCCATAAAACCTGCTTATGTTTTAAGGCGGGCATACGCATACGCGAGCGGTTCACCAAACCAAACAGCTCCGCGCCGATCGATGTTCTGCCGTGTATGCGGAAATGTCTGATGGCTCGGCGGCTTCGCTGGGTTTCCGGACGATCCAAAATCCACCGAGCCGTAGCCACAAAGCCGTTTAACGGACATTGAGTGGTATGTGGGAATCTCCGCGCCAAATGCACCGGCGCCATTTATTGAAGACCGTCTAGAGACCGACTCGAGCCGACCAAAGTCGGCAGATTTCACCCAAACTGCTCCAATAGCCAAGGGAAATTACTGGACTTGTGCCTGCAAAAAAAATCTTGTAAATCTGACAACGATTTTAAACCACTTATGGGGTCCCGAATAAGAAAACGCTGCAAATCCCTGCACATCGGTTTATCATTTTGTACAGAATACCCTTCTGTTACAGATCGCAGCTCTCCGTATAGATAACCTGTCTATATAATACATATAATATAAATACTGTGACAGAGTGTAACACTGGGGGTCCCCCTCCTAGACCAGTGAGATTATCACCGGTTAAGAAGGGATATCGATTAGGCTTCCACAAGCGATCCCGTCTCCACCGGAAGAAAAAATGTATCGAGAACAGCCCACACTGTTACACTCCTCCCCACATGACATACTTCTGGGTAGCAGAAGTATGAAAGGGACAAAGGGGGAATGAAAAGTAGTATGAAGTTCTGGTTCAGGAAAAGACATCTGAACAACTTCAAGGTGACTAACCTCCATCGTAATGGTACTACCTCAATAATATTTTACTGGTGGAGAACAAAGCTCCTGCATACGAGTATTGGCGGATAATGTTGTCCAGTGAATTGTGTTCATCTGGGCAGCCTCTAGGAGTCTAGGTGATCAACCTCCATCGTTAGGATGGAACAACTATTGGGACTTGTCAATAGAGACATGGCATCAATCGCCTTCTAATGAGCTCAGTATATTTTAATTATACTGACAGTCTAAAGGGGGGGGGGGAAGGGGATGGGGAAGTCAATAGATTTATGTATTATCAAAGGGACAGGTTGTTAGTAAAGGAATCCTTCTGGAAACCTTTGGGCTTATCTTTCTGGTAAGCCCACAAAAAGTGGATGGAGTATGGTGAAGTGCTCAGCGCATACTACCAAACCACGCTCTGCTACCATGTGACAGAGTGTAACAGTGGGGGTGGACCCTCGAGAGTCCCCCTCCTAGACCAGCGAGATTATCACCGGTTAAGAAGGGATATCGATTAGGCTTCCCCAAGCGATCCCGTCTCCACCGGAAGAAAAAATGTATCGAGAACACACAGTACTATTCTATACATATTGTGTAGATCGCAGACCCTCCGTAGGTTAGTACCTAAACCCGTACTCGTTACTAGGTACCTACCTAAATCACAAGTTAAATGTTGCTAAAATAATTCCGTCGATGACAAACAGTAACTAAAATGGCAAAAAGAAACGCAAATAATGAAGTTCTGAAGGAAAATTGTTGATGTGGAGTGAAAATGTTGCAAACGTACCGACCAACAAACGCTGCAATAATTTACCGTTGTGTAATAATTTACCGTTGCGCAATAATTTACCGTTGTTTAATAATTTACCCATAATTATTGAAAGGGAATAGGGCGGCACTGAGTGCGCTAACCTGTTACTCCACTTTCGAATAGTACCTATGTGGAATGCAACTCGGGGCAAATAGGTACAAAGACGGTGGCAGGAGCGCTAACTAGCTAGCAGTAGGCTGGTACCTATCCCCAAAGAAAGATAAGATGAGAATACTGCTGAGTAACTCGAAGGACCACAGCCCTGATGGCTGAATTATTGCTGACGGTGGAAATTAATGCACTTATAAGGTAAATGAAAATAGAAGGCATAAATGGTCAAAGGCAAGTATATATTGGGCAAAAGCTAACAACAAATAATTAAGTCAACAAGGCCATGGCCATAGGAAAACAATTTAAACGGTAATACCGGTGATGAAATTCTGTTGTGGCGTCAAATTGAGCTGTCCTTGGGGTCCAATTCATGTGTCCAGAATCCCCAAATGTCCAGAGACAAGGTGGAAGGGAATGCCAGCTCCAGGGGGGGTATCCACAATTAGGTACCTCTTGCAGAAAAATCCGCCTGAAGAACGATGAATCCTTCTTCAAAAGATGAAAAGGCCAGAAGAATTAAATCCTGGTCGACCAAGGCCAGACTGTGGTATCCACAATAAAAAACTTAAAAGGGCGCGTTAGGTAGTCTCTTGTTGCTTGCAGTATAGCTCGCAGAAGTAATCAGAGAGAGAAGGACGGGTATATATCTGCCCACTTCAATCTACCTCAAAAACAACACCAGAAACCGGTAGATGTTCTTCCAGCTGTCAAGGGTTGGTAAGCGTGTGCGCAAGGTGACGGAGGTGCAGTTGATTCCCAGTTACTGACGAGCCAACCGTGGGATGACGTCACCAAAGAATGAAGCGATGAGTGATAATTAATTCAACAATTTCATTAGATTAAATGGCTATAATAATATCTAAGTGGTATGGTAGATCAACGGAATTTAATTGCAATAATAATGGAGGAATTAGGCAACATAGTAATACTTGTATTATATTAACATGACATGTAATTTTGGAGAGCGAGTGGCGCCACAAAATTAACAGCTGATTCCCACGTGCTGCCGACGTGAGTTCTAATAGTGACTTTATCAAATCGGTGGTTGGCAATGCTCAGATTGTAGATTATTGATAAATGATAGTGGTGATGAGAGAACAAAACAACAACAGGAGACAATATTCGATGTGTGCGTGCTGGTTAAATTGGTTGCTTGGAGTCGTAAATAAGAGGTAGGCGCTTCATTTCTGTTCAATTATACTTCAAGGTTCGTTCAAGTCTCACTACCTATAAACTAACTCCTCGAATTCATACTCCGTGAATATAATCAGGTGTTCCCTAGCAATGATTATATCGGGCCAATTCCCGATTGTTATCGCGTCCCTGGTGATGATATTTGGGCTGAATGTATACAATATTTCATTCACCCTGCTGTTGAAATAGATGCCCCTTCTGCGTAGATCACTGTTTTCTGTGGTCCATACCTACCCTCGTGCTCCTTCCCAGGAAAGCCCTAAATTGAGTAGTGGACCCGGCCCCGGATTAAAGTTTCCTACAAATTCGCGGGATTCAATAATTCAATAATTAATTATTTGTAGTTATTCATGAAGCATAAGGCAAATAATAAACCGTTGTGTAATAATTTACCTACATAGATGCCCCTTCTCCGTAGATACTATAATGAACCGCTGTGCAATAATTTACCGTTGCGTAATAATTAACCGTTGTGTAATAATTCGCCCATCAATAATACTTCAACGATTGTTCAAGTTGCAGAAGTACTGTCAACAAAATCCAGCCCCTTCTACTTAGATCGTATAATGAGCAGGTCTGTAATAATTTACCGTTGTGTAACAATTTACCATTGTCTAATAATTTACCCATAAATTATAATACTTCTCCGTTTGTTCAAGTTGCAAAAATGTACCTACCAACAAAATCCAAAACATCCTTCATGTTTCAAATGGAATAACATCGCAGAACAACCAACTCGACTTCACACAGCCATCCGTGATTATAATCAGATGCTCCCTAGTGATGATATTTGGGCTGAATGTATACAATTTGATTCACCCTCCAGTTGACGAAGCCAGTCGGCGCCAACTTGGGGGCCTTACTGTGAAGGAATGGAGGGACGTACAATGCTCCGGGTGGTCTCAAAAAACTCGTAAGTTCAATAACTATTTAAAGCCGTAAAAAGATTCACGTAAAAAAAAGTTATAGGCGTTCTGAAAATTACAACCCTTAGTTTGAACCCCTTAGAGATTACTAACAGTAACGGTGAGCTTCGAGGGCCAACTGGACCCCGAACGGTACCTATAAACCGAATTTCGTCAATTTTGGCTCGTGGTAACTACGAAAAGTGCTCAGTACGGCGTGCGGCGTACGGCGGATGGACAGAAATTTTTTTTATTGCATTTTCGGAATCTACATACCTTGAAACGTAAACCATCAAATTTTGAGGGGGGGATTAAACTTTTTTTTTCATGCTCGATTCCAAAGGTTCATTATTAAAAATAATAAACCAAAATTATGGATCTTATGGATATTGTTGATAGGTAATTTTGCAACTTGAACAAACGATGAAGTATTATTGGGTAAATTACTACATACCTAACGATAAATCATTACACAACATTTTATTTTACTACCTATGTAGAAGGGGCATCTATACAGGTTTTATTACACAACGGTTTATTATTCACCTTATGCTTCATGAATAACTGCAAATAATCAATTATTGAATCATTGAATCCCGTGCAGTTGTATGTAACTTTAATTCCGGGGCCGGCTCGAGTACACGATTTAGGGCTTTCCTGGGGGGAACTGGAGGGTAGTGATTACAGAAAACAACGCAGAAGGGGCATCTATACAGGTAAATAACAAACCGTTGTCTAATAATTTTCAGCAGTTTTCCATTTTGACTGTAAAGTGTTATGCGTAGTTTCACAGGCCTTCAACTGAAAACCGGTTTTATTAATAAACCACCTCCAATGAGATCTTCTTTTTTTTTTGGCTTGTAAAGCTGTAATGGCCGCCTCTATCCCATAAACCTCGCTATATGGAGTCGGAGAAGGAATGTCTTTCATACGTTCATACCTTCCCTTTGCAGGCTCGTGCCTTCGAAATAGGTAGCCGTTTGTGGGGCATCCCAGTCGGCTCTTTCTTGCCGTCTAATGACGTGCTTGGAGGTTTTTCGCGTTTTACGAGCGATTTATTTCTTTAGCTCCTCAACTTCATGTGTGCGTCGCGATCCCTAAGAGGAAGGTGTGGTTCTGGTTTTAGCCTGTTCAGGGCTTTTTGTTTTCTTTCCTGAAAACGTACGAAGGTGCATTATCCCTTGGAGCCAGCCTGTTATTCCCCAGAGCGAGGTAGAGGATAAGCGCGTTTGGACTGGGCGGCTGGCAGAGATAACCCCCAGAAACACATTAGCTTCCGAGTCATTAGATCACAACTCTACTCCAATACGAATCGCGTTTCGCAGTGACATTCCTTCTCCGTTCTTTCTTCCACAGCCTACACCCGGGGACCAGTTATTCCTTGTTTTATGGTTATTTATTGAAAGCACTACTAATTCATCCATTACCCTTCATTATTTTCTGTATAGAAAACCTTCCGTCCAGATCGCTGTACTGTGGTTATGCAGACACCCTTGAAATGACAATAAATATTAGATACAATAGTCACGGAGAGCTAAAATATCGGTGGTGGCATCGGGTCAGTCTCCATATGGTTTGAAACTCCAAGAACGCCAAGTCAATTTTCAGCTCAGTGGATCAAAATACAACAAATTAATACTGGGGGAAAACTGGAAGTTCTTTCACAACTAATCGCACTGGGATTATTCACGCACTGCCATTATTATACCTACAAGTCAAGTTATCTCGTGCCAAACCTCAGGGATCAATAACTGTAGACCCAATTTCCTAAGAAAAAAATCGTAATTACCCAAGACCCCCTTAAATTTTAGGTTTAAGATGTTTTATGATCGCTTCCGTATTTCGACTTCGTATCTCTAAAATGATAATAACATCCTAATTTTACATTCATCGCCTATGCTTTACCATCAAAATTATTAAAAATACCGATGGAGAGAGAGCTAAACGAACTTTAAGATATACACCAAAGTATGACAATAGCAATGTTCTATACTGATCAATATTCTAGCCCAGTGGTGAGTTGTGTAAGTTAGGCGTATACCATATTGTTTTATATTTGATGTTCTTCATTGGATGTAGGCAAGCAAGCTTTCCTGAAGCTTCTTCGCGGTCGCTCAATATCAACTCCTGAAGGATTCTTCCTTTTCGTGTTCCCCATGGCCTCTCGTCGTTCAATAAGAGACAAGGAAACTGAATGTGGAAGCGCGATTAAATTTTCATTCACTGTTAAGAGTAACGGTATACCGACCATCCCGGTGAACTTCCGCTGAATATTACACAGAAACTTTTTTCCCTCACTGCTTGGGGCTGAAAAATTGGGTTCTTTTGAAAAATTATGTCCTAATACCCTGAGTCTCGTAGTTTTTCTAACGTTTGCTGAATTCAAGCATGCATTCTGGTTGGTACGAACTAAATCACTCGCGAGTTATTGTTTGTTACTGACGATGGTTTGATCACCGAAACCGGTATAACAGTGTTTTTCGCGTTTTTTCGTGTATTAGTGGAAATAGACCATTTTTTCAGTAACTCCGTTTTTCTTTCTGGTTGGTACCAACCTACCCGAGTGGTAACATACAGCTTACGTAGGTAGGTATCTATCTATCTAGCGAAGTTGAATATTGAAGGTTTCGCCAAATATTCATTTATAATTTGAAAGGACAAACCTGAAACGTGAGAGATCCCAAATATAGCAAGTCCCGGTAAATGTTTGTTCACAGTGAAATCCCTCTGTAGAGGACACCGACTGGACAAAAATAAGTCTCCACTAAAGAAATAAGGTAAGACAAGAAAAATGTAAAATTTTCTACACGTCTAAACGGGTCTACTGTCCACTGCGAGGGGCTCAGAATGACGAAATAGGTGACTATAGAGGGTGTCCACTATACAGGGGTTCAAATACATTGAATCTCCTGTCTCTACGCCGGGACCATGGCCAAAGTTTCATTGTATTGGAAAGTCGGCATCTGAGTGTGGTTGGTGGACTCCGGACGTCCACCTGATACTCGCTACCTTTAGAGAGAGGTCTTCACAGAAATTCGAAGAGCCCGTTGGTATCACATGTCCACAGAAGCGCCGACGAAACTATAATTAGTCGGATTTCGACGGATAAGGGACCATTTGGGGACCAATCCTCACCTACCCTGGGCAGACCAGAACAGTTACCTGCCTAAACGGAAAATAATAAACCTTTTTTAAAGAATTTGCAGCTTTTTAAAAGCCGTTTTGTGAAGAATTTCTAGCATTACTTTCTTTCCGTTGCTTCAGCAGATCCGAATTTTTTGTAGGCTTCAAATCTTTGAGACTGAACTACGAAAAGCCTCGAGCTCAAACGCTGTAACAATAATTGCCCTGTGCTCGTATTCCGACATATATGTGAGGCTTCGCATGGAACGAGTTTTTGCCCTCTCAAAAAGGGCCAACCACGGGGAGTTACCCATACAGAGGACTGGAGGGGTAGGATGTTGATTACTGAAAGGGCTGTTTTTGTTCCTGCAACGCCCTTCTAAAATGCCGTCAGCCGCACCTACTAGAGGGTTTAATTACTTCTCAAGTAGTACTACCGGTTATACTGCGTTGATTACAGTTGAATCTGCGGCATAATTATTGCCCGTGTTTCCTTTTTACCACTGCCTTTTTGTAATAAATACGTGCAGAGCGATACCTGTTTGAAAATAACAGAAGTAGCATTTAAAAAATGGAAAAATCTTTTCAAGAGAGATATGGAAACAGTCAGCAGATACCGACTAGAGCCAGGTTGTTGTTGTTCTTGTTTTATCAGTTGGTTTTTGTCGTTGGATGTGTTTTGATTAATTTTTCAATACCTAATAAACCGTTGGATGCGAGCATGATAACCCCCTCAAAATTTGATGGTGTGCGTTTCAAGGTGCGTAGAACCCGAAAATGGATTACCTTTAATAAAAATTCTTCCGTCCGCCTTACTTCACACTTTGCTTAGTTACCATGAACCAAAATTAATGAAATTTGGTTTATATGTCCCATATGGTCCTCGAAGCGCGGCGTTACTGCCAGTCGTCTCAAGGGGTGAAAGTTAGGGATTCAAATCTACCCGTAGCACCAGAACTTTCAATAGAAGTGTATGGTATTTATGACGCTCTCAAACTGACTCCGAACTCAGAATTTTTGAGACCACTCAGAGCATTGTACGTCCAGCCGTTCGTTCACACAAAGGCTCTGAAATTTGAGCCGAAAAGTTTCGTCAGCGTGAATGTGAATCATACAGTATAACACCAGCCCAAATAATTATTATCATTGCTAGGGAACTGCATCGAGTTGGTTGTTCCATGAGTTCATTTGAAGAAAAATGGTTATTTTGGATTTTGTTGGTAGGTACCTACTTTTCACCAATTTATTGATAGGTACAAGTTGGTTGTTCACGGCCAAACGTATCATCCAAATGAGGTGAGAATCTAGGAATATGGCGAGGTTCAGCGGCCATTAGAATTTCAAAAGTCACCGGGTGGGTCGAAATGGCGCGTTACAAGTGATGTGGGGGGAGGGGGGGGGGGGGTAGAAAATGCATAATTATGTAACAATTCAGGATTGAGGAATGACCAGTCTAGTCTTGTTTTTGATGGTTTTTTTAAATTCCCACAGCGTTTCTACCCAGGATCTGGGTCCTATTCATGTGGATCTATTGGAATAACAGCATTTCGTTAGTTAATGTCCAAGGTGTTACATTTAACACACCAAGGTGTTAAATGTAACACCTTGGTGTGTTAAATGTAACACCTTGGACATTAACTAACGAACTGCTGTTATTCCAATAGATCCACATGAATAGGACCCAGATCCTGGGTAGAAACGTTGTGGGAATTAAAAAAAAAAAACCATCAAAAACAAGACTAGACTGGTCATTCCTCAATCCTGAATTGTGTTCATCAAGCTAGTCATCAGAATCAACTTATTTATGTAACTATGTTTAACAATAAATTATTGTCGAAGGTTAGGGAGCTCATACCTCGACTCTAGTAGCATTTTGTCGTGTCTGTTTGTATGTGTGTATGTGTGTGCGCGTGCTTGGTGGTTTCCCCGACTAATTCAGCGTCTTACCCTGATAGGAATTTGGTGATAAACGCAGAAGCGGCATTTGTACAGGAAAATAATAAACCATTGTGATTGGCAGCGTTTTTCAACTTTTTGGTAACAAATGATGCATTAATTTTGTTTATGCTCAGAGGTATGATTACACTTGTTACCCAGATCTATTAAAATAAAAATCAAAGAAGCATCCTCCGAGTGATTCATATCGGTATGTCGGATGCAGTTGGTGTCTACCGCCTCCCGGCTTTGGCGCGACCAACTTATGAGACTCAAGCTAGGTTCACATGAGACGCAATTCCGGACGGTAGCCCGGCACGGCTATGCGTTCTGCAATGCTATTGGCCAACGCAAAATGGATTATTTCAACGCAGTGCCTTGGAAACTATATCAAAATCTCCAGATATTTTCCGCTGTCGGATGCGTTGCCGGATCTGCGCGGAGGTTACTGCGCACACCTCTCTTGTTTGGTTGTTCAGCCATATTGAAATTCGACATTTATGTGGTTGATATTGCGGTTTCGAGTTCGAGCAATTGTTTGTTTTTTGCGATTGCATTTTGTTATGACTCCGCTGCCATGTGAACGCCTCTGCGGCAAAAATTCCGGCAAATGCGTTGCCGTGCCGGATCGCCGTCCGGAATTGCGTCTCCATGTGAACCTAGCTTCACTTCAAGAGTACTGCGTGAAGAGCCGTTATCTAGATAGAAGAGCCTACATAATATAAATACATAATAACATAACATAAAACATAATATAATATAAAAAACGCTGCAAAGTCCTTGTCACATGGGTTTATTATTCTATTGGAGTTCTAGAGATTTTTGTTGGCTGTTAAATGTATTGTTTCTTTCACGTGCAATGATTGAAATAGCTATTTCTGATGATTTCCACCAATTTTGGCCCCCAAAACATGAAATAGGTAGGTACGCTTTTTTTTTTAAGATCATCTTTGATCATTGGTAGTGGCATTTAATGGTCTTGATTCACCTGTTTACACTTTTTCCAATGTTATTGTACACATTTATGGTGATTTCAGACAGTTTTCCAGGTTTTTGACTCATAAAAAACCAATTTTGGGAGCTGAACCTTTGGTAAAACCTCAATTTCCGCGTCTTTGGTCAAAATCGACTTCATATTCGGTGTTCTCGTCCTCAAAAACATGGAAAAAGATACCTCAAAAGCTCATGTTACTAACATGTTGTTAAAACGCAAAAAGTACCTGTTTTTATACACATTTTCACTCATAACTCCCCTGGATATATTCCGATCGGGCTGAAAAGTTTCGGGACACAACTAGGGCCCAAATGGAGCATGTGTGCGAAAGAACGACTTTTTTAGACCGAAAATGAAGTCTGTACACGTGATACGGCGTACGGCGTACGGCGGACGGACATTGCATTTTTGGAATCTACGCACCTTGAAACGGAAAAGAAAAAATTTTGAGGGGGTGTTATAAAAATTTTTTGCTGAGCGAATACATAGGTGTATTATTCACAGAATAATAAACCAAAAGTACCTATTTTTATACACATTTTCACTCATAACTCCGCTGGATATATTCCGATCGGGCTGAAAAGTTTCGGGACACAACCAGGGCCCAAATGGAGCATGTGTGCGAAAGAACGATTTTTTTAGACCGAAAATGAAGCCTGTACACGTGATACGGCGTACGGCGTACGGCGTACGGCGTACGGCGTACGGCGTACGGCGGACGGCGGACGGACATTGCATTTTTGGAATCTACGCACCTTGAAACGGAAAAGAAAAAATTTTGAGGGGGTGTTATAAAAATTTTTTGCTGAGCGAATACATAGGTGTATTATTCACAGAATAATAAACCAAAAGAGGATCAGATAAAGGATTGCATCACACTAATGTACAACAGGGAGTCCTCAGTAGTACATATGAGTCGAACCATACATAGTTATAGGATAAAGTGAAATCACGGAGTAAGTGACGAATAATTACAGCGCTTCAACGTACAAAATTTAGTATAATGCAGATATCGTGAAACAGTGATCGAATATTTATTAATAAGTGGTTGCCCATTGTTGTGGCTGACATGTTATTACATATTTTCAACAGTGGATAACGGAATCATTTATCCAACAACTCGAATATAATATGAATTAACAACAAACAAAAAACTCCAATTAAACTCTACGAATTAAACAAATAGTATAACGATATTATTATTTTCATTAACACGTATTCAAGTCTATGTTAAATAAAAATATTAATAATTATTTTCACATATCTGAGTTCCCATCGTCTCTAAGTCAGAAGAATTTATCTGAACTCTGTGGTTATTTTCCCGAAATAAACACTGGAACCACCTAAACCTTTTGTAGTTTGCTCAGGCGGGAATGAGTGTTTTGTACCAATATTTATCAAGCCCCTAAAACGAGGCCAATGTAATGAATTCGTCGTTTCAGGTGTTCTGGACCCTTCACCATCTCCTGGGCCGCCACCAGTCCCAGCGTTTAGTTTTGATCCGACCTGACCCGACATTTCTCTGTGGGGAGCGTCCCGTTTCATCTGTGTTCGGATGAGGTCGTGCTCTCGAATTAATTACATCACTGTTCAAATAGCCGCCCAGTCGAGATTCGTGAGATTTTAGGAGAGATACTAATTAAACGAGCCTTTATTTACGGCAAAGCACATGAGTCGAAATTGAATAAGCGGACAGTTTAAAACACCTCACAGAGGTTCAAAATACGATTGTTGTCGTTCAACATTTTTGTCGGTGCTTCTTACAAGTAGGTAGGTAATTTTGCGCTAATTCCTAATATTAACGTTTCGCCCTGTGATTATGGGACCCTCATGCCCCACGAATGGGCCGGTAACAGCGCTCGGTAACTTGGGGTTTGGGGTTGGTAGCGGGAGGGTTGTCTGTTCGCATCCCATCATCCCCTCTTTACAACCGAGGAGGGTGGGTAATGCGCTCAACTTGAAAAGATCGCAACAAATTGCAGTCGCACAAAGCCTCAATGTTGAATGGTTCTTTGCTCAACTTCCTTCATGTTTTTCGTTCGTATAATTTCCGATAATGAACAACTGGAATCGAGCAACAACAACAACAAAAAATTATTTTTTTTAACCTCCCTTAAAAATTCGATATTTTACGTTCCAAGGAACCCACCTACCTACATAGAATCCTAAAATTGAACTCTGTCCGCACACTAACTTTGAAATGATAAAACTTTGAAATGCAGTACCTACCTATTATGCACTCCATTTGGACTTACGATCTGACAATCCGAAAAAATTTTCGTAATCGTAAATCAACCGGAAGGAGTGAAAATTGGGGTCGAAAATTGCAAAACTCCATACCTCGAATAATGTTATTAAAATGAATAGGTAATTTATTTTGAGAATCGAACCTACTGGATTCATTTAGATTAATTGATTTATTAAATTAATTTCAAATATTTTTGGTTTTTTTTGGTTGGGACGTCTCGATATTACGTTATCAATGTGGTTTGTGGTGTCTTCAGTGCCAAGAAAATCGTCGAGTCCACTGTAATGCATGAATAACCCCCTACTTAGTCAACTATTTCGTATACCCCTCCAGTGGGCCAGTTCCCAACAACCCACTACATTTGATCACAAGGCCAGGTTTTCAGGGAAACCTTTGCACGTGCGATGACGGATTTCGGTAAAATACCATGTGGGACGATATTTCACCTCTTCAGTATGCTCTTTCGTATATTTATGGGTATTTCAAGGGCATTTGCACGTAGAAGTGGTCTAGACAGAAGGGTCTCTATAAAGAGAAATATAAACCATTGTGGGTGAATTTGAAGCAGCGTTTTGATGGAAGGAATGATGGAATCAAGATATTCCTATATGACCTGCCATATTAATATTGCTTTCTGCGAGTTCTTGAAATGTGTGATAATTACATTTATTAATAACTATAATTAATACTAGAATAATTAATTACATTAATTATTTTATGTGCAGGGATCAGAATGATGTTGGGATTGGGGCTCTGCTTGGTTGTCACTGTGACCGTAGCAGCCGCTGCATCCGACGCTACCTGCGCCACTGGTCTCGGGCCGAACTTCTCCCTGTGGAAAAACAACCAGACTCACGAGCTCCACATTTTGATTGGGGTGAGTAACTTGTTCGTTGTTAAGTACCTACAAAATTTTCGGGTTCGAATAACTTGTGACATTCGGATTTTGTTTATTATTACAGCATTGAGTTATTCATATGCAGGGCGACCCTGCATTGTGGAAAAAACAGGTCAGAAAAAGTTTACGAAAATCGATCAAAAACAGGATGCAACTCTTCGTTGACACCGCAGTTTATTAATTTTATAGAGACCGGTAACCATCAACATAAGGAGGGATCCAACTGAAACCCTTAGGAACTAGCGAACTGGTTTAAATAAAAAAATTAAAAAAAGCGCTGCAAAGTCCTTGTCGCATGGGTTTATTATTCTATTGGATATTCTATTGGTCTACAGAAATTAGGGCTGTTCATTAATTGTTTCTTTCACGTGCAATGATTGAAATAGCTATTTTTGATGGTTTCCACCACTTTTGGGCCCCAAAACGCTCGAATTAGGCTCCTTTTTTTTTTTTTTACAAATTATCTTTGATCGTTGATAGTGCGATTTACTTGTCTTGGTTCACCTTCTAATACTACTTCTAGTGTTATTATACAAATTAATGGTGATTTCAGACAACTCAAATCAACTTCATATTCGGTTTTCTCGCCCTAAAAAATGGAAAACGATACCTTACACGTTCATGTTCACGAAAAGCTCCAAAGAAAACCTCGAAACCCCTATTTTTACACCCATTTTCCCCTGCGTAACACCGCTGGGTGTACCTATTCCGATCGGGCTGCCGAGCTTAGGAGCACAGGTAGGACCCAAGCGTGCTCCCAAATGGGGATTCAAACTGTGTGTGGAAGAACGACGAGTTTAGACCAAAATTTAACGTACATTAATTTAAGGCTGAAACTTCGTTAGAACCGCAATTTTCCACTCTTTGGTCAAAATCAACTTCATATTCGGTCTCTTCGTCTTAAAAAAATATGGAAAACGATACCTCACAAGCTCATGTTTCTGGAACACCAAAAAACCCCTGTTTTACCCCTATTTTTCACCCATAACCCCTATGGGTATAATCCAATCGGGCTGCAAAGTTTCGGGACCCAACCAGGGCCCAAATGGAGCCTGTGTGCGAAAGACGAATTTTTTAGACCGAAAATAAAATAGATATGGATGATACAGCGTACGGCGGACGGACATTGCAGTTTTGCAATCTACGCACCTTGAAACGTAAAAAAAAACATTTGAGGGGGCGTTATAAAAAATTTTTGCTGAGCGAATACATAGGTGTATTATTCACAGAATAACAAAACGAAAAGTGGGCCGGCTTTGAGCAGTAGGTTGTGAGGAATTCTGCCCAGCGGACGGGACGATGTAATCGATAATGTGTAGCAGACAGTCGAGGAACGAGTAGTCGAACCTCCGACAGCAAAGCTGGGTAAATTTTGGCCTTTATTCCTAACATTCTCAAGATCTTTTTGAGTCAATTTATTACCTACCGTTGACCAACTGGATTTTGGTTTATTATTCTGTGAATAATACACCTATGTATTCGCTCAGCAAAAAATTTTTATAGCACCCCCCTCAAAATTTTTTCTTTTCCGTTTCAAGGTGCGTAGATTCAAAAAATGCAATGTCCGTCCGCCGTCCGCCGTATCACGTGTACAGGCTTCATTTTCGGTCTAAAAAAATCGTTCTTTCGCACACATGCTCCATTTGGGCCCTAGTTGTGTCCCGAAACTTTTCAGCCCGATCGGAATATACCTAGGGGTGTTATGAGTGGAAATGTGTGTAAAAATAGGTACTTTTTGCGTTTTAGCAACATGTTGGTAACATGAGCTTTTAAGGTATCGTTTTTCATGTTTTTGGGGACGAGAAGACCGAATATGAAGTCGATTTTGAGCAAAGAGTGGAAAAGCGAGGTTGTACCAGATGTTCAGCTCCCAAAATTGATTTTTTATGATTCAAAAACCTGGGAAATCGTCTGAAATCACCATCAATTTGTAGAATAACACTAGAAAAAGTATCAACAGGTGGATCAAGACGATTAAATGGTACTATCAATGATCAAAAATAATTTGGAAAAAAAAGGAGCGTACCTAATTCGTGTTTGAGGGCCAAAATTGGTGGAAACCACCAGGAATAGCTATTTCGATTATTTTATATGAAAGAAACAATAAATGAACAGCCTACATTTCTGTAGGTATGTCCAATCGAATAATAAACCCATGTGACAAGGACTTTGCAGCGTTTTTTTTTTTTTTTTTTTTTAAATGAGTTGGTGAAAACTGCGAGCTGACAGTGAGAAGAGGTTGAACTATTCATTGAGTGTCGGGCTCTCCCTTTCGGGTATACCGACCAAAACACCACTCCCATCTTCTTATAGTGTACTGCACCGGGACGACTTATTTAGTACTAGCTGAGGTACCCGACTTCGCTCAGGGAGTTGATATGAGATTGTATGTTAGTTGGAATAAAATGAAAACTTTAAAATATAAGAGGTTAAAAAAAATGTTATTGAAAACGTATTCTAACTATTTACAATATTTGTTTATAAACAGTATTTTTCGTTTTGTTATCCGGGGTATATATGTACAAATTTTTGGAATTTCCTACTCGAGAGAAAGCCACGTACAATTGACCGTGAGAAGCAGGAATCTTTGAGGTTGATTCAGCAATGTATTAAAGTTTGTCCTTGTGCTTTGCTAATTGTCAAACTGTAGGCTAAATTGATTGGAAATTGTAGTCTTTCAAATCGGAATGGTAGTTCAGTAGAGATCAGTGGTATTCTGGGGATAAGAGTAATTCGTGCCCTTTGCCCTTTTCAGTCATAAGTTCGGCATCGATGACGTTATTCGATAGCTGTTTGACGATCATCCTTGTTCCATCACATAGGTAGTTTCGGTGAGCTCAGATTTCTGAGTAGTATGATCGGAGATCCAATATTCATTCGAAGTAAGTATAATGGCATTCCTGGTACTTGCAGGCAGTCTAGAAATTCTATGTTTTGGTGGTTAGTGCTTCATACGAGTGGTGGTCCTCTTTCGCGAAAGAAACGCCATCTGCCGGAGTCCACAGATATGCCTTGCACTTGCGTTTTGGTTAAATTCTGTGAATAATACACCTATGTAATCGCTCAGCAAAAAATTTTCATAACACCCCCTCAAAATGTTTTCACTTACCTATGTTTCAAGGTGCGTAGATTCCAAAAATGCAATGTCCGTCCGCCGTATCACGCATAAATACTTCATTTTCGGTCTAAAAAATTCGTGCTTCCGCACACATGCTCCATTTGGGGCCCTAGTTGTGTCCGGGAACTTAGCAGCCCGATCGGAATATACCCAGGGGTGTTATGAGTAAAAATGGGTTTAAAAATAGGTATTTTTTGTTTTTTAGTAACATGAAGTTTTGAGGTATCGTTTTCCATGTTTTTTGGGACGAAAAGACCGAATATGAAGTCGATTTTGACCAAAGAGTGGACAACTAAGGTTCTAACGAAGTTTCAGCCTTAAATTTACGTTAAATTTTGGTCTAAAATCGCCGTTCTTCCGCACACAGTTTGGGTCCCCATTTGGGAACGCATTTGGGTCCTAGTTGTGCTTCGAAGCTCGGCAGCCCGATCGGCATGCACCCAGGGGTGTTATGGGAGAAAAATGGGTGTAAAAATAGGGGTTTTCGAAGGATTTTTGAGGTTTTAGTGAACATGAGCTTGTGAGATATCGTTTTCCATGTTTTTTTAGGGCGAGAAGACGGAATATGAAGTTGATTTGGACCAAAGAATGAAGAATTGAGGTTTTGACGAAGGTTCAGCTCCCAAAATTCATTTTTTATGAGTCAACAACCTGGGAAATTGTCTGAAATCACCATAAGTTTGTTTAATAACACTAGAAGTAGTATGAACCGGTGAATCAAGACGATTAAATGGCACTGTCAATGTTAAAGATAATCTGTAACAAAAAAAGGGGGGAAGCCGAGGTCGTGTTTTTAACGGCCAACATTGGTGGAAACCATCTAAAATAACTATTTCAAATACTGCGCAGGAAAGAAACAATAAATGAACAGCAACATTTCTGTAGGCATGTCCCATAGAATGATAAACCCAAGTGATAAGTAGCCTTTTCTGAGCATGTCCATCTCAATTCGCTACTTTTTTGAGTTTTGTGATACACAAAACTTTCGCGGTCATCATTCACCTCACCGATATCATTTTTCACAACATGACGTCGAAAAATTACGTCTCCACCTTTTTTCGCGGACCCACTGCGTTGTCACTGACTCGACTGAACTCATTATTGCTGGAACTGGTCAGATAGACAGAGGACGGTGATAATCGGCGTTATCGGCATCAGCTCTGTTGGGAGCAAAAGGTAGAAGTTCACAAGACGTAGCGCTACGAGAGGGGAGCGTACCGTAGCAGGCCCAAAGAAAACTGTCATGTCGATCGATTTGTATGTTCTCTCCTCATCGTTTATTATTCTATTGGACATACCTACAGAAATGTTCGCTGTTCATTTATTGTTTCTTTCATGTGAAATAATTGAAATAGCTATTCCTGGTGGTTTCCACCAATTTTGGCCCTCAAAACGCGAATTAGGTACGCTCCTTTTTTTTCCCAAATTATTTTTGCTCATTGATAGTACCATTTAATCGTCTTGATCCACGTGTTGACACTTTTTCTAGTGTTGTTATACAAACTGATGGTGATTTCAGACGATTTTCCAGGTTTTTGCCTCATTTTGGCAGCTGAACCTTTGGTAGAACCT
The DNA here is from genome assembly GCA_954871275.1 of Leptopterna dolabrata. Lineage (NCBI taxonomy): Eukaryota > Metazoa > Arthropoda > Insecta > Hemiptera > Miridae > Leptopterna > Leptopterna dolabrata. The sequence goes on along the minus strand of OX940976.1, from coordinate 62,303,757 downwards.
CAATTTTCCACACTTTGGTCAAAATCGACTTCATATTCGGTCTTCTCGTCCCCAAAAACATGAAAAAGATATCTCAGAAGCTCATGTTACCAACATGCTGCTAAAACGCAAAAAGTACCTATTTTTACACACATTTTCACTCATAACACCCCTGGGAATATTCCGATCGGGCTGCAAAGTTTCGGGACACAACTAGGGCCCAAATGGAGCATTTGTGCGAAAGAACGACTTTTTTAGACCGAAAATGAAGCCGGTACACGTGATACGGCGGATGGCGGACGGCGGACGGACATTGCATTTTGGTTTATTATTCTGTGAATAATACACCTATGTATTCGCTCAGCAAAAAATTTTTATATTTATTTTTTTTTTTTTTTCTTTTCCGTTTCAAGGTGCGTAGATTCCAAAAATGCAATGTCCGTCCGCCGTCCGCCGTACGCCGTCCGCCGTACGCCGTATCACGTGTACAGGCTTCATTTTAGATCTAAAAAAGTCGTTCTTTCGCACACATGCTCCATTTAGGCCCTAGTTGTGTCCCGAAACTTTTCAGCCCGATCGGAATATACCCAGGGGTGTTATGAGTGAAAATGTGTGTAAAAATAGGTACTTTTTGCGTTTTAGCAACATGTTAGTAAAATGAGCTTTTGAGGTATCGTTTTCCATGTTTTTGGGGACGAGAATACCGAATATGAAGTCGATTTTGACCAAAGACGCGGAAATTGAGGTTTTACCATTGGTTCAGCTCCCAAAATTGGTTTTTTTTAGTCAAAAACCTGGAAAACTGTCTGAAATCACCATCAATGTGTATACTAACATTAGAAAAAGTGTAAACAGCTGAATCAAGACCATTAAATCGCACTACCAATGATCAAAGATGATCTGGGGGGGAAAAAAAAAGTGTACCTATTTCATGTTTTGGGGGCCAAAATTGGTGGAAATCATCAGGAATAGCTAATTCAATCATTCCACATGAAAGAAACAATAAATTTAACTGCCAACAAGAATCTCTAGAACTCCAGTTGAATAATAAACCCATGTGACAAGGACTTTGCAGCGTTTTTGGAATCTACGCACCTTGAAACGGAAAAGAAAAAATGTTGAGGGGGTGTTATAAAAATGTTTTGCTGACCGAATACATAGGTGTATTATTCACAGAATAATAAACCAAAAGACCATTGTTCAGTTGGCATCTGAATTGACCTCCATACACTGTACCTACCTAGCATTTTTCACAGAGTTCGACAGCGACTCGCCATAATTCTCTGGCTATGGATATTCAATATTCTAGTAGAGGTTCCATGGTTAATGTTAGCTCCATAGACCAAGCATGTTATCGGAATAAAGCGACAGCAGTCGATGTCCTGCAATCGAAATCGAAACCTGGGCTCCTGGAACTGGCCGGTAGTTTCTGGGTCCTGGGACCTAGTGTCGCCATGCCAACTGAGAAAAATGGCCCATCCGCGCATGCTCAGTCGAGTAAAAATGTTGTTCGCCACGCTCGCAGAATCTGATTTCCACCCCAAAATCGTTCATTTCACATATCGATTCGATTCCTTCGATTCAATTTGTCATCTCGATATGAGATGCTTCTTCTTATGATTTGTTTTTGTCGTCTCTGAATCACATTCGCTTTCTCTGTTGAGTCTGTTGTCAGTTTTCTTTTTTTTTGCGTCAAATTTTGCGCGTTTTGCGTTCGGTCCTGTTCCCATGACAGATTTATATTTGTGGTACCGACGTGCGTTTTGTCCTGTTTGCAGTTTGTGGATTGATCGGCGTCAACACACAGATAACCACCTAGGTTCTCCAATCAAGTAGGTGCCTGCCGATAGGTCATTGTTTTGTTCTTTTAGTTTACTACATTTTTGTAACACATGAATTCAGTGGCTAATTTGCAGTAGAAATTGTCGACGTTTTCGTACGACGATAGAGCGCTGATTAAAAGAGATATTATAAGCTTTGCTGAATATCACTCTATCAGTAAATGAGGGAAGGGTGTTGTTGCCTTGGGGTATTTTGTAGACAAATCTGTTGGTTTTGTGCCCCACCGTTTTCAGACCCCACGCATCGCTACCGGTAGTAGCTGTGTTGCAAAAATCACTGCTGAGTTCAATGAGGCCGGTCGTGTGGTGAATGGGGTATGGCCTTCGCCTATTTGTAAAAGTTTTGAGCAAAATGTGCTGTTGTTTCGTCTTCTGTTGTTTTTTCTTCGGGACAGTTACTTATTTGACCTACGGGCTCCTTCTTCTTTAATCTCCTTCCCAGCCTCTACATACCTCCGTTGTTTTGAGAACGATTTGGTGATAGAACACCAAAGTGACAGAATATGAAGTACGACATGATGGAGGTTACCAATTTGTTATTTTACAGTACTCTTCATATCTTCATCGAGTAATTTCTGATCGGAATCAACATTAACGGACGTCTGCTGCCTACATACCAAACAATTTAAATAATTTTGGTCGCGTTAACTGGGTTAATTTAGTTTCGGTGGACTATTTTAGGGCGGATGGACTATTTAGTTTCGATTTTAGGATTCTATGTCCCTTGAGTAAGAGCGCAATAGCACATTCTGAGGGGGGGGGGGAGGGGGGTTGAAAAAATTGTTTTCTTGCACGGTCACAAAGGTTCATTTGTGAAAATAATAAACCCAAACTGGTTTGCGCCCAAACCGAATGTGATTACAAGGCTTCCGCTACCTCGGGAAACTCTGAAGCAAGAAATCATTTGACAAACGACTTCATTTTAGGAAACTCAAAAGTGAAGGCGGCATAGTTGAGTATGTATATTCACCCAAGCTTCCACTTGTAAAGGGCTTTGAAGTGGAAAGAGGAGCTGAGGAGAGCTGTGGAGAACATGGGCCGGAGAAGACTGAGGAAGCTTCGAAAACACATGGAAAACGTTTTGGCAGCCGTTAGTGCTTCAGCGCTTGTCAAAGTGGGCCAGGATTGTTAGTTGCTGCCTTGAAAAACGGCTACGCGAGAACCGCTACCGCATTTCCTCAAACCACTTTCAGCGAGATCCTATTCCCACGGAGATTTCCCCTCGAGAAAAGAATTCCGCGCAATTGGTGAAGCACAAACATCTAAAGCTTCTGTTTCTTCCGCTCTGCTTTCGAAAGAAAACGCGATTTGGGATACGGTGTGGATGTGGTGGATCTCATAACCGATGGAGGTTCCAAGGTATTGAACGATATACATCTATAAGTTCAGTCGAATGTCTTTGTAGGTATATGTGATTGACGGCATCACCGATGAAAGTCTGAATCAAAATGATCGGAAACTTCCACATTCGAACGCGTAGATACGTGGAATCCTTTAATCCTCCTCTTTCAGCAGGGAACCACGTTTGCTACGGCATCTGGATCCAGTTGGACTGAATACACTTGGCTTCATAAAAGCAACTCTGGAGGGATGAGCCATGGAGGAAGGGAAATGTCGAGGAGGTAATCTTTTATCAAGTGAAGAATTGTGGATCACAGTAGAAAAGATAAGTTCTGGCGCAAGGTCACCCTGCAAGACACGTGATACTAAACCCGCAACACACATGACGATTTATTAATTTTTTTAAATTTTTTCCGCCCTCGAAAATTTCACGAAATTTTTGTTACTTTCGAAAATGTTCGAAACGTATGAAAATTTTTGAAATTTTAGGATAATTTACGAAATTTTTGTTATTTCCAACAAAAATTTTCAAAAATTCACAAAATGACGAAATTTTTCGAAATGTTACGAAATTTTAGAAGGTAGGTACCTACCTAACAAAAATTTCGTATATTGTCAAAAATGTTTTCGAAAATTTCGTACTTTTTTAAATTTTCGTCGGTAATAACAAACATTTTGTAAAATTTCGTAAATTTTAGTAACATTTCGAAATTCAAAAATTTTGAAAATTTTTGAAGGTAACAAAAGTTTGTGAATTTTTCGGGAGGGGGAAAAAAAACCCGTCGTGTGTGTTGCGGGTTTAGTATCACATGTCTTGCAAAGTGACCTTGCGCCAGAACGTATCTTTTATATCTACTGATCACCCTTCTGCGTGAATGAGTGGTTTGTAGGCTCGCATCGCAAAAAGAAAACATACCGCAACTTTCAGAAAATTAATTGCGTAATCTAGGATAATGCAAGTCGTCAAATATATTATATTGTAGACGTCGCGACGCACTAATTCCATTGTACGTCACCCTGGCATTTGCATTGACAACTTGAGCGCAAACCGCCTTGTGCCCTTTTAGGCCTTCTACATTTCCGTAAAACTTCGAAATCCAGCATTTGGCTATATTTGAGCACCAGATCAACGGGAAGGAATGGAAAACAGATGGTCGAGATTTCCTAAAAAGAAAAAAAAACTTAAAAGCTTGAAAGCGTTCAAATATATTTTCAGGATATTTTGGGAGCATCCGGAGCACGGTACGGCGCAGCGGCCACACCATGTGATCCTATTCGTAATGGATCATTTAGGGTCCAACCCACATGATCCCTGAATGCGGATTTGGAATGAGGGATTTATGCGAGAGGCAAGGATTTGCGGACACGCAGACATACATATACCGAATCAAATTTTGTCAGAAAACTCTAAAACGAAAAACGCTAGTGGAAATTTTGATTTTTGAGATGAAAAAAATAATATTTTCCTCCAAAAAGTGAAACCGAAGTTTCCGCTACCTTGGTAGACTCGAAAGACGTTTGTAGGGAACATGAGTGTGAATCAACGATTAAACTTCAGCACGAATAGTATACTATAGGAAAATCCTTATTCTGATCTGGTATGGTTTATGAAATTGATATGTTTTTCCAAGATACTCTTTGAGCCCAAGGAAAGATGGTAAATTCAAATATCTGTTCTATACATACTCGTAGGTACATTAGAATAATGGTAGACAGTATTGATAGCGAAAATTTCGGGTCAGTTGGTAGGATGGCCCCGAACGTAGTTCAAATACAGAAATTTCACGAACTCCATGGTTCAACTACGATGTATCTTTCGGCACAAAATGTAGGATTTACAGTGTACGTTGTCAGATTTTAATAGGTTTTACGTGGAACCAACTGGGAATTAACCCGCACCTACCGTCCATTTAGACCGTTCTCTCATCGCTCATTCTGGTATTTGTGGGCATTCCGAGAGTACATCGTTTAGATCTTTAGATGTTTTTTTAATAAACAGAAAATGAACGTTGTGATGAATTTAGAATTTTCATCACGGCGGTGTGGAAATAAGGTGAGTGAGTGAATTTAGGTAAAGAAGGAAAAGTCGCAGGCGGCTGTAGTCAACCGAACATCTACGACTTTAGGAGGAGAGAGAGGTGGGATGAGGGAATTTCACCTAGGCGGCTGTAGTCAACCGTTCATCTAGGTGAAGGAGAGGAAAGGAGAGGTCCCTTGTCTAGGCGGCTGTATTCAACCGATCATCTAGACAAGGAGGAGGAGAGAGGAGGTGAAATTCCCAGGCGGCTGTAGTCAACCGATCATCTGGGAGGTAAGGTAAGAGAGAGAAGAGAGAGCTGGTTAGAGGAAGTGTCGAATGAAGCTTGAGCGCCAGGATCCGGGGTTTTATAGTACTTGGGGGCCTCTCCCTCCAGCTCCTTGCAGGGAGCTGGTAGTGGGGCCCCAGGTTGAGTAACCCTGGGTTCTGTCGCCTGTCCCCACTCATATCTTTATTTACGGAGCTTTAGTTTGGCGTTTGAATGTTGGTGAGAACTTAATAATATAGGAGTGTTCCCGGGAGGGACTCACGACAGAGGTCCCCCCAGTTTGAACCAATATTTGTGGAGCTGAAGGCGCAAGGTGACAGGAGCTGAGGGCTACGGCTAACAAAGGTGGTGCTGAAGGCGCAAGGTGACAGGGGCTGAAGGCCGATGCAAACAGGCGGTTGGGCTGAAGGCCAGTCTTAAAGCTAGGAGGCTTAAGTGTATGTAAGCAGATGGGAAGTATAGTATATATAAGGTAAGTACATGGGAAGGAATGGTAAACATAGAGTAAGTAGATGGTAAGGAGAGTATAAGACAGAGTACATGGTAAGTAGAGTATAAGGCATAAATATTGGGTGATGATGAGTCGACAGATATAAACATTTCGCATTTATAAATGTGATCAATGTGTGTTTAAGTATTTACACTGATGAGGATGGAGTATGTACAAAGGATGAACGAGTATTTACAGTTGATGAGGATGGAGTATGTACAAAGGATGAACGAGTATTTACAGTTGATGGATGAGTATTTACAGATGATGGATGAGTACGTACAAAAGATGAAGGAGTATTTACAGGAGATAAAGAGGTATTTACAAAAGTTGAGGGGTGTGCAAAAATTTGGTCAACCTGTGGGAGGCGGTCGTGAGAATCCGCCGTTTCCTGGGTGTGGTTAGTGTGTGGCGAGTGGTTGTGTGTGTGTGAAGTGTGTGAGTGAGGGAGGCGACCCCCTCCAACAGTCTTCACGTTAGTGAAGTCTGATAGAGGGGTCCCTTCACTGCCAGGGTGGCGGTGCAGGGGAAGAGCCGGTGGGAGCCGGTACCCGGGGCGTCGCGGAGAGAGGCGGCGACGCCGGGGTCCGGCGGGTGAAATGGAGGCGATGTGTGGTGTTGGTGGTGTAGGGCTGGGTGTGGGATTGGTGCGGTGAGAGTGGTCGGGGAGGACTGGGGCTGGTTTGCACCGTGCCAATGGCACGGTGTGGGGCTTCCCGTCAATTAACAGGGTAGCGGTGGAGTGTGTTGTGCGGATGACCTGAAAGGGCCCGGCGTAAAGTGGTTGGAAAGTTTTATGGATGCCGGGCTCTTTCAGGTACATGTGTGTGGTGGTGAAAAATCGTTTGGGATAAGTGGTGTCGTTTGTCGGTGTTGTTGAGTGTAGCGGTTCCCTGTTAATTGACGGTGTGTGGTGTGGAGTGAAAATGTCGGCCGGTAAACGTAGTGGGTCTTTAAAGGCGTTTTGTGCGGGGCTAGTTTGGTCTGAAGGACGGGCGGATGTTCGAAGGCTGAGTAAAATGTAGGGGAGAGATTTTGTCCAGGAAGGGGAATTTGCTGATGTAGAAATGGCTTGCTTCAGGACCGAGTGCCACCGCTCTATTTTCCCGTTGGATTGGGGATGGTAAGGGGTAGTGTGGATTTTTTGGATCCCGAGGGAGCGTAACAATTCGGAGAAGTGGGCCGATTCAAAGTGCCTCCCTTGATCGACCGTGACTGTCCGCGGACAACCGTAACGGCTAACCCATTGAGAGAGGAAAGCCGTTGCGACGGCGTCCGCGGTGATGGTGGAGAGGGGGATGCACTCCACCCAGTTGGTGGCACGATCGATCATCGTGAGGCAGTATTTCTTCCCCTCGGACGGGGGAAGGGGGCCCACTAAATCCAAATGTACATGCTCCCACGGGAGGGAGTCGGGGATTGGTTGAGGAGGGACATGCGGGTGGGCCGAGACTTTGAAACGCTGGCACTTCTGGCACCCCAGAACCCAGTTACGAATATCTGTATTCATATGGGGCCAGAAGTACCGCGTCTTGATGAGGTCCCGGCTCGCCCGAATGCCAGGATGGTGAAGGGAATGGTAGTGGAGGAACAGCTGCCTCCTCAACCCCGGTGGGACGTAAGGGCGCGGTGAATCGGCCGTTACGTCGCACCAGAGGTCGAGGGGAGGCAGCTGTTCCAACTTGGATGCGGAAATAAGGTTGGAGAGGGCGGGGTCAGAGGTTGGATCTTGTTTTGATTTGATGGATTGAGGGGAAGGGAATGGCAGCAGCTCCGCCACCGGCGCGGGGGTAGGGGTGGGTCGGGAGAGCGCGTCCGCCACGCAGTTGTCGGCCCCCGGCAAATATCGGATATCGGACGTGAATTGTCCGATAAACTCGAGCTGCCGGAGGCGACGCGGGGAGGCGGACTTGCGGTTCTGAAGGAGGGCGTGGGTCAGGGGCTTGTGATCTGTAATGACAGAGAACTGCCTGCCCTCCACGAAGTCACGAAAGTGCTTGATGGCTTCGTGGATGGCGAGGAGTTCTCTGTCGAAGGTAGAGTAATTTTTTTGGGTGGGGGATAAAGTTTTCGAAAAGAAGCCAATGGGTTGAGGGGTGGCGCCGGTGTGCTGTTGGAGCACTGCCCCGATGGCCCAATCGGACGCATCGGTAGTGATGGAAAGGGGAGCGTGAGGGTCGGGGTGGGCTAATAGAGCGGCGTCTACTAGGTCCTGTTTGCAAATTTTGAAGGAGGCGGAAAGTTGGGGGGTCCAGGTGATGGGGCGGTTATCATTTTTTTTGGAGGGTTGGGGAATGGCGTGTATGAGTGGTTGTTGATGTTGAGCGGCGTGTTTTATGTGTCTACGGTAAAAATTTAGCATACCCAGGAAGCGGCGGAGCTCGGTGACCGTGCGGGGTTGCGGGAAGTCCATGATTGCGTGGACCTTGTCCGGGAGGGGTGTGATGCCGTCCGAGGATACTTGGTGGCCGAGGCAGCGGACGGAGGGTTGGCCGAGGACACATTTGTCTGTGTTGACGAGGAGGCCTTCGGTAGAAAAGATGTCTAGTACTTGCTGTAGGTGGGCGAGGTGTTCTTCCGGTGTCTTGGAGGCGATCAGGATATCGTCGAGGAAGCAAAATACGAACGGTAGGCCTCGCAGGATACTGTCCATATACCGCTGCCAAGTTTGCGCCGCGTTCCTTAACCCGAAGCCCATTTTCACATATTCAAATAAACCGAACGGGGTAATTATTGCGGTTTTCGGGACGTCGGGGGGGTGGATGTTGATGTGATGGAACGCTCGTGAAATATCAAGGGTGGAAAAGATGGTGGCGCCATGGAGATGTGACGAAAAGTCTCGCAGGTGGGGGACATTATAGAGGTCCGGTGTGGTTTTAGAGTTAAGCCGCCGGTAGTCCCCGCAGGGGCGGATATCCCCATTGGGCTTCTGCACGATGTGGAGCGGAGAAGCCCAAGGGGATTTTGAGGGGCGGACGATACCGTCGGCAATGAGTTTGTCGAAGTGTTGGCGGGTTTTTGACAACTGAAGGGGGTGTAGGCGGCGGGCTTTTGCGGTGATGGGTGGTCCTGTGGTCTCTATGTGGTGCTGGACAGTGGAGATGTGTGCAGAGGGGCGGCGCTGGGGACGGTAGTTGAGGAGGAGGCGTTCAAACTGTGTGGGGGGGTGGTTGATGGCGTGTATGAATCCGGGTATGGGTGTTTTGGTGGCGGGGTCAATCAGGCGCGCGTTCCGGACGTCGACCTGGAGACCGAAATATGCAAGAAAATCGGCCCCCAGGATCGCCTTCTCTACGTCCGCCACGGTAAATTCCCACTCGTAAGCGAGCCCGCTCATATAAACTGAGGAGCGGTACGTCCCGTACGAGGGGATGGTGGTACCGTTGGCGGCGTAGAGAAGCTGCCGGTAGCAGCGCGCCTGACGACGGAGGATGTTGTTGGGAAATATTGACAGCGCCGCCCCCGTGTCCACTAGGAAAGGAACATTAGTTTTCCTGCAGCGCAGGAAAAGTCGTTGGTGGGTCGGGAGGGCGTTGGGATTAATTGCGGAGGTAGGGACGTGTGTCGGCGTTGGCTGGTCCGCCGCGAAGGAGACGCGGGGCGGTTTCTTGCCGTTCCGGAGGGGGGGAACGGTGGGGTCTGCAGGGGGGTTGGCCAGTTTGGTAGGAGGTGGCGTCGCTTCGTTCCGGGGAGGGGGAACGGTAGTGGCAGGTTGAGTGGTGGGCGGAGGGGGTTGCGCCCTGGAGGCGGGCGGGGAGGGTCCGTTCCGTGGTGGGGGAACGGGAGCGGCGGTGTGAGTGGCGGCCGGAAGGTTGGTTGCCCTGGTGGCGGGCGGGGAGGATCCGTTTCGGTGGTGGTGGGGTGAGGGTTTCGGCGGCGCTGTAGGCGCGGCCGGGAGGTTGGCAGCCGTGGCGGCGGCGTAGGAGGGGTAGCGTGGCTTGGTGGTGGTGGCTGTGTGAATGCGGGCGGGGGGGGTTTGTCCATGGTCCCCCCCGTGTTGGCGAGGAGGGGGGCCCGCCGGATTTACTGGCGGGCGTCTGCGTTTCCCTGCTTAGGGGCGAAGGAGCAGGGGGGTTGGCACTTGCGGGCCTCCCCACCGAAGTTTACATGATAGAAACAACGGTGGGGGGGGGTCCGCAGGGAGGTAGTCGGTCTTGGTGGGGCGTCTCGTAGTGGAGGGGGGTGCGGTCGTTGGGGATTTTCCCCTACGTAGCTCATGGGGAGGGGAGGTGCGTTGCTCCGGCGAGCGCTGGCGTCTGCGGTCGGCGGAGGGGTAGTGCCGGCGATCCCTGGAAGTGGGCCTGCGTCTGTCGAGGGAGGGGGTCCGGCTGCGACCCCGGGAGGCGGTACGGTCATGCAGAGGTGGGGGATGACGGGGTGCGTGTACTTCGCCGACGCTGGCGGCTGCGGCTAAGTCGTGGACGGTGTCCGCGAGTCGCAGAAGGGGCTCATCGGGACCGTCTAGGTGGCTGGCGAGGGCCATCTGTATGGGGTGGGGAAGGGCGCGCAACCAGAAAGTACGTGCGATGTCGGCCGTCATAATGTCGTGCAGCTGGTGCCGCAGCCGTCGGTAGAGGTGGGACGGCTTCTGGTCGCCGAGGTGTTGAGGTTGGGAGAGGGCGGCGACTCGGGCGAGTTTTGACGGCTGGTAGGTGTTGATGAGGCGGCTGCGGAGGTCGTCATACGCAGTGGCGGCGTCGGGGGAGATATCGGAAGTCTGCAGCAGGATCTCGTAGGGCAGCAACGAGATGATCCGGGAATATCGAGTTTTCTGGCTGCGGATGTTGGCGGCCGAAAACGCTGCGTCTACCTGGAAAAACCAGAGCGCCGGGTCGTGCGTGTAGAAGGGGGGCAGCGACAGAGGGAACGCCGCGGACGCCGTCATGACGTCGGCGGCGGCTGCGGCCGCGGCGGCGGCGTGGGCGGCGGAGGCGGCTGATGTTGCAGAGGTCGGCGGGGAGAGCGTGGAGAAAGGGTTGTCGGCCAATGCGTCGGATGTCGCAGCGGCGGGCGGCTGCAGTGTGGCTGGTCGCAGGAGCGGCGGCGTCGGTGAGTTCGGGTCCATTTCTGTAACTAAAATTCAAAAATTTGACGTGGTTTTGAATTTTGAAATTCGCAATCGGCGGGAGCGGTGGTGCGTTGAGTTGAGAGGTGAGCGGTGAGGTTTGGGCCAAGAATTGCGAATTTACACTGACTGGTTGAAATTTGAATTTAAAATTTGGGACACCGAACTATTTGACTGGGGCGACACATGAGGTGGGAAGGTGGGAAGGAAGAAGGTGGAGTGAACGTCGGGTTCACCACTGTGATGAATTTAGAATTTTCATCACGGCGGTGTGGAAATAAGGTGAGTGAGTGAATTTAGGTAAAGAAGGAAAAGTCGCAGGCGGCTGTAGTCAACCGAACATCTACGACTTTAGGAGGAGAGAGAGGTGGGATGAGGGAATTTCACCTAGGCGGCTGTAGTCAACCGTTCATCTAGGTGAAGGAGAGGAAAGGAGAGGTCCCTTGTCTAGGCGGCTGTATTCAACCGATCATCTAGACAAGGAGGAGGAGAGAGGAGGTGAAATTCCCAGGCGGCTGTAGTCAACCGATCATCTGGGAGGTAAGGTAAGAGAGAGAAGAGAGAGCTGGTTAGAGGAAGTGTCGAATGAAGCTTGAGCGCCAGGATCCGGGGTTTTATAGTACTTGGGGGCCTCTCCCTCCAGCTCCTTGCAGGGAGCTGGTAGTGGGGCCCCAGGTTGAGTAACCCTGGGTTCTGTCGCCTGTCCCCACTCATATCTTTATTTACGGAGCTTTAGTTTGGCGTTTGAATGTTGGTGAGAACTTAATAATATAGGAGTGTTCCCGGGAGGGACTCACGACAAACGTCTTAGGAAGAATTTGCAGCTTTTGGTTTATTATTCTGTGAATAATACACCTATGTATTCGCTCAGCAAAAAATTTTTATAACACCCCCTCAAAATTTTATCTTTTCCGTTTCAAGGTGCGTGGATTCCAAAAATGCAATGTCCGTCCGCCGTACGCCGTATCACGTGTACCGGCCTCATTTTCGGTCTAAAAAATTCGTTCTTTCGCACACATTGTCCATTTGGGCCCTAGTTGTGTCCCGAAACTTTTCAGCCCGATCGGAATACACCCAGGGGTGTTATGAGTGAAAATGTGTATAAACCCTCCAAATTTTGGTTTATTATTTTCAATAATGAACCATTGGAATCGAGCATGAAAAAAAAAAATTCTTACCCCCCCTCAAAATTTGATGGTTTACGTTTCAAGGTATGTAGAATCCAAAACTGCAATAAAAAAGTTGTTGAGGAGCGCAAGAAAAAAAATGGTTAATTAAACTGGTTAATTATTCTATTAGACAAACCCACAGAAATGTTGGCTGTTTTCATGCGTAATAATCGAAATGGCTATTTCTGATGGTTTCCATTAATTTTGGCTCATAAAACACGAATTAGGTACGCTCCTTTTTTTTGGAACTATCTTTGATCTCCACGTGATGACACTTTTTCCATTGTTATTATACAAAGTGATGGTGATTTCAGACGATTTCCCAGGTTTTTCACTCATAAAAAATCAATTTTGGGAGCTGAACATTTGGTAGAACTCAATTTTCCACTCTTTGGTCAAAATCGACTTCATATTCGGTCTTCTCGTCCCTAAAAACGTGGAAAACGATATATCTCAGAAGCTCATGTTACTAACATGTTGCTAAAACGCAATAAGTACCTATTTTTACACACATTTTCACTCATAACACCCCTGGGTATATTCCGATCGGGCTGAAAAGTTTCGGGACACAACTAGGGCCCAAATGGAGCATGTGTGCGAAAGAACGACTTTTTTAGATCTAAAATGAAGCCTGTACACGTGATACGGCGTACGGCGGACGGCGTACGGCGGACGGCGGACGGACATTGCATTTTTGGAATCTACGCACCTTGAAACGGAAAAGAAAAAAGTTTGAGGGGGTGTTATAAAAATTTTTTGCTGAGCGAATACATAGGTGTATTATTCACAGAATAATAAACCAAAACCTGGAAAATCATCTGAAATCACCATCAATTTGTATAATTACACTAGAAAAAGTGCCAACATGTGGATCAAGACGATTAAATGACGCTACCAATAATCAAAAATAATATGAAAATGAAAAAAAAAGAGGAGCGTACCTAATTCAAGTTTTAGGGGCCAAAATTGGGGAAACCACCAGAAATAGCTAATTAAATTATTTTACATGAAAGTAACAATAAATTAACAGCCAACATTTCTGTAGGTATGTCCAATAGAATAATAAACCCATGTGACAAGGACTTTGCAGCGTTTTTTTTCATAAATCGAGTTCTTCGTTTCGAGGTGAAAGAAGCTGATTCCAGATAGAGTTTTTTGGCCCACGGTCCTTTTTTCGAATTTCCCAAAAAAATGAAGCTATTACAATAGGTTCAAAACTTTCAGAACATGAATTTTTGAAATTGGTTTTTATAGGCAATTCCGTTTCAGAGCATCCTGAATTCATCCCTGGTTTAAAAAAAATTATATGTGCCACGACGATATCTGTCCTTGGTATACAAGACAAAACTCGAAATTTCGCCAATACGTTCGTATGGCCAAACAGAAGGGGGAGTTCGAAGATGAGCGATTTTCAAAAGTTCTAAGGGGGTCAAATTTAAGTTTTTAAGAGCCAAAAATCGGCAAAAACGGCTAGAATTGCGAGCATTGATATAAAATCACTGAAAGTGGTATGGAAGGGTGAGTAAAAATTAATTTCAGCTGTTTTTCATACAGACTAGGGTCAAAATTGGATTTTTGGGGGACAAAAATTGGTATTAAGGGCTAAAATCAATATTAATTCACCTGACGTTGTGTTGATCAATAATAATTCACGACGGAGGGAGTATTTTGATAATAGAAATATTTTTCCCAAAAAATAGAGTGCTTCAAATTTGACATAATGGACAAAAATCGGTAAATAATGGGTAAAATCGCTAACTAAAATTAAATCATTTTTCAAAAATTGGTATGGTTTATACCTTTTTACACAAGACCAAGAACATTTCTTTAAAAATTCGCTCTTATACCCACGCTACATGACTGGAACTCCCCCCCCCCCCCCCCCCCCCCCGTTTTTTGCATGGGACTTTCAAGGGTATCGTGCACAGAAATGTGATCTACACGGGGAGTATATTGTTGCCCATTTGTGGAAAATTAATTTTACCGAATTCATTCCAATTTGGAGCAATGTTCATTATTGCCTCCTTTTTTCATAGAAACATTTCTACTCCTAATATCCTTGTTATAACCTACCAACAATCCAGTTCATATCCCTGTGAACTATTTTAAACCAATACCAAGGTATTATTGTTTAAAAAAGCTGCAAATCCATGCACAACGGTTTATTATTTTGTACGGAATACCCTTCTGTTACAGATCACAGCTCTCTGTATAGATAACCCGTCTATATGATATAATATGCACTATTCTATACATATTATGTAGACCAATAATACTTCAACGTTTGTTCAAGTTTCACTACCTACCAACAAACTCCAAAAGAGCCATCATTTTCCAAATGAAATAATATCACAGAACAACCAACTCGACTTCATACTCCGTGAATATAATCAAGTGATCACTAGCAATGATTTTATCTCGGGCCAATCCCCAGTTGTTAGCGCGTCCCTGGTGACGACGTTTGGGTTAAATGTATAAAATTCGAATTCCCTTCTGTTGAAATACTCGTTACTAGGTACCTACATAAATCACGAGTTGAATGTTGCTAAAATAATTCTTTCGATGAAAAACAGTAACTAAAATGGCAAAAAGAAACGCAAATAATGAAGTTCTGAAGGAAAATTGTTGATGTGGAGAGACGCCCCTTCTGCGTAGATCACTGTTTTCTGTTGTCTGTACCTACCATCGTGGTCAAGTATAATGAACCATTGTGTAATAATTTACCCATCAATAATACTTCAACGTTCGTTCAAGTTTCAGAAGTACCTACCAACAAAATCCAATAGTCCATCACTTATCAAATGAAATAATATTGTAGAACAACCAACTCGACTTCATACAGCCATCCTTGATTATAATCAAGTGCTCCCTAGTGATGATATCCCGGCCGGATTTATACCGTTTGATTCACGATCGTGTAGTCGTCGCGACGCACTAATTCCATTGTACGTCACCCTGGCATTTGCATTGACAACTTGAGCGCAAACCGCCTTGTGCCCTTTTAGGCCTTCTACATTTCCGTAAAACTTCGAAATCCAGCATTTGGCTATATTTGAGCACCAGATCAACGGGAAGGAATGGAAAACAGATGGTCGAGATTTCCTAAAAAGAAAAAAAAACTTAAAAGCTTGAAAGCGTTCAAATATATTTTCAGGATATTTTGGGAGCATCCGGAGCACGGTACGGCGCAGCGGCCACACCATGTGATCCTATTCGTAATGGATCATTTAGGGTCCAACCCACATGATCCCTGAATGCGGATTTGGAATGAGGGATTTATGCGAGAGGCAAGGATTTGCGGACACGCAGACATACATATACCGAATCAAATTTTGTCAGAAAACTCTAAAACGAAAAACGCTAGTGGAAATTTTGATTTTTGAGATGAAAAAAATAATATTTTCCTCCAAAAAGTGAAACCGAAGTTTCCGCTACCTTGGTAGACTCGGAAGACGTTTGTAGGGAACATGAGTGTGAATCAACGATTAAACTTCAGCACGAATAGTATACTATAGGAAAATCCTTATTCTGATCTGGTATGGTTTATGAAATTGATATGTTTTTCCAAGATACTCTTTGAGCCCAAGGAAAGATGGTAAATTCAAATATCTGTTCTATACCTACTCGTAGGTACATTAGAATAATGGTAGACAGTATTGATAGCGAAAATTTCGGGTCAGTTGGTAGGATGGCCCCGAACGTAGTTCAAATACAGAAATTTCACGAACTCCATGGTTCAACTACGATGTATCTTTCGGCACAAAATGTAGGATTTACAGTGTACGTTGTCAGATTTTAATAGGTTTTACGTGGAACCAACTGGGAATTAACCCGCACCTACCGTCCATTTAGACCGTTCTCTCATCGCTCATTCTGGTATTTGTGGGCATTCCGAGAGTACATCGTTTAGATCTTTAGATGTTTTTTTAATAAACAGAAAATGAACGTCTTAGGAAGAATTTGCAGCTTTTGGTTTATTATTCTGTGAATAATACACCTATGTATTCGCTCAGCAAAAAATTTTTATAACACCCCCTCAAAATTTTATCTTTTCCGTTTCAAGGTGCGTGGATTCCAAAAATGCAATGTCCGTCCGCCGTACGCCGTATCACGTGTACCGGCCTCATTTTCGGTCTAAAAAATTCGTTCTTTCGCACACATGGTCCATTTGGGCCCTAGTTGTGTCCCGAAACTTTTCAGCCCGATCGGAATACACCCAGGGGTGTTATGAGTGAAAATGTGTATAAACCCTCCAAATTTTGGTTTATTATTTTCAATAATGAACCATTGGAATCGAGCATGAAAAAAAAAAATTCTTACCCCCCCTCAAAATTTGATGGTTTACGTTTCAAGGTATGTAGAATCCAAAACTGCAATAAAAAAGTTGTTGAGGAGTGCAAGAAAAAAAATGGTTAATTAAACTGGTTAATTATTCTATTAGACAAACCCACAGAAATGTTGGCTGTTTTCATGCGTAATAAACGAAATGGCTATTTCTGATGGTTTCCATTAATTTTGGCTCATAAAACACGAATTAGGTACGCTCCTTTTTTTTGGAACTATCTTTGATCTCCACGTGATGACACTTTTTCCATTGTTATTATACAAAGTGATGGTGATTTCAGACGATTTCCCAGGTTTTTCACTCATAAAAAATCAATTTTGGGAGCTGAACATTTGGTAGAACTCAATTTTCCACTCTTTGGTCAAAATCGACTTCATATTCGGTCTTCTCGTCCCTAAAAACATGGAAAACGATATATCTCAGAAGCTCATGTTACTAACATGTTGCTAAAACGCAATAAGTACCTATTTTTACACACATTTTCACTCATAACACCCCTGGGTATATTCCGATCGGGCTGAAAAGTTTCGGGACACAACTAGGGCCCAAATGGAGCATGTGTGCGAAAGAACGACTTTTTTAGATCTAAAATGAAGCCTGTACACGTGATACGGCGTACGGCGGACGGCGGACGGACATTGCATTTTTGGAATCTACGCACCTTGAAACGGAAAAGAAAAAAGTTTGAGGGGGGGTTATAAAAATTTTTTGCTGAGCGAATACATAGGTGTATTATTCACAGAATAATAAACCAAAACCTGGAAAATCGTCTGAAATCACCATCAATTTGTATAATTACACTAGAAAAAGTGCCAACATGTGGATCAAGACGATTAAATGACGCTACCAATAATCAAAAATAATATGAAAATGAAAAAAAAAGAGGAGCGTACCTAATTCAAGTTTTAGGGGCCAAAATTGGGGAAACCACCAGAAATAGCTAATTAAATTATTTTACATGAAAGTAACAATAAATTAACAGCCAACATTTCTGTAGGTATGTCCAATAGAATAATAAACCCATGTGACAAGGACTTTGCAGCGTTTTTTTTCATAAATCGAGTTCTTCGTTTCGAGGTGAAAGAAGCTGATTCCAGATAGAGTTTTTTGGCCCACGGTCCTTTTTTCGAATTTCCCAAAAAAATGAAGCTATTACAATAGGTTCAAAACTTTCAGAACATGAATTTTTGAAATTGGTTTTTATAGGCAATTCCGTTTCAGAGCATCCTGAATTCATCCCTGGTTTAAAAAAAATTATATGTGCCACGACGATATCTGTCCTTGGTATACAAGACAAAACTCGAAATTTCGCCAATACGTTCGTATGGCCAAACAGAAGGGGGAGTTCGAAGATGAGCGATTTTCAAAAGTTCTAAGGGGGTCAAATTTAAGTTTTTAAGAGCCAAAAATCGGCAAAAACGGCTAGAATTGCGAGCATTGATATAAAATCACTGAAAGTGGTATGGAAGGGTGAGTAAAAATTAATTTCAGCTGTTTTTCATACAGACTAGGGTCAAAATTGGATTTTTGGGGGACAAAAATTGGTATTAAGGGCTAAAATCAATATTAATTCACCTGACGTTGTGTTGATCAATATTAATTCACGACGGAGGGAGTATTTTGATAATAGAAATATTTTTCCCAAAAAATAGAGTGCTTCAAATTTGACATAATGGACAAAAATCGGTAAATAATGGGTAAAATCGCTAACTAAAATTAAATCATTTTTCAAAAATTGGTATGGTTTATACCTTTTTACACAAGACCAAGAACATTTCTTTAAAAATTCGCTCTTATACCCACGCTACATGACTGGAACTCCCCCCCCCCCCCCCGTTTTTTGCATGGGACTTTCAAGGGTATCGTGCACAGAAATGTGATCTACACGGGGAGTATATTGTTGCCCATTTGTGGAAAATTAATTTTACCGAATTCATTCCAATTTGGAGCAATGTTCATTATTGCCTCCTTTTTTCATAGAAACATTTCTACTCCTAATATCCTTGTTATAACCTACCAACAATCCAGTTCATATCCCTGTGAACTATTTTAAACCAATACCAAGGTATTATTGTTTAAAAAAGCTGCAAATCCATGCACAACGGTTTATTATTTTGTACGGAATACCCTTCTGTTACAGATCACAGCTCTCTGTATAGATAACCCGTCTATATGATATAATATGCACTATTCTATACATATTATGTAGACCAATAATACTTCAACGTTTGTTCAAGTTTCACTACCTACCAACAAACTCCAAAAGAGCCATCATTTTCCAAATGAAATAATATCACAGAACAACCAACTCGACTTCATACTCCGAGAATATAATCAGGTGATCACTAGCAATGATTTTATCTCGGGCCAATCCCCAGTTGTTAGCGCGTCCCTGGTGACGACGTTTGGGTTAAATGTATAAAATTCGAATTCCCTTCTGTTGAAATACTCGTTACTAGGTACCTACATAAATCACGAGTTGAATGTTGGTAAAATAATTCTTTCGATGAAAAACAGTAACTAAAATGGCAAAAAGAAACGCAAATAATGAAGTTCTGAAGGAAAATTGTTGATGTGGAGAGACGCCCCTTCTGCGTAGATCACTGTTTTCTGTTGTCTGTACCTACCATCGTGGTCAAGTATAATGAACCATTGTGTAATAATTTACCCATCAATAATACTTCAACGTTCGTTCAAGTTTCAGAAGTACCTACCAACAAAATCCAATAGTCCATCACTTATCAAATGAAATAATATTGTAGAACAACCAACTCGACTTCATACAGCCATCCTTGATTATAATCAGGTGCTCCCTAGTGATGATATCCCGGCCGGATTTATACCGTTTGATTCACGATCGTGTTGACGAAGCTTTTTGGTGCACACGAACCGCTGGACGTACGATGCTCCGGGTGGTCTCAAAAAATTGTTTAGCTCAAGACAAATTTAATAACGTAAAAAACCATACCCTTCTATCGAAAGTTGTCGAGCTACGGCGTTCTGAAAATGTCAACCCCTATTTTGAACCCCTTAGAGATGACCGACAGTAACGTCGAGCTTCGAGGTCCAACAAGACCCCGAACGGAACCTATAACCCGAATTTGATCAATTTTTTTTTCATGGTAACTACGAAAAGTGGCCAGTACGGCGGACAGACAGAAATATTTTTATTGCATTTTCGGATTCTACATACCTTGAAACGTAAACCATCTAGTTTTGAGTGGGAGGGGGGGAGGATTAGACTTGCTCGATTCCAATGGTTCATTATTGAAAATAATAAACCGAAAGACATTAAAAAAAAATTTATTGTTTAAAATTGTTGTTTAAAAAGTCATATGAGTGAAGAAAAGGAGTCAGTCAGCCCACTCCATACTTGTTGTCATTCAAAAAACGCTATGAGGGGTAGTATTATAGATCACATCTCCAAGACCCGCTCCGAAAGGATGCGCTTAGCTCAGCTCCCGAACGTTTTCTGTTGGCTCTCAACTCAGCGCTAACAGCCCTTTTCAGCATAAAGAGCGTAATAGGGAGGGGGGGGGGGGGGGTAGACCGGGCTCTTTTTGCCATCAACCGTCCGGGTCATTACATTTCAAACGTTTCAATCGATTTTACGGTGAGGTGGATCGTATGGAGGCGAGCAGGGTTAGATGAGATGACGGGTTTTCGATAGGTACCCATCATAAATCACCCTTCTATGTGATATCCCCTACCTTTCAGAAAAAACCTCGCTAAAATTACCGAGTTCACGTACTGAATGGGACGGACAGTTTGGCCAAAAGGGGGTCAACGCTTACGATCCGTTCGAACTCACAAACGTCGAATCAAGTTAGTTTTCCTTACAATTCTCAATCACCCAGCATAAGTGTGGGAGAACATCGCCCTAGAATTGGCTTGTCGAAAATATGTGACTAGTCCTATACTAAACTAACTCTACATAGGGAGAATACTGGGTGACAGTAAGAATTCGATTGAATTTATATGGGACTACCATGACCCCAATCCACAAATGCCCTCCGAATTTCAGCCTTTTGCTTTATTATTCTCTGAATAATATTGGTTTATTATTCTCTGAATAATATTGGTTTATTATTCTCCGAATAATATTGGTTTATTATTCTCAGAATAATATTGGTTTATTATTCTCCGAATAATATTGGTTTATTATTCTCTGAATAATATTGGTTTATTATTCTCTGAATAATATTGGTTTATTTGAAATTCTCTGAATAATGTTGGTTTATTAGGTATTCTCTGAATAATATTGGTTTATTATTCTCTGAATAATATTGGTTTATTCTTTTCTGAATAATATTGGTTTATTATTATCTGAATAATATTGGTTCATTATTATCTGAATAATATTGGTTTATTATTCTCTGATTAATATTGGTTTATTATTCTCTGAATAATATTGGTTTATTATTCTCGGAATAATATTGGTTTATTATTCTCTGAATAATACACCTATGAATTCGGTTTGGAAAATTTCTTTGGAACATCCCCTCACAAGGGTGTACACCCGTAAAGGGTGTAGATTCCAAAACTACCGTGTCCGCCCGCCGTCCGCCTTATCATCGATATCTACCTTAGTTTTCGGTCTAAAAAAAATATTTAACGCACACAGACTCCATTTGAGCCCTAGTTGTGTCCCCTTTCTTGCCAGCCCGATCGGAAAACACCCAGGGGTGTTACTGGTGAAAAATTGGGTATTTTTGAGGTTTTAGTGAACTTGGGCTAGTGAGGCATCCATCATTTTCCATGTTTTGAGGAAGGGCCAGATATGAAGTTGATTTTGACCACTGATTGAAGGATTGAGTCTCTAACGAAGTTTTAACTCTCAGAATTCAATATTTCTGCGTCAAAAACCTGTGAAAATCGGCTGTAATCACCAGAAATTTGTATAACAATACAGAAGGCACTATTAACAGGTGAATCAAGACAATTAAATGACAACTTCACTGATCAAAAATAATAACAGCAACCTAATATAACCGTCAAATTAGCTTTGTGGGTCTCTTCACTGAGGTCCCAATCGTGCAGTATTCGATTTAGAATAATAAACCCACGTGACAAGGACTTTACAGCGTTTCTGGGTTACTGGTGAAACAACTCAAAAGCGAAAATCGATCAGACGGTTCAAAAGCCCTGACAATTATAATTGTCAGTTATTGCATGGCCATCACGAACGAAGTTCGTGACGCGCAGACGGGTTTTTTGGTTTATTATGTTCAATAACGAACCTTTGGAGTCGAGCATGAAAAAAAATAATTTTTAACCCCCCCAATTTGAGGTTTCCGTTTCAAGGTATGTAGAACCCGAAAATACAATTAAAAAATTTCTGTCCGTCCGCCGTACGCCGTTCTTTGCTCTTTTCTTAGTTTACCACGAACCAAAATTGACAAAGTTCGGTTTGTAGGTCCCATTTGGGGTCTAGTTGGTCCTCGAAGCTCAGCGTTAATACGAGTCATCCCTAAGGGGCGAAAAATAGGAGTTGAAGTCCCCAGGACGCTGTTTTCTCTTACGTCCAGCCGTTCGTTCACAGGAATGCCCTGAAGTTTGCACCGACAGGCATTTTCAACAGCAGGAAATTGTATACATTCGGCCCAAATATCATCACAAGGGAAGCGCTAACAATCTGGAATCGGCCCGAGATAATTTTATTGCCAGGGAGCATCTGATCACGGAGTATGAGGTCGAGTTGGTTGTTCTGTGATATTTCATTTGAACAACGTTGGATCTTTTGGAGTTTGTTGATGGGTAGTGAAACCTGAACAAACGTTGAAGTATTATTGATGGGTAAATTATTACACAATGGTAAATTATTACACAACGGTTCATTATCATCTACGTAGAAGGGGCTGGAGTTTGTTGGTAGGTACTTCTGCAACTTTTTTCACTCCACATCAACAATGTCCCTTCGGAACTTCATTATTTGCGTTTCTTTTTGCCATTTAAGTTACTGTTTGTCATCGACAGAATTATTTTGGCAATATTCAACTCGTGATTTAGATAGGTACCTAGTAACGAGTACGGGGTTAGGTACAAGCCTACGGAGTATCTGCGATCTACATAATGTGTATAGTACATAATAGTACATATTATATTATATAGAAGGGTTATCTATACAGAGAGCTGTGATCTGTAACAGAAGGGTATTCCGTACAAAATAATAAACCGTTGTGCAGGGATTTGCAGCGTTTTTGGTTTATTATTTTCAATAATGAACCATTGGAATCGAGCATGAAAAAAAAAATTCTTACCCCCCCTCAAAATTTGATGGTTTACGTTTCAAGATATGTAGAATCCAAAACTGCAATAAAAATATTTCTGTCTGTCCGCCGTACGCCGTACGCCGTACGCCGTACGCCGTACGGGCCACTTTTCTTAGTTACCATGAAAAAAAATTGATGAAATTCGGGTTATAGGTTCCGTTCGGCGTCTAGTTGGTCCTCGAAGCTCGACGTTACTGTGAGTCATCTCTAAGGGGTTCAAAATAGGGGTTGAAATTTTCAAAACGCCTATACCATTTTTTTACGTAAATATTTTTACGGTTTTAAATAGTTCTTGAACTTGCGAGTTTTTTAAGACCATCCGGAGCATCGTACGTCCAGCCGTTCGTTCACAGTAAGGCCCCGAAGTTTGCACCGACAGGCATTTTCGACTCCAGTGTGAATGAAATTGTATACAATCCAAACCAAATCTCGTAACCAGAGACGCGCCCACAATAGGAATTTGTGAATACGGCCAATCATTGGTAGGGATCACCTGATTATATTGGCGGAGTATGAAGTCGAGTTGGTTGTTCTGTGATATTATTTAATTTGAAAAATGATGGCTCTATTGGAGTTTGTTGGTAGGTAGTGAAACTTGAACAAACGTTGAAGTATTATTGATGGGTACATTATTACTACGGTAAATCATTACTCAACGGTAAATTATACCATCTACGTAGAAGGGGCTGGAGTTTGTTGGTAGGTACTTTTGCAACTTTTTTCACTCCTCATCAACAATTTCTTTTCAGAACTTCATTATGTGTGTTTCTTTTTGTTAGGTACTGTTTGTCATCGGCAGAATTATTTTAGCAACATTTAACTCGTGATTTAGGTAGGTACCTAGTAACGAGTACGGGGTTAGGTACTAACCTACGGAGTGTCTGCGATCTACATAATATGTATATAATAGAATAGTACATATCATATTATATAGACGGGTTATCTATACATAGAGCTGTGATCTGTAACAGAAGGGTATTCTATACAAAATAATAAACCGTTGTGCAGGGATTTGCAGCGTTTTTTGTTTTATTTCATCACGGATTTTGGTTTAGGATAGTCTCAACTGGATTTGTAGGAACTGGACTGTTTTTCTTTACGCTTTTCAGTTCTCCAAAAGCAAGGGACAGGAGCACCCCTATACAAGAAGCCTAGTCTACTTGTCTAAGAGACGTCCCTAAAAACTATTTTTAAAAACTCCGGTTCGGAATATGATGGCGGTATGTCAGAAGTTTCCTGCTGCCAAGTCGAGGACAGTTGACTTTTCCTGAAGCGATGCGAAAATTGCCAACACTCAAAGGGACCTCTTTTCAATTCGCAGGCCCTTTCAAAAAAATACCCACTGAATAAATCATCGCTGGAGATGAAAGAACGAATGGAAATGTTTGAAAATTCACTCTCCTTTCCACCATTACGAGGCGTTTTAGAACGCGGATACCGCGGAGGCCGTATAGAGTCGAAGGCATACAACCTAATACTGGGAGAGTCGATTAAATTTTACATGCAGGCTTTAAGCCTCTCGACAAACGCCTTAAAAGGGATGTATTTCGGGAGTGGTGAATAGCTTCCCCCGCATAAGCCGGGCTTGTTATAAGGGAGATCAACGTTCCTTTAGGGGATCAAGTTCTTATAGCCTCCCCTCCCTCTTCCTTCCCATCATTATTCTTTCTTTGCCCTTTCGGCGATTCACGGAGCTTGTAGCTGAGGCAAAAACCCATTGGATGGGTTTCTTTTCTGAACGTTTTGAAGGTCGTCGGGCTTCAGTCTTTTGTAACCGTTATTGGGGCAACATTTATTTCGGTGAACACAATATACTTAATTAGAAGACTCCGAATGGCGTCCTGATCAAGTTCACTGCTTTTCCACGGGCGATGGCGATAGTTCTTGTCATGCTGACTGGACTAATGTTTTATTTTTCGAAACCCCGGAGTTTTTCATCCAACTTGGCTCTGATAAACTCCAAATTGAGATTTTCGCTTGTCAGGTTAGCTCTTACGGATTCTATCAACGTCAATCGACGACCTCCCGAGACGTGACCTCGACGAACTTCCAAAACTGAGAAATAAAGAACAAGTGCTCCAGCACACACGGGAGCGCGCACACCCTGGCCACGACTAAATGAATGTATTTAGTAATATTATAATAATTAATCTCACATGTTTTCTTGAACGTATGCTGGTAGGGTGACCCTTCGTACCCAAGGTCGGTTCTTCTTAGAATCGTAGTTATTTCAAGTACCAAATAAAACTGTTGGTTTATTATTCTGTGAATAATGCACCTGTGTATTCGCGCAGCAGAAAGTTTTATAACGCCCCTTCAAAATTTTTCTTTTACGTTTCAAGTTTCCCATGTTTTTTAGGGCGAGGAGACCGAATATGAAGTCGATTTTGGCCAAAGAGTGGAAAATCGAGGTTCTATCGAAGTTTCATCCTTATTTACGTTAAATTTTGGTATAAAATCGTCGTTCTTCAGCTCACATTTTGGGTCCCCATTTGGGTCCTACTTGTGCTCAGAAGCTCGTCAGCCCGCTCGGAATATACCCAGGGGTGCTATGGGGGCAAAATGGGTGTAAAAATTGGGTTTTTCGAGTTTTATTTGTTGAGGTTTTAGTGAACAGCTTGTGAGGTATCTTTTTCTATGTTTTTGGGGCGAGAAGACCGAATATGAAGTTAGTTTGACCAATGAATGAAGAATTGAAGTTGTAACAAAGGTTCGGCTCCCAAAATTCATTTTTCATGAGTCAAAAATCTAGGAAATTGTCTGAAATCACCATAAATTTGTATATTAACACTAGAAATCAAAAAAAAAAATTTAAAGCACTAAACAAGCAAGTGTAAATGGCACTATCAATGATCATCGATAGTTCATTTAAAAAAAGGAGCCTAATTCGTATTTTTGGGGGGCCAAAATTGGTGGAAACCGTCAAAAATAGCTACTTATTTCAGTTATTGCACGTTAAAGAAACAATAAGTGAACAGCCAACCAAGGGTCAATTTTTCCTCGAACACAGTTGAAATTTACAAAGCGCTCCTGGCACTGAAATCCCTTCAGCAAAATCTGACCGTCAACAAAATAATGTATATTACTCTTAAAATTGCAAGTTGTAAGATCAAAATTGGCTGTTTTGCATTCAAATAGCCACTACCAAATAGCCAGTTTGCAAGACTTGAAATGAAATTTTTTTGGATTTTCCGGTACATGACCGGCGCCGTGGGGTTGCTCACTGTCACCATCGTGATATAAATAAGCAGCGAATTCCGGTAGTCTAACTGGTGTTAAATGATTGCTAAACGTATAGGGTAAAGTGGGGTAATGGTATCCTTCAAAGTTTTAGAAAATCAGAAGCCTTCTCCAGTAATCCAGCTGGCTCTGAACTCTGCCGGGAAGCTGAGGAACTAATCTTATCAACACTTTGAGAGCTGATTAAACAAATGCCGCTTATTTCGCGTTTCAGAGTTTTGAAGGTGCTTTCTTATAATTTTGCCACGTCTTCAAAACGAGGAGGTAAGCCACTTATTTTATCGTTTTTTTTTTGTTTTTTTTTTTACAAACGTTAGAACTACTCTTTATCTTTCGATTCGTGTTTAGTTTTTCAAAATCCGTTCAGAAATAAGGTTTCAGCTATGTTTCACAAAAATGTCAACAAGTGGGGTAACTGTATCCTTGGTTATGGGGTAATGGGATCCTCTATTTTGACTGGGTCCGATTCCCAATAGCGGATGCCATTCCCCCAAAACCTTTTCTACCCCGAATTTCCAAAACAAAATCAGCGGATCCGATTACCCCACTGGGGGATCCCATTAACCCGCTAGTGGCGGAATGATATCCAAAGCACTTTTTTTCTTTAGCGAGGAATAGCAATTATTAGGTAGGTTCGCTAATCGCTAAAAACTAGTCCAAATTATCACAATTCAATAAATTTTCGGAAAAATGAGTCCAACGTCACATCTGCACGACTATTCTGGACGATGCTATTGAACGGCAAAGTTAAGGGGATGCACTCCCCCACCGGTACCCTCATAATTCCAAATGGAAGAACAAAGAAGGCTGTTTTTTGCGGAACTGACACTAACACGCAATGTGATAATGCCGCCCTACTCTACATAAGTATAGCAGTCTCTACCATTCAACAATAATCTCAGTTATTTCATACTATGGATTATTTGACCGAACTCTTTTTCCCTTAATTTATAATGGTTTGGTAAGTACTTCTCACCTGCCCGAAAACACCCACTGTCCGATATTACCGTGGTCTTTCCAATCCATTTTTGGTTTTTACACATTAAAATTACTGCTTACAGCAGTGGTTTTCAAATTGTTTTGGGTCGCGCCCCCCTTGCGAGTATCGAGGCATCTTGGCGCCCCCCTTCCATCAGTCTTCCTCCAAAATTCCCAAACCAAGTTATTTGTGTTAACAAATAGGAGAAAATATCGTTGCCTAGCAATTTATATAGTTTTTACTGAATTTCATCTTATATATACAAACAAAATTATTAATAAAAATAAACTTCTGAATTTATTTCACAAAATAAGAACGACAGACGTACGATAACTAGTGTGATGGATGGTACCGGCTCATTTGAGTTAACATCAGATTCTTGATATCGGGTTGCAACGTTGAGAGTGAACATCTTACATCAAATTCGACGTCCAGACGATTTCTGATTTTTGTCTTGATGACCGCCAACATCAATCATCGACCGTCAAACATCGATCGAAGGTCTGTCTTATACACAGACTATTGAAAACACTAGATAATATGTGTTTAAATTCGAGTTTCAATAAACTTCATCTGAAAGGAGGTCCCTCCCTGAAAATCACTCGCGCCCTCCAATTTGAAAACCACTGGCTTACAGTATTATTTCGACTTTCGAGTACTGGACCACCCAACTGCCCAACTAAACTTCCGCCCTAGGTACAAAGGTGGTTAAACAATTATGGGTAATAAATCCGCAAAAGAGCCCTTTGAGTTTTATCCCCTTTGTTTCTACCTTGTGAGTATTTATTCGTCGTCAATTTTTGATCGGCTCCGAGTAAACGAGGTTCTAATGGTCACCCTATCAATGTACAAAATATATAATATTGTCGTGATTTCCCTCACAGTAACCAATCCTATATATTACTATAAGATTGAACCAAATAAACGAAGGGAACGTTGAGCTGGGCAGCGCCAAGGGGAAAGTAGTTGAAGGGTCTCTTCCATCAACCACCATCGCTCCTCAACGATCATAACGGCCGATTGTGGACAAGGGACGGGTGGAAAAGTCCCTATATAAACAGCATTTCTGGCCCAGCTCCTCATTCGAACGACCGACCCTCGACTTACTACTTCTCCTTCGACCCTCTCTCTTACCTCTCCATGCACTCGCTGTGGTGAAAACCGCGGGATACCTCCTTCTCCTCTGGCATTTGCTGTGGTGAAAACCATGGGGTGCTAGCCTTCATTTTCTAGGCGTCTGCTATGGTGAAAACCGCGGGACGCCTCCTTCTCCTCTAAAACCTGCTGCGGTGAAAACCGCGGGGCTTTAGCTTCCATCTTCCCAGTATCTGTT
This sequence comes from Leptopterna dolabrata, assembly GCA_954871275.1. NCBI lineage: Eukaryota > Metazoa > Arthropoda > Insecta > Hemiptera > Miridae > Leptopterna > Leptopterna dolabrata. The sequence goes on along the minus strand of OX940976.1, from coordinate 62,275,397 downwards.
GTGGTGAAAACCGCGGGACACCTCCCTCTCCTCTAGTACCTGCTGTGGTGGAAACCGAGGGGTACTAGCTCCCCCATCCCAGGCGCCTGCTGGGGTGAAAACCTCGGGGAGTTAGTAAAATACTCCAACGGAGCACATCCTTCCTCATCCATCTTCATCTGCCTTCATCCAACCACTCACCCCATCTTTCACCCAACTCTCAACCTCCATGTCGTGAGCACCACACCCGCTCACGACAAATATATTGTTTCTTTCTTCAATCTCAGAAAACGATGAAGAGTTTTATGTTGGAATATCGCTTATTCAGAATATATTTTCGTCGCTAGTATGGTCCAAGAGATACCGTTGAAACCAGTTATATATAGTATTATCAGTTCCCAAATCACCGTAAAGATCCCCCTAAAGGCACGAAAACTACCCTTGAGAAACACGTCCCGTCCTCACCTTGTTTGAAGGGGAAGAAAAAGAGGAAGCTACTGTTTGAGATTCCGTCAGTGACCTCGCTAACTAAATCAAGATAACTAGGTAAGATGAAGTGTCTCACTTCCTGAGGAAATCCCTTTCTCTTTATCTAACATCGCAGATATTCCGAAGAATGGCAATTAAGGAAGAGACTTTCCCAGCGACCACTTTTCTCCTTGGCAAGTTGAATCGGCTTGATATCTTACATCTAAACCCCTTTACCATTACTGCAGAATACTGAAATTAGTGGTTTCACATAAATTAGACACTATCCTAAATTATAATGCGGAAACTTTTGTTGCTCATTTTTTGATGAATTACATTCAGCTAATCTGGAGATTGAGATCTACTGAGATAAATAAAAGAATATGCCATGCCTGAGCTAAATAGAAGTTTTCGAACATTTCAGTTCGGACCTTCAGAACCTTCAACCCTCCCTGCTGACCAAGGTCAGTAGTCAGTAGCAGTAGGCAGGCAGTGGGGAAAATGGTATTTTTCTGTCTCGATTTACCACTCTGTGTATATTACTCTTAGTGAACTTCTATCAATGTTTGAGAATGGTTGTTTTTACTTAAATCTTAATTGGATTTTTACAATTTGTTTTACCAATAAAAACTCAAGTTTGGTAGAATTTTTCTTATTTAAAATTTCTCATCTTCGAACTCATCATTTCATTTACCATTGCAAACCTTTCGGCGGAATTTAGTATGTGTATCATGTAGCCAAGGTCCAATATCGTCTGGAGTGACATACTGAATGCTCTGGAATTGAAAAATATCGACAACAATATCCAAAGTTCGTGTATCCTCTAAAAATTCCGGACCCATTGCAATGACGTATTTTCTCCAAAAATTGGCTCATTTTGTGGTACTTCAATAGATTCATACGAGTCCTTTCGGGAACATAGTCCCAATAGTGGGGGGCTAGAAGAATACCCCTGACAAATCCTGCGTGTGGAACTCGTAACACAGTAAGCAAGGCTATTACCCTGTGCTAGCTGAATTTTGCCTTGCTTAAATAAGCAACCGTGTGGTGTATGCATCATTCTTCTGTTCGGCGTACAGGTAAAACCATAAAGTGATACACGAGGGGAATCGATTTGTATAGTAAAGCGCAGCACACCTCAATTTGGCAAAATATTTATCTCTTCGAAATAATAATATTATTCAAGCGGTTTCCCACGATTAAACACGTGGGCTTCTATTATTATACCGCTTCACGCTTTCACGGGTTTACCGATTACGCGCTTTTCGACTGGATGGGTAAGTGGAAGACTATGTAATTTACCAAAGCTTCTCTCAATGCGATTTAAAAAATCAGGGACCCCAGGGGCCATATAGGTAATGCACATGGTACGTGCGTTATTATTAAAAATTCCTATCATTTTCCCTCTTGGCTTCCCGATGTCTATACCTAGGTGCTCTTTCCTTACCACTACATGTGCATATTTCTCTAATTCTAATATAATTCTAATATAATATGGACCAACGGTATGCCTGCCAGACGCATGCATTTTCTGAACCCTGCTACGCCCTTTCATTCTTATGATACGGATGGAGATTCATACTGTGGGCTTCACAGGTTTACCAGTATTGATAACAAAGTACCTAAACGAAGTGACGGTACTTTTGGCTTATTCTCTTACACGGTCAAACATCAAGTCAAACATCAAGCCATCAAGTCACAAACATTATTTCATCACCATCAAATTTGCTTGTCAAACTTGGTTGGGAGCTTGAACAAATAACATAAAGTGTTCCAGCTGTTTACTCTGGTACTTGAAGGGATCCCCCGCAGTCTATTAGAACTTAGTAACCACCCAAGTCTGGAGAAAACAAGGAAGCAAAATAGAATAGGTTGAGGAAAACTGACCCGTTTATTTCAAGGTTTACTGGTTCTTTTCCCTTATTCCAAATGAGAACCGGGAAGTGGTTAGGGTATTTCGAGCACGCTCCATAGCCAGTAGATTGTTCAGGGGGTTATTCCGAAGAGCAGTTGTGAGCTCGCGGGAGCAGTTGGGCTAAAACGGTTTTAGCATAATACAGTTTCTCTGGCACTATAACTAGGTGGAGGATCCCTTGCGTTCCCTCACGCTATCGAGAGGACACATGCGCTACCAATGCTAGGTGACCCATCTTCTTTCCATTTCAAGTTTCAAAGGGATTTTCTTTGAAGTATTTTGCATTCGAACGATGGAACAGTTTTATAGTACCATTCGTGTAGCATGTGCAGAAGAACGGAATTTCAAGGAAGCATCGTCGACTTTCTTAGAGATGAAAAGCAGGATTTTGATGTGCGAAAGAATTTGCATCGTTTTGATTTATTATTTTAAATAATAATGAACCTTTGGGATTGAGCATAGAAAAAAAAAGAAAAAGTTAACCCCCCTCCCTCTCAAAATTTTATGGTTTCCTTTTCAAGGTACGTAGAATCTGAAAATGGAAGAGATACATTTCTGTCCATACGCCGTACTTCGTACTTTCCTTAGTCACCATGAACCAAAATTAATGAAATTTGGTTTGTAGGTCCCGTTCGGGGTCTAATTAATCCGCGAAGCTCGGCGTTACTGTCAGTCATCTCTGAGGGGTGCAAAATAGGCGCTGAAATTTCCCGAACGCCGCAGCTTGAAAACTTTCATTAGAAGAGTATGGTTTTATTTTTACATTTTTTAAAAAGATCTCGAACTTGAGAATTTGATGAGACCACCCAGAACATTGTACGTCGCGCCGTTAGTTTGCACCGAAAAGCGTCGTCAACATGATCGTGAATGAAACTGTATAAATCCGGCCCTGATATTATTGCTAGGGAACACCTGATTATAATCACGCATGGCTGTATGAAATCGAGTTGGTTGTTCCAAGATATATTTTTCATTTGAAGAATGATGGTTATTTTGAATTCAGTTGGTAGGTACCTACTTTTTTAATTTGAGCAAACTTCATGAATACATAATGTCGTAAGCCTATGCGTGGGCTTAAGACAGTCGGGCCGAAAGTTAGATGAGTTTGGATGAGGAACGTTTGGGTGAGGTTGGATGAGGTTGGTTTGGATGGATAAATGAAGGATGTGCTCTGTAAGGGTCTTTTGCTAACGCAGGTTATCACCACAGCAGGCGTTAGTTGGAAGAATGTGAGGGAAACTAATACCTCGCGGTTATCACCGCAGCAGGTATTAGGTGCTCCTTGGGAGTCCTTTGCTAGCACCCCGCGGTTATCACCACAGCGAGTGCTAGGGGAGAGGGAGGTGGGCGCCCCACGGTTATCACCACAGCGAGTGCTAGAGGATAAGGCAGGCGTCCCGCGGTTATCACCACAGCAGGCGCCAGGAGGAAGAAGATGAATACCCCACGGTTATCACACAGCAGGCGCAGAAGAAGGGTAGGAGAGAGAGAGAGAGAGAGAGAGAGAGAGAGAGGTCGCAAATCAGAGTGGTCGGTCGAATGAGGAGCTGGGCTAGCAGGGCTGCTTATTAAGGTCCCTTTTCACCCCCCCCCCCTCCATAAACGGCTGTTACAACCGTTGAGGGGCGATGGCGGTCGATGGAGGACCCTTCTCCTACTTTCTCCTCGGCTTCACTCAGCTCGTCGTTCCCTTCGTTTATTTGGTCAAATCTTTTAGGTATTACATAGGAGTGGTAAATGTAAGAATTTGAGGGGTACCACGACAAATAACAACAAATAATTAATTATAGAATTCTTTATTCCACCGCATATTTATGAAATGTGATTGCCCGGCCCGCTCCAGTATCCGATTTAGGGCTTTCTTGAGGAAAGCAGGAGCATAGATATTGACAACAGAAAAACGCAGAAGGGGCATCTAAACAAATTATTACCTTTGTGTAATAATTTGTAGCACACTCCCTCGAACGCCTCTAGAATAAAACTGTATCCCCTGACGAAAAGACGGTGTTCTGCAAATACATGTTCAACGGCTGTTCTTCTTTTGGCAGGGAAATTCTGAAAAAAGTTTACCCCATCTGGAGGGCGAGGTTTTGCGAACGAGTTTGATGAAACATTGAACTAACGAGTACTTCAAGGTGCTGGTGTCATCTGGTGAAAGAAAGTCCGAGAAAACCAGCCGAATAAGCCGTTTTGTAATTATTTGGTTATTGCGTAAAATAAGTATAGCTGAAAAATGAAAAACCAGTATGACTAACTGCGATTCATTTTCACCACATCACAAAATGATCTTATTAGAGTCTTATTAACAGAGAAAGGTACGCAATATATTCATGTGTGTGTGTGTGACAGCAAAGTTGAAAGCCATAGCGGTTCCAGATACGCAAGTGAATACTAATTTTATTTGGTTATTGCATAACTTGTGATGTTGCGGAAGGCAAAATCAAATACCCTTTTAGACAATATCGTTTACTTTATTTCGAATTACTTAATTCAGTAATAGAAACATGTTGTTAAGTAATGCATGCATTACAGGTGACGCCCTTTTTGATGGTGTGTTGTTCAATCACACGGTCTATAAATCGTACGGTGTACATACCAACTGGTGACAAAACGAATTTTATGGCATGGACATCGCCATTTTCGGGCCAGTGCATTGTTCAATCACGCAACGTGAATCCATCACCCCCTGTTCTGAGGTGAATTTCGGCGTAGTGCACAACTAGACCCAAAATTGAGTCGAATAAAAAAAAGAGGATGAGAAAAGAAGAAGAGTGCCCATGACTTCTGCTTACATTACTTTCCCATTTTTAAATTAAAGTGGGTTCCATTCTGAAAATTTTGAGACCGAACACACACACACGCGCGCGCACACACACATACACATACACAGACAGACGTATAAACCCCCGGATTTTTCGACGGATTCAGTTTTAGAATGGTTTGAGACGGATTTATAGTTGTTGTTTTTTCCACTTTCCATTGAGTGATGGCTCCTTCCAACCGAAAAAGAAAACAACAGGGTGAAGACGTGTAGGGTCGCCCCTCTGGTGACAGAGTGTGACAGTGGGGGTGGACCCTCGACAGTCCCTCTCCTAGACCAGGTTAAGAAGGGATCCAAAAACCCAAAAACAAACCCCCAACCCAAAACTACTCGAGAACAGCCGCACTGTTACACTCCTCCCCAAATGGTAGCAGAAGTATGAGAGTGAAAAGGGGAATGAAAAGTAGTATGAAGTTCTGGTTCAGGAAACGACATCTGAAGGTGACAAACCTCCATCGTAATGGATCGTAATATTTTACTGGTGGAGAGCAAAGCTCCTACATACAAGTATTAGCGAATAATGTTGTCAGAGGTTGTTGTCCAGTGAATTGTGCTCATCTGGGCAACCTCTTGGTGATCAACCTCCATCGTTGGGATGGAACAACTATTGGGACTTGTACATTGGGGCATGGCATCAATCGCCTTCTAATGAGCTCAGTATATTTTAATTATACTGACACTCTAAAGGGTGAATGGTGGTGGGGAAGCCAACAGATGCATGTACTATCAAAGGGACAGGTTATAGTAAAAGAATCCTTCTGGGAAACCTTGTGGGATTATCCTTCTGGTAAGCCCATAAAAAGTGGATGGAGTATGGTGAGTTGCTCAGCACATACTACCAAACCACGCTCTGCTACCAAGTGATAGAGTGTAGCAGTGGGGGTGGATCCTCGAGAGTCCGCCTCCTATACCAGCGAGATTATCACCGGTTAAGAAGGGATATCGATTAGGCTTCCAACCACCGATCCCGTCTCCACCGGACCCAAAAACTACTAGAGAACAGCCGCACTGTTACACTCTATACGCCTTGATCGCCCCCGGCTGTAAAGGGCGTCCCTAAAAAAGAACAGTAACATCTAAAAATTCAATTCTACACGACGAGACAGTTCCAGCGATACCAAAAACTCAATTTTGGATATTTTGTCTCTTAGGAGTTGGTATTTGCACAATATCGTCCAACTATTGTCGTTATCTGTGTTCTTGTGTCTCGACAGGAATTTCAAGATCAAACATTAGATCATTGTATATTATAGCCATTGGGAGGTTTTCTCCGGTAGATGAAGCTTGGTCAGAATTGTCAAAGTTCGCGCATTGCTAAGACAAAGCCGTTTTTACTACGGGAATAAAAAGAATATAAGCAAGGGGCAGACCTCTCCCAACCCATGAAGTATTCAACACCCCTTACACGGGGAGAAGGTTGATGGAGGGAATAGCAGTGAATTTCATTCAGCCGTGAAAACTTCGTTTAGCTGGAACTCCCCATGTGTGATGTAAACAGTGGAGCATACAAGCAGTAAACAAAGCGACTGAGCCGGGGTAATAAAGAAGGGTGAGGTCATGTATTTAGCTTGGAGACAGAATCCACAACGTCAGAGTGATATATCACTCCGCGCTGGTACATACGAATACTCCTAGGTACCCATTCCGAACCGTAGGCCCCGTTCCAATTTCACCCCGCTAATGGTCCTTCCTGCCTGGACGACCGACACGCTAAACACACAGTTGACCCGTCAACACTTTCTTTTAGAGTTACCGACCTCCACAACCTTAGCTGATCACAAATCCAAAAGGTTCAAAAATCCAAGGGGTACAGTTAAAAAAAAAAAAAAAAAAAGAATAATGTACAGATTTTGGTAATTCGGGTTTTTTGGGATCACTCAGAGTATTGGAAGATCAGCCCTTCGTACACAGTGAAGGTTAGAAGTTTGAACTAAAAAATTTCCTGCATGACTGGAAAGCTATAAGAGCGAATTTTCAGTGAAATATTCGTACTATTAACTAAAAAGATCATAATAAATAGCGAGAAATTTACATTTCATTTTATTTATATTATATTATATCATTTTTCGTGATTTTAGTCATTTTTACCCATTTTTGACCCTTAAAAAATCTTTTTTTGAGAAAAATATTTCCAAATATTTCGAAATAGTCCCTCTTTCTATCGTGAATCACCACACAACGTCAGCTGAATTAATATTGATTAGTACCAATTTTTGAACCCCAAAATCCAAATTTAACCCCTATGCTATAAGAAAAACAACTGAAATGGTATTATTCTGTCTTTGCTCACCCTTCCATACCACTTTCAGTGATTTCATATCAATTGATCGTGATTTTAGCCGTTTTTAGCAATTTGCGACCCTCTCTAAAAGCTCGAATTTAACCCCTTAGAATTTATGAAAATTACTCATCTTCGAACTCATTCTTTTGTTTGGCAATGCAGTAATTTTGGTGAAATTTGGAATTTTTATCAAGTACCCAAGGTCTGATAATCATGTACCATCTGGAGTGAAAATAAATGAACAAATTTGTATATATGTATATAAATTTTTCTTTAAATCTAGGGATGAATTCGGGATGCTTTGAAACGGATTTACCTGTAAAAAATTTCAAAAATTCATGTTCTGAAAATTTTGGACCCATTAAAATAGCTTCATTTTCTTTGAAAATTCGCTTCTGCATCACCAAAATGAACGTGAATCAGAATGGTTCAAGAAATAAACTGCTGATTCAAATCACGTATGGTTCTGTAAAACTGAGTTTGTTGAGCTAATAAAGATTCCGTCTCCATGGAAAGAAGGTAATTTTGGTCATTTGTAGGTATTTATAGGTATCCAGGCAATTTGGATAATTTGTTCGAATAGGTACTTATAGGTATTTATAGGTATCCAGTGTTCTTGATAGAGATCCATGACCAGTTGGCCAGTTCCCAGCTACTCTCCGAATTCGTATGCAAACGGAGGAAAACGTTTGGCTATGCGCAGGCCAAAATGGGAGTCGGATTTCGATTAATTATATCAGGGAGCAAATGATGACCAACCCCCACCTTACCAGCAATAATTGAGCTCACAGACATTTCTCTTGGTGTAGAGATGTGTATGTGTAAGAGATTGAGTCCAGATCAGGGATCTAGACGGAAGGATCACGAGAAAGAACATTTAAATAAACCATTGTAGAAACAATTTTAAGACATTTCCTATATTACGTGCCATGTAAATAAGGGTACCTCTTTCATATAAGGTAGGTACGTGCCAACGAAACATATTATTTCGGACGGAGACATCCTCACGAAGCCACTGTTCACCCAAAAGGTCAAGTTACTTTATCTGGCTTAATGCGATCGAAGCGTTATCGCATTCAACACGTGGTTATGTTCTACTAACTCCCCCGAAAGTTATAGGGAATGTTAGGCAGAACACCCGTTTATCGTAATAGAAATAGCCACCCGTTTACTTTCGATTCCCTCATTGAATTATAAATTGAAGAGACAGAACCGTACTCTTTTGGATGGAAACGAATATGAAATATATACAGTAGCGGTGCGTGGGCTCTGAAAATGGTGGGCCACCAAACCGGAACACAAATTAACAGCTTTTTCTACAAAATACCTGTAAATGTTTTCCAACAGTGGAGTCTTCTTATGAGAAATGGGTGGATTTTAATCAACCGCAGCTCTTAGCAAGTCAGAATGTAAGCACTGTGTTCACAATAGTTCTTACCAGTACCCGGGATTACCAGAAGCTAAAACTTCTATAGCTTCATACTGACTAATACTCAGCAAAGGCTATCTCTTCCTAAACTTTTAATCATCACTCTATCCTCGTAGGAAAACGTCGAAAATTTCGACTGTAATTTTAGCCACCGAATTCATGTGGTACAAAAAAACGCTGCAAAGTCCTTGTCACATGGGTTTATTATTCTATTATTTTATTGGTCTACAGAAATGCTGGCTGTTTATTTATTGTTTCTTTCATGTAAAATAATTGAAATAGCTATTTCTGGTGGTTTCTACAAATTTTGGCCCCCAAAACTTGAATTAGGTACTACGCTCTTTTTTTTCAAATTACCTTTGATCATTGATTGTACCATTTAATCGTCTTGATCCACGTGTTGACACTTTTTCTAGTGTTATTATACAAACTGATGGTGATTTCAGACGATTTCGCAGGTTTTTGACTCATAAAAAAATCAATTTTGGGAGCTGAACATCTAGTACAACCTCAATTTTCCACTCCTTGGTCAAAATCGACTTCATATTCGGTCTTCTCGTCCCCAAAAACATGGAAAACGATACCTCAAAAGCTCATTTTACTACTATGTTACTAAAAAACGCTGCAAAGTCCTTGTCTCATGGGTTTATTATTCTATTGGAGTTCTACAGATTTTTGTTGGCTGTTAAATGTATTGTTTCTTTCATGTGGAATGATTGAAATAGCTATTTCTGATGATTTCCACCAATTTTGGCCCCCAAAACATGAAATAGGAACGCTTTTTTTTTCTTTTTTTTTAAGATCATCTTTGATCATTGGTAGTGGCATTTAATGGTCTTGATTCACCTGGTTACACTTTTTCCAATGTTACTGTACACATTGATGGTGATTTCAGACAGTTTTCCAGGTTTTTGACTCATAAAAAACCAATTTTGGGAGCTGAACCTTTGGTAAAACCTCAATTTCCGCGTCTTTGGTCAAAATCGACTTCATATTCGGTCTTCTCGTCCTCAAAAACATGGAAAAAGATACCTCAAAAGCTCATGTTACTAACATGTTGTTAAAACGCAAAAAGTACCTATTTTTATACACATTTTCACTCATAACACCCCTGGGTATATTCCGATCGGGCTGAAAAGTTTCGGGACACAACTAGGGCCCAAATGGAGCATGTGTGCGAAAGAACGACTTTTTTAGACCGAAAATGAAGCCTGTACACGTGATACGGCGTACGGCGGACGGCGGACGGACATTGCATTTTTGGAATCTACGCACCTTGAAACGGAAAAGAAAAAATTTTGAGGGGGTGTTATAAAAATTTTTTGCTGATTGAATACATAGGTGTATTATTCACAGAATAATAAACCAACACAAAAGTACCTATTTTTATACACATTTTCACTCATAACTCCCCTGGATATATTCCGATCGGGCTGAAAAGTTTCGGGACACAACTAGGGCCCAAATGGAGCATGTGTGCGAAAGAACGAATTTTTTAGACCGAAAATGAAGCCTGTACACGTGATACGGCGTACGGCGGACGGACATTGCATTTTTGGAATCTACGCACCTTGAAACGGAAAAGAAAAAATTTTGAGGGGGTGTTCTTAAAATTTTTTGCTGAGCGAATACATAGGTGTATTATTCACAGAATAATAAACCAAAACAGAAGCAAATAAACTAAACAACAACTAAAAACAACGAACTGGACTAAAATACAACGAAGTAATGACCCGCCGGCCAGTACCTACTTGGATGGAGAATCAGACTAGAAGCCAGGTTATTATCTGTGTATGTTGACGTCGATCAATCCACAAGACCACAGACAGGACACAACGCACTTAATTACCACAAATCCAAATCTGTCACGGGAACTCGAATGGGAACATACAAAATTATAACCTAAGCAGAAAATTGAATACTCAACATAGGAACAGAATGGCGAAAGTGATTCACAATTTTTACTGAGGACAGTTCGAAGGACAAGATCGAGATGACAAGATGAATTGAAAGAATCCAATCGATTGTGAACCGAAACGATGTTTGGACGGAAATGTTAGCCACGGGCCCAAAAGGGGCGTGGCTAACCGAATTTTTACTCGACTGAGCTTGCGCGGACGGGCCACTTTCTCCGTTGCCATGGCGACACCAGGTCACCGGACCTGCCAGTTTCAGAAGCGTAGGTTTCGATTTCGATTGCAAGACATCGATTACTGTAGCTATATTCCGATAAAATGCTCGAATATCCATAGCCAGAGAACTCTGTCTTCTTCTTCTTCTTCTTCCCAGTTACTTGTCTTGGCCGCAGCCATGCCATACATAGGTTGGGACAGAGAGAGAGAACTCTGTCGAGTCACTGTTGAACTTCGTGAAAAATGCTAGGTACAGTATACGGAGGGAAATTCGAATGCCTACTGAACAAATGGTTGGCATTTTTTGGAGTTTTTTTGTGTTTCTGGATGCCGGGGCAGTGGCCCAAGTGGCCTTATGGACGCAACGCCCCTGGAAATATAGTATTAACCAGTAGTTAACTGGTATTAACCAGAAACCGTAGACGCAACAGGGAACGCACACACACATTGCCATGAACACGCCTAT